>JAJJWX010003782.1:0-374476 GCA_023529315.1 Papaver bracteatum | reverse complement strand
ACAAAGTCACCAAATCCAGAAGCGACAGGTCACCCAGTTTACTATGGAGATTTAATGAGAATAATAGTACTGATCACACCGAGCAGTGCACTCAAAGCAAACTTAGATTGATCAATCATTCTGTCATTCGCATCTGGACGAATAGGTACGGCACAATTAGTAGTACTGCTCTACTTGGTTCTTGCAATGGTTTGATTTGCTTTGTTGAAACTACAAAGGGTGGCCTCCAAGATCCTATCCACATCTGTAACCCCATTTCTAGAGATTGTTTGTTTCTTCAAGGATTTAATAAAAACAATGAGTACGATGATGATGATCTTATTAGATTACATAGCGGGTTTGGTTACAGTCCGCAAACCAACGAATACAAGGTTGTTAGAATCGTATATAACTGCATTTCTTGGAGAGGAGATATACAAGTGTACACTCTTGGTGCTGGCAGTGGCTGGAGAAGTAAAGGGGTTTACACCGGCAGCTGGTTGTATTCACTGTGTGGTGTCTGCTTTAATGGAGCTATTCATTGGTTAGGTGGGGGTGGAAAAGTCATAATAGTCTTTAATTTTTCAGATGAAAAGATTCTTGTCCTCCCAGCGGGACCTTTTCTAGAGCCTGATTACCAGTTCCATTATATCCTTGAATCATTTGGTGAGTGGTTGTGTGTTAGTGGCGGCGAGAAGTGTCAGTACGTCTCTCGATGTATAGATATATGGACTTATAAGATAACATCATCGGAGAAGAGTATTGCAGCTACCGATAACAAGGATGAGGCAAGGAGCTGGTATAAGGAGTTCAGTATAAAGCTAGAACCTCCATTGGCCACAGCTTGGTGTTTTAAACCATTGGCTGTTACAAAGAGTGGTTTGGTTCTACTGAAGTATAAAGATCCTGGTCACCCTGCAAAGAGTGGTTTGGATAAACAGACACTCTTTTGTTACGATCCGAAAACTGAAACTATGAAAAGACATGAGAATTGGAAATTTGTTGAAGCGATTCCTCATATAAACAGCTTTGTTTCATTGGAAGATTTAGGAGAAACAACATGTAAGAAAATATCTTTATCATTGGAAAGCTAATATCTTAGCTTATGAATTCATTCTTACACTGCTGCATTATTTTTGATTCTATTGACACTTCAGACTTCTTTTTCATACTTTATTCAAAAGTTATTATTATGGTTTGATTGCATTACTCTTTGTTCTGATTTATATTTTACATTGTTCATGTCCCTTCTAGATCTAGTTAACGATAAAGTTGAAGAATGTAATTGAATATTTCATCCGAGAGAATGCTCTGCCTGCTGGCTTATTGCATTATCTGATTACATGCCTTAATATCAACTCTTGGGCAAGACACCTACGTCACTAGTGCTAGAAGAATGTTTTAAAACAGCTCTTATTTAACCAGAAAAATTAAACAGAACATAAGAACAACAACAGTGAACGCAGTACTCACTCCCAGAACAGAGAGCCAAAATTAGGTACTCCCACGGTTTCAAAAAGATACGCTGGTTTCATGTGTAGTTAAACAACTTCGAACCAGAAAAAGCAAAACAAAATAAAAAAAAGCATCACGTTTGAAACTTAATTAACCAGTTTTGGCTTTCGTTGAAAGACCGAGAATTAATTTCATTGATCATGTTATAACAATCCACACGACCACTTAAGGATAAACCTCAATGAAAGACCTAAACCCTTGGACATGAGTTATTTTGTAGTCGGTAAAACCTGAGTCGATGAAAAGTTTTTCCCATTCTTTCTGAGTCCTCTCTTTACCATTAACAAAAGCCATCATCATAATGTCAAACAGTAGTTGAGTTTCAGTAATTGAATCGTCCGATTCTTGTTTCTTCTCGTCTTCTTCAATCACGGCATCTATTATTATCACCTTTCCCCCATGTTCTCTTGACGGAATAGCTTCTCTGCACCTCTTAAGTATTCGTACACAATCTTTGTCGCTCCAGTCATGAAGAATAAACTGTGAGCCATATTTATAATTGTAGTGTAATGTGCCTTGATACCACTAAGAGAAGTGGAACAACCACTAAGAGAAGTGGAACAACCACTAAGAAGTGGAACTACCACTAAGAGAAGTGGAACAACCACTAAGAAGTGGAGCTCCCATTATGTTGCTTGTGTGCTCTATGTCAACATATACACTACCTCATAGAACCTATATAAGGCCTTCTAGTTTCCATTGTATAAGCATCCCAAAATCAGTTAAAGTTCCTAAACAAAAGAGAGAAACATTAGTAGTGTATAGAGAGAGTAAGAGCAAGAACAAGGTCTTGTTCTTGAGAGGAGTTTACACTCTTGTAATCTTGTTCATATCATAGTACAACGTTATCGTCGTCTTCCAAAGTGGATGTAGATCATCTTGATCGAACCACTATAAATCCTTGTGTTGTGTGTGTGCCTATTTTACATTTGTTTTCATTTCTATTTCAATTCTCTATTGATTGTGCTTAGAAGAGCCATTGGTCATAACAAATTGGTATCAGAGCTTCGGTTAAAAACGATCTACGATGGCGGCAAAGTATGAGATTGAGAAATTTGATGGAAGAAATGATTTCAATTTATGGAGGCTAAAGATGAGGGCTGTTTTGGTGCAACAAGGTTTGGTGAAAACTTTGAAGGGGAAAACGGCTCTAGCAGAAACATTGAAGGAAGAAGAAAAAAGAAGAACTCATGGAGAAAGCACATGGATTAATTCTATTGTGTTTGAGCAACGAGGTCTTGAGAGAAGTGGCAACGGAAACGACACCGGACGGGCTATGGAACAAGTTGGAGAAAAGGTATATGACTAAATCCGTAACTAATCGTTTATATCTTAAGAAGAAATTACATACTCTTAAAATGCATGAAGGAACGTCTATTATAAATCATATTGATGATTATAATAAAATTCTCTTGGATTTGGCAAATATTGATGTCAAAATTGAAGATGAAGACCAAGCTTTGGGTTTGCTTTGTTCCTTACCACCATCTTATGAAAATTTTGTTGATACCGTAATGTATGGAAAAAATACAATTTCCATGGAAGACGTTAAAGCGGCCTTGAACTCTAAGGAGTTAAAGAAGACGGGTATCGACGGTAAAGATAATTCGGGAGATGGGTTGTTCGTTAGAGGAAGAGGAAACCAAAAAGGCGGATTTGATAGGAGTAGATCAAAGTCAAGGTCTAAATCAAAATCCGGTAAATTCTATTGCTTTCATTGTAAGGAAAAGGGGCATTTCAAGAAGGATTGTCCAAAATTGAAGACTGTCGAGAAGAATACCAACCAAGGCACCGCAGCAAATGTTGAAGAAGAAAGTGATGATGGAGCGGTTCTCACGGTTCATACCGAAAGCTCGGAGAACGGGTGGATTCTTGATTCGGGTGTACCTTTCACATGTGTCCTCATAAAGAGTGGTTTACTACTTATCAAGCTAGAGAAGGTGGTAAAGTTCTTATGGGAAACAATGTCACTTGTAAAGTGGTGGGTGTAGGTACAATTCAAATTAAGATGTATGACGGTATGGTGAGGACTTTAACTAAAGTTAGACATGTTCCGGACCTGAGAAGAAATCTTATTTCTTTGGGTACGCTTGATTCAAATGGCTGCAAGCATCAAGGTGAAGGTGGAGTTATTCGTGTCTCAAGAGGAAGTCTTACAATTATGAAGGGCGAGAGAATTAATGGTCTTTATACGCTGCAAGGTACTACTGTGACGGGTGATGCAGCGGTATGTTCTTCAAGTTCTGATGATGATACTACCAAGTTGTGGCATATGCGGCTAGGGCATATGAGCGAGAGGGGGTTAGCTGTTTTGAGCAAGCAGGGATTGCTTTGTGGTCATAAAACAGGAAAGCTTGATTTCTGTGAACATTGTGTCTTTGGAAAGCAGTGTAGAGTCAAGTTTAGTACATCTATTCATAACACCAAAGGTATTCTGGATTATATTCATTCTGATCTTTGGGGTACAGCTATTCAAGTTTAGTACAGCTATTCAAGTTTAGTACAGCTATTCAAGTTTAGTACAGCTATTCATAACACCAAGTTTAGTACAGCTACCATGAAGGACACGATGCAATATTTTTATGTTGCTTCTTACACACAGACAATTTCTCAGCAGTGCAATATCTTGCGACACTCCTATGTGGCTGGTTTGAGCCCTAGTCTTCGCCACGCGTTTAGTTCTTACAACCAGGATTGTGGTATTATAGATTCATCACCTAGCATTGATAAAATCTCCCCCCTTTCTATGAGTTCTTTGGCGGTTAATTACTTTGATGTTGTGATGAAGAAAATTCCTACCAACTTTGTTATGACTGCACGTGATACAGTTTTGTAGCAATGCAACAAGATTAAACATGCTCAATATTATTTATTGGTGGTACCTATTGATGGTCTGAACCAACATATTGGGCCTAGGAAGTTTCGTTCGGTTGTGCGTTATAGATTAGGCATCCCCTTTTTGAGGTGGGTGATGTATATTCTGCATGTGGTTGGGAGATGGACATCTTTGGAGATCATGATGTACACTGTACCAAAAGAATTGGTCTCAAATTACGACATGACCTTATTCGGACATCCTAGTATACAATTGGTTTAATGGGCATAATATGTGTTTGGACGTAACGGGTGTCTCTCCTCTCACATGTAAGGGTGTTTCGACTTTTTCTCATGGTCAAGCGATTGCTAAAGCTGTAGCCATGAAGAATGATAAATATCTCGAAAAATGTTCAGCTCAGGGGTTTGGCTTCGGTATCCTTGCTTTCACCACCTTAGGGGAGTTGGGCAGTGATACTGTAGATTTTCTGAAGAGATTACGTAATTGCATGGCCAGTCATAATGCGAATGTCAAAGTTGGAGATTTTCTTTTCCATAGGTTAGGTGTTGTCATTCAAAAAGGGATTGGAGATCAACTTGTTGTGGGACTCTCATCCAATTCTTGTAAAGAAAATATGTTAATGATGATTAATAATAGTTTCGTTTAAAAAAAAAAAAAAATCGGTATATTTAAATGCAATGCCGGTCGAGGTATATTCAATCCATATCCAACTGCAGTGTAAGTGTTATATGGAATCAAATAATGTTGTTAGTATTATACTCGTTGTGAGATTCTATATTGAGCAACATCAACACATTTAAAGTGTGAGAGATCACACCAGACGCATCATGTGGACACCGGCCCGTGATATTATTGCAACACAAGAAAAGATAAAAACAAAAACGCACATTTAAGATATGAGATCTCACCCACCAACGTACATTTAAAATGTGATTCATTTTTATTTTTTTGAAGAAGAAAAATAGCGATTTTGTTTCTTTTGGTAAAAAAAATAAGAAAAATAACGTACAAATTCACAATCGACTTTCACATGAACAATGGCTCTCAACACATTCAGAAGAAAGACCCACTATCTTAAAAAGGGTTCTTTGTTTTTCATTTAGTCGGTTGTGGCTTTTTACGAAAGATAAGATAGAATGAACGAACAGAAAAATTAAGCATGAACCACGTTTCAGATCGATGCATGCATTAATTATGAACCCCATAATCTATTTTGAAATTAATAATCAATTATAATGTTACTTTCACACCGATTCTGAGAAACATTTAAACAAAATGATAAAGAAATGAATACAGTAGAACCCCTATAATTTAATTCATGATAAATTAATAATTATGATAAATTAATATTTGTCATCACGTGTCAAGACCAACATGTTAAATTAATAATCCGCTAAATTTATAAAATAAAATAAAATATAAGCTTTCTATAGGTCCCTTCGGGCCGTCTCGCCATTTTCGATGCTCGGGCTTAACTTTCAAAAGATGCCCTTTTTTTATATACATGAGCATAAATGATAAACATCAATTAAATTAATTGAATTCTTCCAATGAAACACTTGGTTCTTTCGATCCCATCTCGATTTGTTTTGTCATTGGCCCTTCATCTTTGTTGATCTCGTTACTATCCAAAATAAAGTCTCCCATTTTTAGAGTTTTGATTGTTTGGCCTTTTTTGTTCATCAACCTTGATATATAGCTAGGAAAAAGGGTTCATTGGGTCTTTTTTTCTTTTTTTTTTCATTTTGACACATTCAGGGGAGTTCATTGGGTCTTAGTTTCATACATATCCCAAAGATACTCTATTTTTATAAAGATCTTTTGATTTATGGGTATTCAATTATGTTCATAGAGATGCAAACCACATTGCAGACTCTCTAGCTAAGAATGCAAGAACACAAGCTGTTTGTTTTTGTTGGTCAGGCATTATGCCTAGCTGGGCTAATCTTTTAATCTAGCAGGATAAAAACAACTTGTAATTTTTTGATTCTTCAATAATATTTTTCTTTCCTATTAAAAAAAAAAGATTAGAGAGTTAAACATAACGTTCCACTGCATGCAAATCGCATGAAAATCTAACATTTATCTGAGAGGCCGTTCCAAAATTTCCGTCCAATATTATAGACAACTATAGGAGGCTGTTTTGCATCTTTTTTGGGCACCTAAAATATTTGGGCCTAGGGCGGTTGACCATCTCGCCCTAGGCCTAAGACGGCCCCTGGTCCCTTCGAATATATAAATTAATAACTATCCAATTTATATAAATTTAGTTTTACAATTATGCTAATTTGGTAAAGAATGATTTAATTGTGACTTGGTTTTTCTTAAAATTGATGTCACGTTGAATTTCATCTTGGATTTTTCTTAACATTAAAAGAGTTTTTGGTGTTGTCATTTCCTGATGCAATAAAATCCTATTCAACATTTTTGTAGCTTTGATAGCTTCTTTACGGGAAGGTGGCTCAGAATTCTACGCTTTTTATCTTCGACTTCCACATCATCACTTTCATATTTTCCCATGACACTCTCAATTATTTCTTCATCAGTCAACAAATCTGAATCAATATCCTTTTGAGGGTTGTTTAAAAGAAATTCAACATCCATTCCGTTGTGATTATTCAATCTATTGATTAAATTTTGCAATTCTCCGGTTCCTTTATTATCTTACGGTTTACTTGTATTATTTAATATCCATTCCATTGTGTCATCCACTGAATGAATCTTACAATGACGAAAACAATTTGCAATGGAATAAGGTGTATTGGTTCCTTTTGTTGATTTTTTTTTTAAATTAAACAATATTTTGATAAACTAATTAATATATAATTTAATAGTTATTAATTTATGCGATTATTTAATATCGCGATAAATTGATACATTTTGCATGTCCTGATCCTATTATTTTGGAGGGGTTATACTGTATTGTTTAACTAATTAAATACCGTTGTTTACGAGGATTAAGTCGAGAATAATGTTTTAAAACACCTCTTATTCAACCAAAAGAGAAAAACAACTACACCAGACGCAGAAAGACAACAAACGATAAAAAAGAAAAGGAAAAAAAAAAAAAATTAACAAGCCAAAATACATCATGCTTGAAAGTTGAAACTTAATTAACCAGACAAACTAAGACTGAGAATTGGTTTCAGTCGGGTTATATCCACATCACTTAAGGATAAACCTCAATGAAGGATCTAAACCCCTGGACTCGAGTTATTTTGTAGTCGGTAAAACCTGAGTTGATGAAAAGTTTTTCCCATTCTTTCTCAGTTCTCTCCTTGCTATTATAAATTGCCATCACGGCAATGTCCATGAGTATTACTTGCAAAATGGTTTTGGAGGTTTGGAATAGAAAAATCACACCTGTGGTACAAGCTTATTGTGGAAAAATATGGAAGTAGTTTCTCCTATTGGATCCCTGGCAAGGTTACTTCACCGCATGGAATTTCTTCCTGGAGAACTATCAGTGAAGCTGGTACACTTGTAGCTTCAAATTCAACTATTTGTATACACTCTGGTAATTTGGTCTCATTTTGGCATGATATTTGGATTGGTAGAAACTGTTTAGCTGACTTACATCATGAATTGTATAAACTTGATAATCTAAAGCTAGCAACCTTAGCGGAAAAACCTCTCCGGATGGCTCATGGAAGTTTGAATTCTAAAGAATTTTATCTAATTCTGAGGTTAACAGCTTAGCAGATCTTTTTCTCCGTTATTGGCTCTTCTTCTCCTGTCAAAGATAACTTACCTGATACTCGGAGATGGACTATTCATTCTTCTGGATCTTTCACGGTGAAATCACTCTACGCCTCTATGACTGCAGAAGTGGGTGTTAAGGATTTTCCACACATTTACGTCTGGCAAAAAAGGAAGTACCACCTAAAATCAACTTTTTAGTGTGGTGTGCAGTTCATGACCGCCTAAATACTCTGGATATGCTTCAACACAAGGGTATGGACATCTACAGCGCCTGCATCCTCTGTGGTAACCTCCCAGAATCACAAAATCACTTATTCATTCATTGTAAGGTAGCCTATAAAATCTGGTGCGCTATCATGCCAAAAAATCTGGCCTGGGTGTTCCTGAATCTATACAAACTCTTGCACATTCATGGCAACATCACCAACTATCAGCTTTCGGCAAAATAGCTTGGAGATTAATTCCGGCTGCTGTAATCTGGGTGATTTGGAGGAAAGAAATAATCGAACTTTTGAGGAGAAGTATACCTTCAAGCCGGACTTAGAATTGATTAACGACACTAAGATTTTGGTTCTTACTTGGGCGGCGGCTTTTGGGGAGAAACTTCACATTCATTTTAAATACTCGGTCCAGAATTGGGAAACTGTATTTTATTGATGTGGCTTATGTTTTTTGCTTTTCTTCTTGTCTACCCTCCGTAGACTTTTGTACATTCTTATTTCTCCTTAATAAAATCATCTCTTCCAATAAAAAAAAAAAAGGTAATGTCCATGAGTAGTTGAGTTTCAGTTATTGAATCGTCTTCTTGTTTGTTCTTGTCTTCTTCAATTACGGCATCTATTATTATCACCTTTCCTCCCTCTTCTCTTGACGGAATAGCTTCTCTACACATCTTAAGTATTCGAACACAATCTTTATCACTCCAATCATGAAGAATAAACTGTAATTAAGCCATAACCATGAGACGTAAGTCAAGGGTATAAAAAAGTGACCCTTAAAATTCAGAGAAGCAATTCAGATAGATAGATATGTATCTATATACCTTAAGTAAAACTGCATCTGCATGAGGGATGGACTCGAACATGTCACCCCCAATGAAGACTACATTAGCTGTCCCTTGTAAGTCTGCAACAACATTTGGGAGGTCGAGAACCATGCAGTTGAGGTGTGGGAATGCTCCAACAACGGCATGAGCTGTAGTTCCAGTCCCACCTCCTACATCAACCAGAGACTTCAAGTTATTGAATACCACCTTGCCTTCATTAAGAATTACACTCATCAACAGGCAAGAGTCATTAGCCATCGAATCATGGAAATTCTTGCCAGACTCGGGATTCTGCTCCAACAAATTCCATAGTCCCGTACCATGAGCAGCCACAAATGGTGAGGATTCACTTCCCTGAAACCAAGTGTGTAAGGATTGAAAAGATGATACCATGATAGGATCGACCATAGAGAGAACAACAGATGACATCGTCTTGGGATTAGCTTTAACTAAAAGCCTTGAAGTTGGTGTTAATACATATCCTTCTTGTTCTTGATTTTCGCCAAGGCTTTGTGTTGCAAAGAATCCCGAATGAATCATAAAGCGCATTAACCTATTCAAAGGATCAATTCTCACTGATGGTAGAGAGAGAGCATTAACAAGATTAGAGAGGGTCATGGGTTTTCCATGGCTGTGGATTATGTCAGGTATGCGTAATTCAACAACACATCTGAGAGACATGGAACTTGCATAGCTGAATACATACTTCCAGATATGAGTGTGCCCTTGTATCAGCTCAATCTCCTCTTTGCTAGTCGAATTCATTTAAAGAATTGCTTTGATTTTTTTTTATTTTTTTTTCCTTTAAGAAATTTCTTATACTGTTATGTAGAAGTATGATTTTCATGATCAGTGGTTTGTCTATTTATTGAGCATAAGGATGAGCTGCAAACCACTTGGACAGCAGTAACGACACCTAGGCCTACGTAGAGTTTCATCATTATAAAATTTATCTTTTTCTGTCGGCGCTAAGAAAGTGATTTCTTTTCTCAAAAATAATTGAAAGCTGGTTCAATGGCAGAAGATTTTAATGGTATAGCTGATAAGCAGCCGAACATAGCAGAAGGTTCAATGTATCTATCCGAACATAGCTGAAGGTTCAATGTATCTCGAGAATGGTTGGACAGTAGTCCTTCTTTCCATAATGTATAATCTCGTTAACTTATATGGGCAATGCAAGTCAAGTTGAGTTGTGTTGTTGTCAAGCTAAACAAAAGAAAAAGGAAAATAAAAGACAAGTTGAGTTGCTGCTAGTATATATATCCTTATTGTTCTTTATGAAGTCAGGCGAATGCCCCTAGTTTTTCAAGGCCTTTATGAACTGATTCATGACTCAACTGTGAGGAAATCACTCAAGTTTTAGACGGAATCAACGATTTAATAATATGCTTAAGATGGATATTAAGTAGCAAATTCCCTAATTTAGTTCAAAAGATATGCCAAACACAGGCAAGAAAAACGGGGGTTCCATTAAGTACTTTTTCTGTATTTGCTTCCAGGTTTGGCTTGACATATAAATTTCGATAAGTCAAACAGGGAGAAAGTAGGTGCCAGATTTCGCTGTGGGACATATAAAAACATCAAATGAAAAAGAGTGCATTTGCAGAGGCTACAAACTAGTAAAATGACTAAGAAAGAACATAGAGAATATAAATTTCTGACCAAAAAACATAATAAGTTCATTTAAATGCTAAGCCAGTCGAGGTAATCACCTGAACTGGTCACTGACCAATTAGGCTCAATCCAACTGCAGTGCAAGCTCTCTTTCGAACCACCATAATCTTTTGCAGTATGACTACTCCCAATAGAGTGATACATACCTGTATCCAGAGAATAAAACAATATTCCTTCGTTGTGCAACCTCGGAAAATAGATTCTGTTCTCCATCTGACAACCAGTCGGAGCAATATGATAAAAGAGCTGATGCGGTGTTTGAGGCGTTATCAAAAGAGCTGGGCTGCAAGACTGAGAAGTTGCCTTTCAAATATCTGGGAATGCCAATTGGTGAACATTGGCGTAGTACTACTGTTTGGGAGCACGTTTTGATTAGGATGGAGCAGAAGCTGGCAACTTGGAAGAAAAGAACATTAAACAAAGCAGGTAGACTTGTTCTAATCAGAAGTTGTCTCGCAAGTTTACCTATTTATTACTTGTCTTTATTTCATTTGCCGGTGAGTGTGGAAAAGAAAATGGTGAAGATTATGCGGAATTTTCTATGGGGTGTTGTGGAGGGAAGACGGAAGTTGATTTGGGTTTCTTGGAAAAAGGTTAGTTTTCCTATTCAGAATGGAGGTTTAGGTGTAAAAAACCTAAGGATAACAAATAATTCTTTATTAGTGAAGTGGATATGGAGATTTTCAAGGAACAAGAATAGCCTTTGGAGGAAAATTGTGAATCAAAAGTTCAAAAGAAATAATGATTTGCTAATGCCGGATATTGATAATAGTCCACAATGTCGGAGCCAGTGGAAGAACGTGGTGAATTTGGTTTCAAGTATTAGTGATTTTGCTGTTTTTACTATGAGGAACGGAAGGGGTATTCGTTTTTGGAAGGACAAATGGATGCAAAGGGGTCGTTTGCAAGATATTTTTCCGGTCATTTACAAAGCAACAACAAATAAGGAAGCTTCGATTGCCGAGATGATAGTTAATGGGAATTGGAATTGTGATTTCAAGAGGAGATTGAATGCAAATGAGAGACTTGAGTGGGATTTGCTGTGCCGTGACACCCCCGTGCCAACTTTGGAAGTCGGTGACGATGAGGTAAATATTTTAGACAATTTTAGCACTTCGAGATGCTATGAACTATTGTCTGGCGATCAGGCTCCTTGCAATTTCGAAAATCATCTTTGGAAGCGAATAATCCCTAACAAGGTTAGTTTTATTCTTTGGGCTTCTTTCCATGACTCTCTCCCAACTAGAGATATGTTATCTCATAGAGGTATGCAAATAGAGAGTGCATTGTGTGTGCTTTGTGGTAGCGAAGACGAAACCACGGATCACATGTTTATGCATTGTTCTTTTTCTTTTGTGGTTTGGGACTACTTCATCAAGGCTTTCAAGATATCATGGCCTTTGCCGAGAAAGCTTCTTCATTTGTTTGATGCTTGGACTACGAATGTTTTGCAAGGAAGAGGTAAAGAGGTTTGGAATATCATCCATTTTGCAATTTGTTGGACCTTGTGGAAGGAGAGGAACGGGAGAGTTTTTGGGGGTCGACAGAAAACGACAAGTGAAATCATTGATATTGTAAAGCAGTTGGTTGTTCTTTGGTCTAGCGATTTAGATACCTTTAAGTTTGTCCCCCCGGGTCTCGTTTGGAGCAACTGGGAAGCTCTCGTGAACGAGTGATTTCGTTGTGTTTTTTCTTTTCTCTTTTAATATAACCTTTTCTTCAAAAAAAAAAAAACCAGTCGGAGCAATTGCTGAGAAACTAGATGTGTTGCTAAGAAACAACATATGCTTCCCCAAATTCTTTACTTCATCCCAGATCATATCAGTGTCGTCCAATCTAAAAACACGAACCCAGTTTCCTAAATGGCCTAATAACACTGACAACAGTTTTCCTTCACATTCCAGCAAGAAACTCTTATAGATAAACTTGCACTTAGGCGGAGCTGGTATTGTTAAAACTTCCTAGCTAATACTGTTGCGCTCAAATTTAGATACTCCTAAAGTTCCGATGATGCCTAAGCAATAGAAAGCTCCCTTGTAGAAAACTGGATTGTTAAAACTCAGCTCAAATTCCAAGTGTTTCCTTTTGGGAGGAAATGAAATATGATCGAACTCCTCGTCCGTCCAACTTGCATCTCCCTTCTAATACAGGTAATGTCAAGAGATTCCCCAAGGAATTTATCGATAGCAAAAACTACACAAGTATGCGAGCACGAGAATGAGATACCTGAGAAGTTGTAATTATCTAGTAAATCAGGTAGTTGGATAATTGATTTATTGAAAGGATTGTAGAAGAACAAAGTCTCGTCTTTTGACATGAGAAACCACCCGCCCTTCGAAAAACGAATTCTAGTACCTTTCAACAATTCAGGGATATTCATAAGGTAAATATCATTATTGTGCATTGCGTTCACGATACTAAAGACTGGTTGATCATACTTAGCAAGAACCAGCCATGGGGATATATCTGCGGTCTGTATAGTAGCCCTAGTGGAAGATGATCTTTTCAGTTTCAATATCAATCGATATTTTTTACTCACTTCACGTGAATATATGTAATCAATGTATGAATATAGTTTGATATCAACCAAACCATATCATCATCTTCATTTAGTATAACCACCCATGGTCTTGCTTCTTCAATTTCCTCTTTCTCATCATCCTAATCTCCGGCAACAGTGTTGCATTCTATTGCCTTCATAACTTGATCTATTTCTCTCCCCTTCTGGAACATATGGCCTGTTGTAAAGATCATCAGCCATTTTTGTGGCGCTAAGTTCAAACATTTATTTGGTAGATCAGGACAAGGTAAACAAACTAAAATACTATCATCTTCCAACTCTGAGGCCAAGCAACATAGTTGCACACTACCGCTTCGAAAAAAGACATAATCATTCAAACTCTTCACTTGCGCCCAATTCATTTTTGAGAAATCCAGTTTTCTTATATCTACGCCGGTTACAGAGTTTTGATAACTAAGGCCACCACCACCCATTGATTAACAAAAACCAATTGGTAAGATTGGTGTTACCCGATTACTCGGGGTAAGCATAGCATCCAAGCGTGGATGCCAGTGAGGGTAAGCCCCATGGACGCTTGGTTGCCTCATCCGATCCAAGCGTGGATGCCAGTGGGGGTAAGCCCCATGGACGCTTGGTCAAGGAGGAATGGCTCCAAGAGTAATCGGGCTTTCCAAGCCTTACCAATTGGCGATAGTATGTCCGATAAATTTTCCTTGTAAACTAGATTAACAAACCTGGAATTACCGATGTGGGATTATTACCTTTGGTAATTGTGTCTAAAAAAGGAAAGGAAACTAGGGGTAAAGAGATCGGACGGTCTAAATTTGGTAAGTCCATTGTTACACGGGACGTAACCCCACTCAGAATTATATTTTCTGTTGTCTAATTGGAGATCTGACTCAGAATTACTTGAGGCAGAAACCGATTGGGTTCCATAATCCATAGTCTTCTGTAATCCTACACTTACTGTTTAATGCGATAAGTCTAATCGCATTCAGAAGATATTCAATTGAGTCGGAAGAAAAAACACCTCATACGATATTAAATTGCTGGTAACATTGGCAAGATGTCAATGATGATCTCTTCTGGAAGACCAGCTCCAGTCGATATACGAAGTCCGCTTATATTACTCTGCATATTAACCATAAACGCACATGTAGATCACGCAGCTAAAAACCAAAATAAAAAAAAACTTACGTAACTAAGGATGACTAACCATCCCTGGTGACAAGGCTTCTGCCAAAATCGCCTTGGACCAAGACTCAACTCTGCCTCTGGTATGTCTTATCTGTAAGATATGTTAATGGGATCAGATATGTTGTAGAAAGTTTAATACTTAACATTTTTTTCCATGATGGTAAACAAGCGACAGTGCTGCTCTTGATGATGGTGGGAGTTGTCTTTAGCTTCTTTTATGATGATAATTCTGAATTATCCATGGAAGCTTCCGAGAAGGAAACGGTGAATGATACCCTATCTGTTGTACGAAATGAGTATATATGTACGAATTTTCCCATCAAGAAGGAATTTGAAATACATGCAAATACAGTGTTCTCTTTGTTTTAAAATTCTTTAATTAATTTGTGCTTCACAAGTTCAATTAGCTTTTTTGAGAAATTTAACAAGGAAATAAAAAACAACTATAATGCCAGCAGAAGCCACGGGACTGGTAAAAGTTGCTGAGTGTAACATTGGTATTCTCTTTGTTGGGAATGGACGTACCTGCATTGGGATCAAATTTGGGGTGTAACATTGATAATGTATCATGTACGTAGCATTATTGGAATTTAAAGTGAGAGACAAATTTCAGTTGAAGTGATAAATGATTTTATATATGAAGGGTTGTATTTTGTTAGCGTTAGCATTATCATTCGGCTGATTAACATAGAAGACTGCCTAGATCAATTCTGTGCATTAGGAACAACAGGAATTAATTGAAGTTAGGTTATTGAAAATGAAATTTGGAAGCGATCTGGAGCTCCTTACCAACACCAGAACAATTTGTTGAATTTGGAGCTGCTCCAAATGAATGGCAATTCCGAGATAATTTGGTCCTTCGCAGTAGTGGTTCGGTATTTGTAAGAACGCAGGTCAAACTTTTCCATGATAAGTTGAATGACAAAAATGTGTTCGGTATTTAGGTTATATAGTAAATCACATGCATAAGAGAATAGGAAAGGAAGAAAACAAGGGAAAGGTATATCACATATTTACCTGTTGGTGCATTTTCTTTTTTCGGAACAGGAACTACATCTTAACCTGGAAATAACCTACACCATAAGAACCCCATGTCCGAGTCTGCTCATACCAATGTAAAAATTTCAGAACTATTTACTGTTTCGAAATTGCGCTACGTACATGATACATTATCAATGTTACACCCCAAATTTGATCCCAATGCAGGTACGTCCATTCCCAACAAAGAGATTACCAATGTAAAAATTCAAAACATTTAAGGTGTGAGAGATCACACCAGACGCATCATGTTGTCAGCTTCAATTTTAACAATTGGACACAGGCCTGTGATATTATTGCAACACAACAAAAGATAAAAACAAAAACGTACATTTAAGCACAACATCCACAATTTAAGGTGTGAGAGATCACACCAGACGCATCGTGTTGTCAACTTCAATTTTAACAATTGGACACCGGCCTGTGATATTATTGCAACACAATAAAAGATAAAAATAAAAACGTACATTTAAGATATGAGATCTCACCCACCAGTGGGGCCTTACACGGTAACGGTTATCCGTTAAAACTGAACCGAACTATTTACTAATGGTTGGTTTTAGTTAAAAAGATAAAAACCGATAATAACGGTTTCGGTTTTTTGTTTGACGTAATAACCAAACCGAATAACAAAGGCAAAACCGGTTAGCTTTGATGTAATTAACTCTGGTGTGGGTGTTTAGAGAGGATGTCAAGGCAACCATTTGGGAATGGAATAGAAAGAGGTAAAACTTGGAAGAACAAGCTTTGGAGTATGATTCCTTTTGCAATTTGGTGGGTAATTTGGAAGGAAAGGAATGAAAGATTATTTCAAGGCAAATACAGTCACCATAACCAACTCTTGAATGAAGTAAAGTGCCTGCTTTACAACTGGTGTTTAGGTACAAAAATCTTTGAGAACATCTCAATTATTGACTTGCTAGACAATTGGAGTGGAGTGTTAGGCATAGCTTAATATCAGTTTTGCTGCCCTGTTGTGTGTTTTTTGTGTTTTTAAATTTGCTTTGTAAACTTTCCTTCTCATTCTTGGTTTCCACTTCTTTGTGGTAACTTTGATCTTTTTTAATAGATGGCCCTTTTTGAGTAAAAAAAAATTAACATCAACCATTAGACCTACCTTAAATTAACTATATTTAATTTTATCCGTAGATCTAAACTATAAATGTCTATATTAATTTTAATATGTAATATTTATGTGTAATTTTTTGTGCAATTATATTTTTATTTTTCATTTATATTTTTTTTGTATTTTCTTTTTTCAATTGTCGAGTTACATGAAATCGACAAAATAACGGTAAACCGGAACCCAATGGTAAAACCAAAACCGGGAGTAACGGTTTCAGTTTTGATTTGAGAAAAAAACCGAACCGAAACTGATCATGTTCACCCCTACCCACTAGACGTACATTTAAAATGTGATTCATCATCACACATTGAATTGGAAGACACTATTAGGCCCTGGCCAGTGACATTATTGCAACACAACAAAAGATGAAAAGAAAAATTATGCACCAGTTCCAGCGTCCCACCACACTCAGACCATAACGATTTTATTTCTATTAGTACAGAAAAGAAGAAAATCTTTCACAGTCGACTTTCACATGAACAATGGATCTCAACACATTCAGAAGAAAGACCCACTATCTTAAAAAAGGTTCTCTATTTTTCATTTAGTCGGTTGTGGTTTTTTACGAAAGATAAGATGGCATGAACGAACAGAAAAATTAAGCATGAACCACGTTTCAGATCGATGCATGCATTGATTATGAACCCCATAATCTATTTTGAAATGCATAATCGATTATAATGTTGCTTTTACACAGATTCTGAGAAACATTTAAACAAAATGATAAACAGATGAATATTGTTTAACTAATTAAATACCGTTGTTTATGAGGATTAAGTCGAGAATACTGTTTTAAAACAGCTCTTATTCAACCAAAACACAAAAACAACTACACCAGACACAGAAAGACAACAAACAATAAAAAGAAAAGGAAAAAAAATAAGTTAACAACCCGAAAACAAGCCAAAATACATCATGCTTGGAACTTATTAACCAGACAAGCTAATGACTGAGAATCGGTTTCAGTCGGGTTATATCCACATCACTTAAGGATAAACCTCAATAAAGGACCTAAACCCCTGGACACGAGTTATTTTGTGGTCACTAAAACCTGAGTCGATGAAAAGTTTTTTCCATTCTTTCTCAGTTCTCTCCTTGCTATTATAAATTGCCATCACGGCAATGTCCATGAGTAGTTGAGTTTCAGTTATTGAATCGTCTTCTTGTTTGTTCTTGTCTTCTTCAATTACGGCATCTATTATTATCACCTTTCCTCCCTCTTCTCCTGACGGAATAGCTTCTCTACACATCTTAAGTATTCGAACACAATCTTTATCACTCCAATCATGAAGAATAAACTGTAATTAAGACATAACCATGAGATGTAAGTCAAGGGTATAAAAAAGTGACCCTTAAAATTCAAAGAAGCAATTAAGATAGATAGATATGTATCTATATACCTTAAGTAAAACTGCATCTGCATGAGGGATGGACTCGAACATGTCACCCCCAATGAAGACTACATTAGCAGTCCCTTGTAAGTTTGCAACAACATTTGGGAGGTCGAGAACCATGCAGTTGAGGTGTGGGAATGCTCCAACAACGGCATGAGCTGTTGTTCCAGTCCCACCTCCTACATCAACCAGAGACTTCAAGTTATTGAATACCCCCTTGCCTTCATTAAGAATTACACTCATCAACATGCAAGAGTCATTAGCCATCGAATCATGGAAGTTCTTGCCAGACTCGGGATTCTGCTCCAACAAATTCCATAGGCTCATACCATGAGCAGCCACAAATGGTGAGGATTCACTTCCCTGAAACCAAGTGTGTAAGGATTGAAAAGATGATACCATGATAGGATCGACCATAGAGAGAACAACAGATGACATCGTCTTGGGATTAGCTTTTACTAAAAGCCTTGAAGTTGGTGTTAGTATATATCCCTGTTGTTCTCGATTTTCGCCAAGGCTTTGTGTTTCAAAGAATCCCGAATGAATCATAAAGCGCATTAACCTATTCAAAGGATCGATTCTCGCTGATGGAAGAAAGAGAGCATGAACAAGACTAGACAGAGTCATGGGTTTTCCATGGCTGTGGATTATGTCGGGTATGCCTAATTCAACAACACATTTGAGAGACATGGAATTTGCATAGCTGAATACATACTTCCAGATATGAGTGTGAGCTTGTATCAGCTCTTTCTCCAAGCTGGGAAGAAGATAGAACAGACGTCTCCTCCGCAACATTCAAGACCTGAATTTTCTTCTTGATTTCCTCCTCCTCCTTTCTCACGCACCCAAAAGTGTTCCTGCTCCAGTTTTTGAGGAAAAATTTCAGGTTCTGTAACTTCCTAAAGAGCACAAACCCTGGATTGCCAACAAAATCCAGGGAATTCCACCACATCTCCACCATCTTAACAAAATCTGGATGTTCCAACCAATGATTCTCAATCTTAAAGCTAGGGTGAGTTTTTGTTGAAGGCTTTAAATCCATAAGAAGAGCATTGTGATCCGAAATAGTACGAATCAAAGCTGTTTGTGTGACAGTATTAAACTTAGCATCAAACAAGGGGCAAACCAAACATCTATCCAACCTGCAAAGCAAAGGATCAACTTGCTTATTACTCCAAGTGTACTAGCCGCCATGTAAAGGAAGGTCAATTAGCTCCTGATTAGAAATAAAATCGTTTAGGAACATCATGTTTCTGACATCTCCTCCTGGCTTGTTCCTCTCTGAATCATTTCTAACTGCATTAACATCACCTACAAAACACCAAGCCTCCAAGGACCAAGCCCGAACATCCGCCAAATCAGACCAAAAAACCTCTCTCCTGTTGAGATCACATGGAGAGTACGCATTCGTCAACAAGAATTTAAAGCCAGAACTTCTGAACCGGAAAAAACAGGTAATAGAGTTTAATCCTGTTCTCTTGTCCAGCAGATTCTAATCGAGCATTATCCCAAATGGTTATAAGACCACCACTGTTGCCCTACTGTCCCCGAGATGGTAATAATTCCATCCCAAAATCAGAGTCGTACCAAAGCTGTCTAACAAACCAATGAGACATTGAAATCATCTTAGTCTCTTGAATGCAACAAATGATGCATTTATGCTCAGCAATCATGTTCTTAACTGCAATTTGTTTTCCATAATCATTAATGCCTCTTAGATTCCAAGACACTATCTTAGTTCCCATCAAGAGTATTATTATCCCTTGAGCTTACCTCCTCATTCTCCTCCTCATCAGTAGAGGATTTAGAGACATCCGAATCACAGCTATCAACTATTCTTTGACCTTCAGCAATGGATTTATATCTATCCCTGTATTTGAACAAGATTTCATCAATGACTGCTTTGGCTTGTACCTCGTCATTAGCCTAAATTCCTCCCATCCTGCAGCATAATTCCACCACAAGTTTTGAGGTAGAGAAAATTACCTCATTTGAATCAATGTTTGCATTTTGAATCTCCCCCAGTTTGATAATAATCTGGTCATCGACCACATTAAACAGTTCCACTTGTTGCTCCCCCTGTGAATTCTGCACCATTTGTGGAGTTACTGACACATGAGTATTCTCCAACTGGCTTGATTGCAGTACCTCAGCATTAATGATAGGTGCATCTCCTTCACCACCAATCATGCGATGTGACCCAAGTACCTCAGCCGCAATAACACTATCAATAAACTCAATTCTTTCTGAATTACTTCCACACTCTTGTAGAACTTGAAAGTTATTAACCGTATCGATTCTGAAACCACATTGGGAATTACTCCGTGCACCAATATTCACAACAGGCTGGGCTCCTCCATTCTCACCCACTCCTCTGGAGCTAGAGTCTAAAAGATCATTACTCGGGCCTTTCTCTCTATGCAATGTGTCACCTGTTAAGCCGAGTTTGGGTCCTGATGCTGTGAACTTGTTACCCGAGCCAGAATCCAAACCACAACCTTGCTGACTCGACTTACCATTTTTTGTACCGCTAGCAGAGTCCATAGATCCCAAATTAACGGGAGTGTTAACTGTTGATTTTGAATTTCTGGTATCCAAGTCATCAAGTATCCTAATATACTCCTCCATTGTTGCCCTGATTTGTGGATCAAACTTGAAGTCCCATTCTATTGTTAACGCCCATTGTTGGTCATTGTCTTCTACCTTGAGAACCGCCGGAATCATAGTAAAGTCTCCCCTGACCTTGATTCTGAAAAATTTGTGATTCCCCAGCTGTAAAGAACTTGTGGAAACCTCAATAAGTCCTCCTAACAGATCACCTACCTTCGTAAACAACTTCGAACTCCAAAACCGCTGAGGTATACCTCTGATCTTCAGCCATTTACCATACTTTGCCAAGGCCTGTAATGGAATGACATTCTCACTGACAATTTTACCCACCTGCGATAGTTTGTCAGACTTACCTTCATTGATCTCCCCCTTCCCTTTAGCTTGAGAAAGATGCACCACTGCCATATCTATGAAAATCTTCTGAGGCTTCCAAAGATCGAGCCAATAATCTCTATCTAAAACAATTCTTGCAGTGCATTCATCTATTATCTCCATATCTACAAACGATTCCCATTCCATCTGCCTTCGAATCTCTCTTGCAACCTTCTGCCAACGGACCTCACCTTCTACACGGACAATACCTTCATAAGATTTTTGAACAGAGACTCTCTTAGGCAGATGAGCTGCAAAATCTGATCTTGATGGGATTTGTTGAATCGGCTTGTTAATTAGGTTTCTCTCCTGCAAAAGTCTCCTGATTTCTTTGCGCAAGACTGCCCAATAATAACCAGAATTACCACTTGGAATACATAGTGCATAAGATTTTTTTTCGTCCCCTCTTCTGATTCTTGAGATTCTGAAATACTTCCCAGCTTCGTTCTCTCTTATCTCACACAAGAAAGATGATTCCCCCTCCCTTCTTGGCCACCTCTTCTTCATACCTCCTGTCTCCCCAGCTTCCTCCAGAACTGCTACCAGCCAATTAGTAATCTCTACTGAAAAATCCATCCATGATCTGAATCCTCCGTGTTTCTTTTCCTCCAAGGCTTGAGACATTTGTTAACCAAAATGGCATTTTTTCAAAGTAACTCAGTTTATTGGTATAACAACCCAAAATGACAATTTGGTGGCATTATACATGTTACTAGAGTTTCCAGCTAGGTGTTGTTAAATTATCTAAAAGCCTTGAAGTTGCGGTTAGTCTTGTTATTGATTTTCCCATGGCCGTGGAATATGCCGCCACTCACACATTTGCTTAAACCGGGTGGGGGTTTACGTCCTATATCCGTGAACACTGTTTGGAGAAGATTGGTATCTAAAGTTGCAGCCACTCATGTGGGGAAAGAAATGGAAGTTAATTTAAGCGATTATCTGTTTGGTGTTGGTGTGCAGTGTGGTGGCGAAGCTATTCTCCATTCGGCTAATCGTTTGTTAGAAGTATATGGTGAGACCGATTCGCGTACTATGATATTGGTAGATTTCTAATGCTTTTAGCTTAGTCGACACGTCTGTTATGCTTAGGGAAGTCAGATTACGGTGTCCCTCTACTGCTTATTGGGTGGAGTTTTGTTATTCCAACCCTGCGCATCTATATTATTTGGATCATAATTTATTTTCCGTGCAGGGTGTACAGTAGGGTGACCCCCTCGGTCCCCTCCTGTTTTTTCTAACCCTCCACCCACTTATACACAAAATTGCAGAGCAATGTACTTTAGATCTTCAGGATTGGTACCTTGACGATGGTACGCTGATTGGTGATACTATGATGATCTCGAAATCCCTACAAATAGTTCAACAAGAGGGTCCTTCTATGGGTTTGCACTTTAATATATCTAAGACAGAGATTTTTTTGTCATGTGGTTGATACTAGGGGGTTAGCTTCGGGTGTGTTTCCTGATGGGATCAACAGACCAAAGAAAGGCGTGAAGTTACTTGGCGTCCCGGTTAGCTCAGATCCACAATTTTGCAAAGACTTGGTTGTTAGTAGGGTGCATAAGACTTTCGGATTGATGGAAGCTATTCACAAGCTTAAGGATCAGCAATGTGAACTATTACTCCAACGGAACTGTAGTGGAGTCTCTAGACTCTACTTTTCTATGCTTACGGTTAAACCTGAATACTTGTCGAATACTTACGGCAACTTCTTATAGGTGATGGACCTGGTTTCGGGCTGCTTCAATAGAGGATAGTCACCCTCCCTATCAAGCATGGTGGGAGTTTATACCATGAAGGACCCGATGCAATATTTTTATGTTGCTTCTTACACACAGACAATTTCTCAGCAGTGCAATATCTTGCGACACTCCTATGTGGCTGGTTTGAGCCCTAGTCTTCGCCACGCGTTTAGTTCTTACAACCAGGATTGTGGTATTATAGATTCATCACCTAGCATTGATAAAATCTCCCCCATTTCTATGAGTTCTTTGGCGGTTAATTACTTTGATGTTGTGATGAAGAAAATTCCTACCAACTTTGTTATGACTGCACGTGATACAGTTTTGTGGCAATGCAACAAGATTAAACATGCTCAATATTATTTATTGGTGGTACCTATTGATGGTCTGAACCAACATATTGGGCCTAGGAAGTTTCGTTCGGTTGTGCGTTATAGATTGGGCATCCCCTTTTTGAGGTGGGTGATGTATATTCTGCATGTGGTTGAGAGATGGACATCTTTGGAGATCATGATGTACACTGTACCAAAAGAATTGGTCTCAAATTACGACATGACCTTATTCGGACATCCTAGTATACAATTGGTTTAATGGGCATAATATGTGTTTGGACGTAACGGGTGTCTCTCCTCTCACATGTAAGGGTGTTTCGACTTTTTCTCATGGTCAAGCGATTGCTAAAGCTGTAGCCATGAAGAATGATAAATATCTCGAAAAATGTTCAGCTCAGGGGTTTGGCTTCGGTATCCTTGCTTTCACCACCTTAGGGGAGTTGGGCAGTGATACTGTAGATTTTCTGAAGAGATTACGTAATTGCATGGCCAGTCATAATGCGAATGTCAAAGTTGGAGATTTTCTTTTCCATAGGTTAGGTGTTGTCATTCAAAAAGGGATTGGAGATCAACTTGTTGTGGGACTCTCATCCAATTCTTGTAAAGAAAATATGTTAATGATGATTAATAATAGTTTCGTTTAAAAAAAAAAAAAAAGTCGGTATATTTAAATGCAATGCCGGTCGAGGTATATTCAATCCATATCCAACTGCAGTGTAAGTGTTATATGGAATCAAATAATGTTGTTAGTATTATACTCGTTGTGAGATTCTATATTGAGCAACATCAACACATTTAAAGTGTGAGAGATCACACCAGACGCATCATGTGGACACCGGCCCGTGATATTATTGCAACACAAGAAAAGATAAAAACAAAAACGCACATTTAAGATATGAGATCTCACCCACCAACGTACATTTAAAATGTGATTCATTTTTATTTTTTTGAAGAAGAAAAATAGCGATTTTGTTTCTTTTGGTAAAAAAAAATAAGAAAAATAACGTACAAATTCACAATCGACTTTCACATGAACAATGGCTCTCAACACATTCAGAAGAAAGACCCACTATCTTAAAAAGGGTTCTTTGTTTTTCATTTAGTCGGTTGTGGTTTTTTACGAAAGATAAGATAGAATGAACGAACAGAAAAATTAAGCATGAACCACGTTTCAGATCGATGCATGCATTAATTATGAACCCCATAATCTATTTTGAAATTAATAATCAATTATAATGTTACTTTCACACCGATTCTGAGAAACATTTAAACAAAATGATAAAGAAATGAATACAGTAGAACCCCTATAATTTAATTCATGATAAATTAATAATTATGATAAATTAATATTTGTCAGTCACGTGTCAAGACCAACATGTTAAATTAATAATCCGCTAAATTTATAAAATAAAATAAAATATAAGCTTTCTATAGGTCCCTTCAGGGCCGTCTCTGCCATTTTCGATGCCCGGGCGAACTTTCAAAAGATGCCCTTTTTTTATATACATGAGCATAAATGATAAACATCAATTAAATTAATTGAATTCTTCCAATGAAACACTTGGTTCTTTCGATCCCATCTCGATTTGTTTTGTCATTGGCCCTTCATCTTTGTTGATCTCGTTACTATCCAAAATAAAGTCTCCCATTTTTAGAGTTTTGATTGTTTGGCCTTTTTTGTTCATCAACCTTGATATATAGCTAGGAAAAAGGGTTCATTGGGTCTTTTTTTCTTTTTTTTTTTCATTTTGACACATTCAGGGGAGTTCATTGGGTCTTAGTTTCATACATATCCCAAAGATACTCTATTTTTATAAAGATCTTTTGATTTATGGGTATTCAATTATGTTCATAGAGATGCAAACCACATTGCAGACTCTCTAGCTAAGAATGCAAGAACACAAGCTGTTTGTTTTTGTTGGTCAGGCATTATGCCTAGCTGGGCTAATCTTTTAATCTAGCAGGATAAAAACAACTTGTAATTTTTTGATTCTTCAATAATATTTTTCTTTCCTATTAAAAAAAAAGATTAGAGAGTTAAACATAACGTTCCACTGCATGCAAATCGCATGAAAATCTAACATTTATCTGAGAGGCCGTTCCAAAATTTCCGTCCAATATTATAGACAACTATAGGAGGCTGTTTTGCATCTTTTTTGGGCACCTAAAATATTTGGGCCTAGGGCGGTTGACCATCTCGCCCTAGGCCTAAGACGGCCCTGGGTCCCTTCGAATATATAAATTAATAACTATCCAATTTATATAAATTTAGTTTTACAATTATGCTAATTTGGTAAAGAATGATTTAATTGTGACTTGGTTTTTCTTAAAATTGATGTCACGTTGAATTTCATCTTGGATTTTTCTTAACATTAAAAGAGTTTTTGGTGTTGTCATTTCCTGATACAATAAAATCCTATTCAACATTTTTGTAGCTTTGATAGCTTCTTTACGGGAAGGTGGCTCTGTAACTACGCTTTTATCTTCGACTTCCACATCATCACTTTCATATTTTCCCATGACACTCTCAATTATTTCTTCATCAGTCAACAAATCTGAATCAATATCCTTTTGAGGGTTGTTTAAAAGAAATTCAACATCCATTCCATTGTGATTATTCAATCTATTGATTAAATTTTGCAATTCTCCGGTTCCTTTATTATCTTACGGTTTACTTGTATTATTTAATATCCATTCCATTGTGTCATCCACTGAATGAATCTTACAATGACGAAAACAATTTGCAATGGAATAAGGTGTATTGGTTCCTTTTGTTGATTTTTTTTTTTAAATTAAACAATATTTTGATAAACTAATTAATATATAATTTAATAGTTATTAATTTATGCGATTATTTAATATCGCGATAAATTGATACATTTTGCATGTCCTGATCCTATTATTTTGGAGGGGTTATACTGTATTGTTTAACTAATTAAATACCGTTGTTTACGAGGATTAGAGAATAATGTTTTAAAACACCTCTTATTCAACCAAAAGAGAAAAACAACTACACCAGACGCAGAAAGACAACAAACGATAAAAAAGAAAAGGAAAAAAAAAAAAAATTAACAAGCCAAAATACATCATGCTTGAAAGTTGAAACTTAATTAACCAGACAAACTAAGACTGAGAATTGGTTTCAGTCGGGTTATATCCACATCACTTAAGGATAAACCTCAATGAAGGATCTAAACCCCTGGACTCGAGTTATTTTGTAGTCGGTAAAACCTGAGTTGATGAAAAGTTTTTCCCATTCTTTCTCAGTTCTCTCCTTGCTATTATAAGTTGCCATCACGGCAATGTCCATGAGTATTACTTGCAAAATGGTTTTGGAGGTTTGGAATAGAAAAATCACACCTGTGGTACAAGCTTATTGTGGAAAAATATGGAAGTAGTTTCTCCTATTGGATCCCTGGCAAGGTTACTTCACCGCATGGAATTTCTTCCTGGAGAACTATCAGTGAAGCTGGTACACTTGTAGCTTCAAATTCAACTATTTGTATACACTCTGGTAATTTGGTCTCATTTTGGCATGATATTTGGATTGGTAGAAACTGTTTAGCTGACTTACATCATGATTTGTATAAACTTGATAATCTAAAGCTAGCAACCTTAGCGGGAAAAACCTCTCCGGATGGCTCATGGAAGTTTGAATTCTAAAGAATTTTATCTAATTCTGAGGTTAACAGCTTAGCAGATCTTTTCTCCGTTATTGGCTCTTCTTCTCCTGTCAAAGATAACTTACCTGATACTCGGAGATGGACTATTCATTCTTCTGGATCTTTCACGGTGAAATCACTCTACGCCTCTATGACTGCAGAAGTGGGTGTTAAGGATTTTCCACACATTTACGTCTGGCAAAAGGAAGTACCACCTAAAATCAACTTTTTAGTGTGGTGTGCAGTTCATGACCGCCTAAATACTCTGGATATGCTTCAACACAAGGGTATGGACATCTACAGCGCCTGCATCCTCTGTGGTAACCTCCCAGAATCACAAAATCACTTATTCATTCATTGTAAGGTAGCCTATAAAATCTGGTGCGCTATCATGCCAAAAAATCTGGCCTGGGTGTTTCCTGAATCTATACAAACTCTTGCACATTCATGGCAACATCACCAACTATCAGCTTTCGGCAAAATAGCTTGGAGATTAATTCTGGCTGCTGTAATCTGGGTGATTTGGAGGGAAAGAAATAATCGAACTTTTGAGGAGAAGTATACCTTCAAGCCGGACTTAGAATTGATTAACGACACTAAGATTTTGGTTCTTACTTGGGCGGCGGCTTTTGGGGAGAAACTTCACATTCATTTTAAATACTCGGTCCAGAATTGGGAAACTGTATTTTATTGATGTGGCTTATGTTTTTGCTTTTCTTCTTGTCTACCCTCCGTAGACTTTTGTACATTCTTATTTCTCCTTAATAAAATCATCTCTTCCAATAAAAAAAAAAAAAAGGTAATGTCCATGAGTAGTTGAGTTTCAGTTATTGAATCGTCTTCTTGTTTGTTCTTGTCTTCTTCAATTACGGCATCTATTATTATCACCTTTCCTCCCTCTTCTCTTGACGGAATAGCTTCTCTACACATCTTAAGTATTCGAACACAATCTTTATCACTCCAATCATGAAGAATAAACTGTAATTAAGCCATAACCATGAGACGTAAGTCAAGGGTATAAAAAAGTGACCCTTAAAATTCAGAGAAGCAATTCAGATAGATAGATATGTATCTATATACCTTAAGTAAAACTGCATCTGCATGAGGGATGGACTCGAACATGTCACCCCCAATGAAGACTACATTAGCTGTCCCTTGTAAGTCTGCAACAACATTTGGGAGGTCGAGAACCATGCAGTTGAGGTGTGGGAATGCTCCAACAACGGCATGAGCTGTAGTTCCAGTCCCACCTCCTACATCAACCAGAGACTTCAAGTTATTGAATACCACCTTGCCTTCATTAAGAATTACACTCATCAACAGGCAAGAGTCATTAGCCATCGAATCATGGAAATTCTTGCCAGACTCGGGATTCTGCTCCAACAAATTCCATAGTCCCGTACCATGAGCAGCCACAAATGGTGAGGATTCACTTCCCTGAAACCAAGTGTGTAAGGATTGAAAAGATGATACCATGATAGGATCGACCATAGAGAGAACAACAGATGACATCGTCTTGGGATTAGCTTTAACTAAAAGCCTTGAAGTTGGTGTTAATACATATCCTTCTTGTTCTTGATTTTCGCCAAGGCTTTGTGTTGCAAAGAATCCCGAATGAATCATAAAGCGCATTAACCTATTCAAAGGATCAATTCTCACTGATGGTAGAGAGAGAGCATTAACAAGATTAGAGAGGGTCATGGGTTTTCCATGGCTGTGGATTATGTCAGGTATGCGTAATTCAACAACACATCTGAGAGACATGGAACTTGCATAGCTGAATACATACTTCCAGATATGAGTGTGCCCTTGTATCAGCTCAATCTCCTCTTTGCTAGTCGAATTCATTTAAAGAACTGATTTGATTTTTTTTTATTTTTTTTTTCCTTTAAGAAATTTCTTATACTGTTATGTAGAAGTATGATTTTCATGATCAGTGGTTTGTCTATTTATTGAGCATAAGGATGAGCTGCAAACCACTTGGACAGCAGTAACGACACCTAGGCCTACGTAGAGTTTCATCATTATAAAATTTATCTTTTTCTGTCGGCGCTAAGAAAGTGATTTCTTTTCTCAAAAATAATTGAAAGCTGGTTCAATGGCAGAAGATTTTAATGGTATAGCTGATAAGCAGCCGAACATAGCAGAAGGTTCAATGTATCTATCCGAACATAGCTGAAGGTTCAATGTATCTCGAGAATGGTTGGACAGTAGTCCTTCTTTCCATAATGTATAATCTCGTTAACTTATATGGGCAATGCAAGTCAAGTTGAGTTGTGTTGTTGTCAAGCTAAACAAAAGAAAAAGGAAAATAAAAGACAAGTTGAGTTGCTGCTAGTATATATATCCTTATTGTTCTTTATGAAGTCAGGCGAATGCCCCTAGTTTTTCAAGGCCTTTATGAACTGATTCATGACTCAACTGTGAGGAAATCACTCAAGTTTTAGACGGAATCAACGATTTAATAATATGCTTAAGATGGATATTAAGTAGCAAATTCCCCTAATTTAGTTCAAAAGATATGCCAAACACAGGCAAGAAAAACGGGGGTTCCATTAAGTACTTTTTCTGTATTTGCTTCCAGGTTTGGCTTGACATATAAATTTCGATAAGTCAAACAGGGAGAAAGTAGGTGCCAGATTTCGCTGTGGGACATATAAAAACATCAAATGAAAAAGAGTGCATTTGCAGAGGCTACAAACTAGTAAAATGACTAAGAAAGAACATAGAGAATATAAATTTCTGACCAAAAAACATAATAAGTTCATTTAAATGCTAAGCCAGTCGAGGTAATCACCTGAACTGGTCACTGACCAATTAGGCTCAATCCAACTGCAGTGCAAGCTCTCTTTCGAACCACCATAATCTTTTGCAGTATGACTACTCCCAATAGAGTGATACATACCTGTATCCAGAGAATAAAACAATATTCCTTCGTTGTGCAACCTCGGAAAATAGATTCTGTTCTCCATCTGACAACCAGTCGGAGCAATTGCTGAGAAACTAGATGTGTTGCTAAGAAACAACATATGCTTCCCCAAATTCTTTACTTCATCCCAGATCATATCAGTGTCGTCCAATCTAAAAACACGAACCCAGTTTCCTAAATGGCCTAATAACACTGACAACAGTTTTCCTTCACATTCCAGCAAGAAACTCTTATAGATAAACTTGCACTTAGGCGGAGCTGGTATTGTTAAAACTTCCTAGCTAATACTGTTGCGCTCAAATTTAGATACTCCTAAAGTTCCGATGATGCCTAAGCAATAGAAAGCTCCCTTGTAGAAAACTGGATTGTTAAAACTCAGCTCAAATTCCAAGTGTTTCCTTTTGGGAGGAAATGAAATATGATCGAACTCCTCGTCCGTCCAACTTGCATCTCCCCTTCTAATACAGGTAATGTCAAGAGATTCCCCAAGGAATTTATCGATAGCAAAAACTACACAAGTAGGCGAGCACGAGAATGAGATACCTGAGAAGTTGTAATTATCTAGTAAATCAGGTAGTTGGATAATTGATTTATTGAAAGGATTGTAGAAGAACAAAGTCTCGTCTTTTGACATGAGAAACCACCCGCCCTTCGAAAAACGAATTCTAGTACCTTTCAACAATTCAGGGATATTCATAAGGTAAATATCATTATTGTGCATTGCGTTCACGATACTAAAGACTGGTTGATCATACTTAGCAAGAACCAGCCATGGGGATATATCTGCGGTCTGTATAGTAGCCCTAGTGGAAGATGATCTTTTCAGTTTCAATATCAATCGATATTTTTTACTCACTTCACGTGAATATATGTAATCAATGTATGAATATAGTTTGATATCAACCAAACCATATCATCATCTTCATTTAGTATAACCACCCATGGTCTTGCTTCTTCAATTTCCTCTTTCTCATCATCCTAATCTCCGGCAACAGTGTTGCATTCTATTGCCTTCATAACTTGATCTATTTCTCTCCCCTTCTGGAACATATGGCCTGTTGTAAAGATCATCAGCCATTTTTGTGGCGCTAAGTTCAAACATTTATTTGGTAGATCAGGACAAGGTAAACAAACTAAAATACTATCATCTTCCAACTCTGAGGCCAAGCAACATAGTTGCACACTACCGCTTCGAAAAAAGACATAATCATTTAAACTCTTCCCTTGCGCCCAATTCATTTTTGAGAAATCCAGTTTTCTTATATCTACGCCGGTTACAGAGTTTTGATAACTAAGGCCACCACCACCCATTGATTAACAAAAACCAATTGGTAAGATTGGTGTTACCCGATTACTCGGGGTAAGCATAGCATCCAAGCGTGGATGCCAGTGAGGGTAAGCCCCATGGACGCTTGGTTGCCTCATCCGATCCAAGCGTGGATGCCAGTGGGGGTAAGCCCCATGGACGCTTGGTCAAGGAGGAATGGCTCCAAGAGTAATCGGGCTTTCCAAGCCTTACCAATTGGCGATAGTATGTCCGATAAATTTTCCTTGTAAAGTAGATTAACAAACCTGGAATTACCGATGTGGGATTATTACCTTTGTTAATTGTGTCTAAAAAAGGAAAGGAAACTAGGGGTAAAGAGATCGGACGGTCTAAATTTGGTAAGTCCATTGTTACACGGGACGTAACCCCACTCAGAATTATATTTTCTGTTGTCTAATTGGAGATCTGACTCAGAATTACTTGAGGCAGAAACCGATTGGGTTCCATAATCCATAGTCTTCTGTAATCCTACACTTACTGTTTAATGCGATAAGTCTAATCGCATTCAGAAGATATTCAATTGAGTCGGAAGAAAAAACACCTCATACGATATTAAATTGCTGGTAACATTGGCAAGATGTCAATGATGATCTCTTCTGGAAGACCAGCTCCAGTCGATATACGAAGTCCGCTTATATTACTCTGCATATTAACCATAAACGCACATGTAGATCACGCAGCTAAAAACCAAAATAAAAAAAACTTACGTAACTAAGGATGACTAACCATCCCTGGTGACAAGGCTTCTGCCAAAATCGCCTTGGACCAAGACTCAACTCTGCCTCTGGTATGTCTTATCTGTAAGATATGTTAATGGGATCAGATATGTTGTAGAAAGTTTAATACTTAACATTTTTTTCCATGATGGTAAACAAGCGACAGTGCTGCTCTTGATGATGGTGGGAGTTGTCTTTAGCTTCTTTTATGATGATAATTCTGAATTATCCATGGAAGCTTCCGAGAAGGAAACGGTGAATGATACCCTATCTGTTGTACGAAATGAGTATATATGTACGAATTTTCCCATCAAGAAGGAATTTGAAATACATGCAAATACAGTGTTCTCTTTGTTTTAAAATTCTTTAATTAATTTGTGCTTCACAAGTTCAATTAGCTTTTTTGAGAAATTTAACAAGGAAATAAAAAACAACTATAATGCCAGCAGAAGCCACGGGACTGGTAAAAGTTGCTGAGTGTAACATTGGTATTCTCTTTGTTGGGAATGGACGTACCTGCATTGGGATCAAATTTGGGGTGTAACATTGATAATGTATCATGTACGTAGCATTATTGGAATTTAAAGTGAGAGACAAATTTCAGTTGAAGTGATAAATGATTTTATATATGAAGGGTTGTATTTTGTTAGCGTTAGCATTATCATTCGGCTGATTAACATAGAAGACTGCCTAGATCAATTCTGTGCATTAGGAACAACAGGAATTAATTGAAGTTAGGTTATTGAAAATGAAATTTGGAAGCGATCTGGAGCTCCTTACCAACACCAGAACAATTTGTTGAATTTGGAGCTGCTCCAAATGAATGGCAATTCCGAGATAATTTGGTCCTTCGCAGTAGTGGTTCGGTATTTGTAAGAACGCAGTTCAAACTTTTCTATGATAAGTTGAATGACAAAAATGTGTTCGGTATTTAGGTTATATAGTAAATCACATGCATAAGAGAATAGGAAAGGAAGAAAACAAGGGAAAGGTATATCACATATTTACCTGTTGGTGCATTTTCTTTTTTCGGAACAGGAACTACATCTTAACCTGGAAATAACCTACACCATAAGAACCCCATGTCCGAGTCTGCTCATACCAATGTAAAAATTTCAGAACTATTTACTGTTTCGAAATTGCGCTACGTACATGATACATTATCAATGTTACACCCCAAATTTGATCCTAATGCAGGTACGTCCATTCCCAACAAAGAGATTACCAATGTAAAAATTCAAAACATTTAAGGTGTGAGAGATCACACCAGACGCATCATGTTGTCAGCTTCAATTTTAACAATTGGACACAGGCCTGTGATATTATTGCAACACAACAAAAGATAAAAACAAAAACGTACATTTAAGCACAACATCCACAATTTAAGGTGTGAGAGATCACACCAGACGCATCGTGTTGTCAACTTCAATTTTAACAATTGGACACCGGCCTGTGATATTATTGCAACACAATAAAAGATAAAAATAAAAACGTACATTTAAGATATGAGATCTCACCCACCAGTGGGGCCTTACACGGTAACGGTTATCCGTTAAAACTGAACCGAACTATTTACTAATGGTTGGTTTTAGTTAAAAAGATAAAAACCGATAATAACGGTTTCGGTTTTTTGTTTGACGTAATAACCAAACCGAATAACAAAGGCAAAACCGGTTAGCTTTGATGTAATTAACATCAACCATTAGACCTACCTTAAATTAACTATATTTAATTTTATCCGTAGATCTAAACTATAAATGTCTATATTAATTTTAATATGTAATATTTATGTGTATTTTTTTGTGCAATTATATTTTTATTTTTCATTTATATTTTTTTTGTATTTTCTTTTTTCAATTGTCAGTTACATGAAACTGACAAAATAACGGTAAAACCGGAACCCAATGGTAAAACCAAAACCGGGAGTAACGGTTTCAGTTTTGATTTGAGAAAAAACCGAACCGAAACTGATCATGTTCACCCCTACCCACTAGACGTACATTTAAAATGTGATTCATCATCACACATTGAATTGGAAGACACTATTAGGCCCTGGCCAGTGACATTATTGCAACACAACAAAAGATGAAAAGAAAAATTATGCACCAGTTCCAGCGTCCCACCACACTCAGACCATAACGATTTTATTTCTATTAGTACAGAAAAGAAGAAAATCTTTCACAGTCGACTTTCACATGAACAATGGATCTCAACACATTCAGAAGAAAGACCCACTATCTTAAAAAGGGTTCTCTATTTTTCATTTAGTCGGTTGTGGTTTTTTACGAAAGATAAGATGGCATGAACGAACAGAAAAATTAAGCATGAACCACGTTTCAGATCGATGCATGCATTGATTATGAACCCCATAATCTATTTTGAAATGCATAATCGATTATAATGTTGCTTTTACACAGATTCTGAGAAACATTTAAACAAAATGATAAACAGATGAATATTGTTTAACTAATTAAATACCGTTGTTTATGAGGATTAAGTCGAGAATACTGTTTTAAAACAGCTCTTATTCAACCAAAACACAAAAACAACTACACCAGACACAGAAAGACAACAAACAATAAAAAGAAAAGGAAAAAAAATAAGTTAACAACCCGAAAACAAGCCAAAATACATCATGCTTGGAACTTATTAACCAGACAAGCTAATGACTGAGAATCGGTTTCAGTCGGGTTATATCCACATCACTTAAGGATAAACCTCAATAAAGGACCTAAACCCCTGGACACGAGTTATTTTGTGGTCACTAAAACCTGAGTCGATGAAAAGTTTTTTCCATTCTTTCTCAGTTCTCTCCTTGCTATTATAAATTGCCATCACGGCAATGTCCATGAGTAGTTGAGTTTCAGTTATTGAATCGTCTTCTTGTTTGTTCTTGTCCTCTTCAATCACGGCATCTATTATTATCACCTTTCCTCCCTCTTCTCCTGACGGAATAGCTTCTCTACACATCTTAAGTATTCGAACACAATCTTTATCACTCCAATCATGAAGAATAAACTGTAATTAAGACATAACCATGAGATGTAAGTCAAGGGTATAAAAAAGTGACCCTTAAAATTCAAAGAAGCAATTAAGATAGATAGATATGTATCTATATACCTTAAGTAAAACTGCATCTGCATGAGGGATGGACTCGAACATGTCACCCCCAATGAAGACTACATTAGCAGTCCCTTGTAAGTTTGCAACAACATTTGGGAGGTCGAGAACCATGCAGTTGAGGTGTGGGAATGCTCCAACAACGGCATGAGCTGTTGTTCCAGTCCCACCTCCTACATCAACCAGAGACTTCAAGTTATTGAATACCCCCTTGCCTTCATTAAGAATTACACTCATCAACATGCAAGAGTCATTAGCCATCGAATCATGGAAGTTCTTGCCAGACTCGGGATTCTGCTCCAACAAATTCCATAGGCTCATACCATGAGCAGCCACAAATGGTGAGGATTCACTTCCCTGAAACCAAGTGTGTAAGGATTGAAAAGATGATACCATGATAGGATCGACCATAGAGAGAACAACAGATGACATCGTCTTGGGATTAGCTTTTACTAAAAGCCTTGAAGTTGGTGTTAGTATATATCCCTGTTGTTCTCGATTTTCGCCAAGGCTTTGTGTTTCAAAGAATCCCGAATGAATCATAAAGCGCATTAACCTATTCAAAGGATCGATTCTCGCTGATGGAAGAAAGAGAGCATGAACAAGACTAGACAGAGTCATGGGTTTTCCATGGCTGTGGATTATGTCGGGTATGCCTAATTCAACAACACATTTGAGAGACATGGAATTTGCATAGCTGAATACATACTTCCAGATATGAGTGTGAGCTTGTATCAGCTCAATCTCCTCTTTGCTAGTCGAATTCATTTAAAGAACTGCTTTGATTGATTTTCTTTTTCTTTTTTTTTTTTAAAGAAATTTCTTATACTGTTTATATGGAAGTATGATTTTCATGATCAGTGATTTGACTATTTATTGAGCAAAAGGTTGAGTCGCAAACCACTAGCCGACACCTATGCCTACGTAAGGTTTTATTATGAGTTATTTTGTAAAAGGATCGTTATTTTATTACCTAATTAGGGTCTGGGTTGTAAAACATGCAATTAATGCGTTATGGTCGCAGACTGTTAGTAAACTGTTAGATAACTTTCTATAGTTTACAGAACCCCCTGACTATCTATTGACTAGCACTGACGGTTTGAATATTTGTAAAACATATAGCCTTTGATCGTTTTCTATCTTCTTCTTCCATTTTTTTTTCTTATTAAGTCCCGTGTCAAGTCTCCGTTCTTGTGGGTTCAGTAAACTCACGTTCATTATGGCTGATGAACTTTAAGTTTCTCAAATACGGATAATTGATGGGTTCATTAATTAGAGTAAATCTCAATTAAGAAAATACTTTGCTACGAGACAAAGCAAATTATTAGATTTATGATAAGAGATCAGAATTAGATATAAAATGGAGAAGACAAAAATTAAAGTGGTTCGGCACTAACGCATACGTCCACTCCACTGACGAACACCGTAGGGTGAATAATATTGATCATCAATAATCACTGAGATAATTTACACTTACACAAGTAATTCCTATTTATAGGAATAGTAAGATGATAAACCCTAAATCCTAGAAGATAATCACAGCCCAACTATCTTGACCAGGTAATACTATTTAGCTAGATGATAGGATCCGTAGTAACTGAGTTATCTTCTTTTGTGAGCGTTTCTTAACCGTGTACAGTTTCCTCGGTTCTTTGCACAATAACCTCTGCTACTTATGTACGGTTGATATACTCCAATACCCCCCTCAAGTTGGACACGGAGAAAATTGAAGTGTTCAACTTGAATTGTTGTTGAAATAGATGACTGTAGTCTGCGAACAATCTTTATTATCTTCATCTCTTTATCTATACAGTCTTTCATCGGTACACTCTTCACTCTTCAGGCGGACTTGAACATCATGGAAGTAGTCGCTTGAGATGCCACAGTACCACTGATGTATGGAAACTTGGCTCGATCTTGGGAGAAGACTTTAACTCAACCCCTCAACATTTTCAGATGATGTGACAGAGACAATGTAAACTACGTAAACATAACTCCACAGTAGTTACTTAAAAGAGTTTGAGAACAACAATGGATTGAATGGGTTTGACTTAGAAAACAAACATGCCCATGAAATGGATTAAAAATTAATTTTAGCCTTAACAGGAACTAAAATTGAAATCATATCAAGTCCATGAAAAAAAGAAGACCAGAAAAATGATTAGAAGATAGAGAACATGATCATATGCTGTAGAAGGAATCGATCATATACTCGATGTTTCCTGGAGTAGCAAGAAACTTGCTGGAACACTGGAATTGGTGGTCGAGATATTAAATCAACAAGAAAACAAAATATTGAATTTTTCTCGAAAAATGACTTTGGCTTAATGCCCAAAGGAATGATGTTTGATTTCAAAAACAAATTGCTGCTGAAAGGAAATCACAACGAACCAACAGCAATAAATTTGAAATTGAGAGAACAACAAACGTCGTTCAATTTGATGATGTTGACTATACCCATTACCATGCTTTGGAGATATAAGAGATATACAAAAAAAACAACTACTTAATTTTCATGATATCTCATACGAATTATCTGAAATCATGGTGGAAAAGCATCTGATTTCAATTCAACTTTTGGAATGGGTGAAATGCCCACCTTATCCCCGAAACTAGGGAAGAAAGAGAGCAAAATGATTTTGGAAAGCATCGACTTGGTTAACAAACTCCATAACACCAAAACTTTGTGAATGAGTCATCAGTGAACCCAGTGTTGGCAAATTTGAGAAAAATGATTAAAAATAAATAAAATTAATCGGACTGAAATAATCAGTAACATCAAGTTTTACTTCCTGGATTGCATGATCAGAAGTACAAACAAGTGATTAGAAATATGAGTTTATAGTGATGGATAGGAAGACCAGGAGAATAAAAATGAAAAGCTCTGGTGTTTGAAATCCACAAAACAAAAAGACGACAGATAGCGTAGCGTTTCCGATGAAATCGAAGGAAAACGCTGAAATAATGGATCGATATGTTGATATATCCAATAATAACGGAAATATGTTTGGAAATAATTTGATTACCAAAAATTGAATTGATGGAAGAGTCTCAGGAAAAAGATTAAGATTTGAGACAAAATTAATGATCGATGAACAAGAATTTCAAAGCACTTCACGCTTCAAAGTTAATCAGCGATTGACATGGAAGATATCTATAGCTCTTTTCATCTTTCAATCAGTGACCCATACGTAAGTTATAAAAGATAATATGTACCTACGAGATAAAGCTAGTGATTGGCATGGATGTAGGCTGCATTTTTGGATGGAGCTAATGGAGGTTAATCAAACATTACACATGGTTTTTCCTTTCAGAACATAAGTTCCCTTCCATTTCTACATCTTATGACATTTTAGAGACATCTCGTATTAAACATTTTAGTGATTTACCTTCACTATGAACTTCGATTTTGTAGTAGTGGATTAAGCTCACATTTGATATTTCTTACTTTGAGCTAATGCTGCTATATAACGTACAGAAATCGAATGGATATACACAAATCGATTCTTCTACCAATTGTATCATGGAAGGAAGATGTTTGAACATGCAGCTCAAGTGTTTGTTGAAATCACTCCTCCTTTAAAAGGCTAAGTCATATGAGCTCTCACATTGCACGGTGAGAATGACACCCACCTCAAATTAAATTGGATAAAATATTTCAACTACACCAATTCTGAAGAAGACGAGTGTCGTAACGTTATTGGTCGAGGATTTTTTTTTTTTAAAAACACCCCCTTAGTAGAGAACGTTATTGGTCCAAGCCCCCTGATTTTAACGTCCAAATACTAAAACAGTTAGTAGAAACGTGGGTGTACAAGACTTATGTGTTGATTTACACCTAATTAAAAAATTACACCGGGTTTACACCAAATACTTAACTGGACGTTAAGTAACACCGTCAAACAGGGACATTACGTCAAAATCTTATTAATAAGGAAAGAAAAATTTTAGAGTATTCGAATTTCCATAAAAGAATGATTTTATAGTGAGAATATTTACATATTTTAATTTTGGGTCCGGATATTGTAACTCATGATTTTGACTTAATCTACCACATTTTATTCGAAACATAGATTAACAATAAATCTAACGGACCACATGCACTAACCCAAAACTATAATATTTCTCTGTGACTCGGCTCGAAGCCATTGAAGCCGTATAAAATCTCTTTGTTTTTGGTGGGAGAGATTGATATAATATCTTTTTGTTACCTAAAAAAATTGACGTATTATTTATCTTTGGCTTAATGGCTCTGTAGAATGTAGTGGTAGGTATGGTGGCATTTATATTCTCAACTTTAACATGGTCTTGATTTGATTATGATTTTTAAATCATTTAATGTCCAACTAAACCTTCACCATTTGATGCTGATGCAAATCAGAAAAATGTTCCCATAAAATCATTATTTCGATCCGCTATTTAGGTGATTCACTGGAACAGGACCAACAAGCTTGATAATTTTTTGTCAAAGCCTCGCATAACTTGGCCTCCATATACCCACTGATCACTAAATCTTCTATAACGTCATGTTGATTTTGAAACTGTAAAGGGACAAGTAGTATAGGATCATCAATCTATGCATCGGTCAGTAATAAGAGATGTCGCAGCAAAGCTATGAAGGCTTAATTAAGCCATCCTTGAACATGTTGTCAGTGGTAAACAACTCTAACAAGATGATCCCAAAGCTGTAAATCCGTTTTTTGATACCTCTGTATCCATTCTATACTTTGCATTTCAATATACAAAAAAAGTAAAAATGGAAGTACACATTAAAATTGTGAGTTCAGTAGTCCATGATATGTTGCCTCAAATTGAGATTTTCGCAACATTCGGAAAGAAAGAACACTCTTTTGATATCACTTTGGATACGAAGATGAAAAATATCTTTTGAAGAAGAAGATAAAATATCACGTATCATTTTTTTAGGTAAAAAAAGATATTCGATACGGCTTTAGTTTGGCTTTGAGCCGAATCATTAAGAATTCATGTTATTTTGGATTAGTAACTAAATCCGTTAGATTAATTGTTAATCTACGTTTTAGATAAAACATAATAGATTAAGTCAAAAGGTTAAGTTACATTAACCGGACCGTTTACTTTTCATAGTAAAAAACGTTAAACTAAAAAGATAACAAAAATAAACGTAAAAATTCATTTACCAATTTCCTTATTTTTATATCTAAAAATATTTTGAACAATCTTATTAATTTTCATATATTGGCTTTTATAGCAAGTTTTTTTTGAACAATTAATTGGGGGATATGGAAATTAATTGGGGGATATGAATTACTTCCCCCAACCCATGGTATGTGTTAAGGGGTTATTTTTGGTTATGAAAATACTAAAATACCCTTCCCACAAAATTAAAATCAAAAACTTAAAATCAAAAAACAAAATCATATCCCCCATTTCCAACTCTACTTCTTATTAATCTTATTTAGGGGTAGAGCTTTGAAACCTAAATATTCCCCATTCCCTTTAAAATTCTAAACTCTCCCCACTCTACATCAAATTCTCTTCTCTTCACTTTGGAAACGGATTTTTATTTTATTCGGAAGTGATGAAGATCATGCTGAAAGTGATGATGACCATGCGGAATTGATTCTCGAGCATGCCGGTATCATGTTCCGGCATATGGTCTTCATCAATTCCGGCATGGTCTTCATCACTTCCTTTTTGAATTTTTTCTAGTTTTAATCACTCCACTGCCGGCATGGTCAGTTGATATGAAGACCATGCCGGTATTGCTTTCCGGCATAGCATGTTGCTTTATTTTCTATGCTGGAAAACAATACCGGCATGGTCTTCATATCAACTGACCATGCCGGAAGTGGAGTGATTAAAACCAGAAAAATTCAAAACGAAGTGATGAAGACCATGCCGAATTGATGAAGACCATATGACGGAACATGATACCGGCATGCTCGAGAATTTCCTATCAATGCCGGTATTCAAGTGAAAAAAAAATGAACATTCTGGATACTTTTCATCCTGTTCCGGCATAGAAATGTAAGCAAAATACTATCTTAAGACGAATAGGTACAGCATGCTCGAAAACTAGATTACCATGCCGGTACCTGTTCAAACCCAGAAAAAAATCAACATTATGAAGATCAAAACCAAAAAAAAATCGTAACGAGAGGGCGTAGCTCCTCTCGTTGGGGCTCCGCCCCCCCGAACCCCCCTGGATAGTGGCAAACAATTTTTGAAAATTTCCGACAAATGCCGGCATGGTTTTTTGGTTGAATACCATGCCGTCACCGAGCTTTTTTCAGCTGAAACAATGGTGGATTCAAAGGAAACAAATCAAATTTTCAACCTCTTAGTAGCAATTCTCTCATCACAATCATCTTCCATTTTCAAAAAAAAAAATTCCACTTATTTTTTTTTCCTCTCCTTCTACTCCTCACTCACACAAATTAAAATAAAAACACACACTAAACTATCCCCCAAATACTTAAGCATATACTAATTATTATTAACTACTAAACATGATTAGTGAGGGCTAGATTAGGAATTAAAAAAAAATTACATAGGGGGTCACCCAGAATTGCTATTGGGACACCGTTTTTGTCATGTTGCTATATCCCCCAATTAGTTTCCATATCCCCCAATTAATTCTTCTTTTTTTTTTTTTTTTTTTTTAATCTTAACCGTGTATATACGGTTTGAAAAAAATCATGAACTAAATTTTCCTAATATGTTTTTGGATATATTAGTTTTTGTTTTTCCGTTTTCAGGGGTGCAACAAAATAACAATGTGAAAGATTGTCTTAAATTACAGATGCTCTATTTTCTTTAGCATACAAGACAAATAAACTTTGTAACACCTTTGATGGTTTTCTTGATGATTATGAGTTTATGAGGCACGGGTTTACGTCATAATCATCGTCTCTATCTATCTATCTATCTATCTTATTTATTTATTCACATCATAATCTCTTTATAAAGAAGAATTAATTGGGGGATATGGCAATTAATTGGGGGATATAGCTACGGGATAAAATAGGTGTCCCAATAGCAATTCTGGGTGACCCCCTATGTAATTTTTTTTTAATTCCTAATCTAGCCCCCACTAATTAGGATTAGTGATTAAGTATATAATTAGTAAAATGTTAAGTATTTGGGGGATAAATTAGTGTGTATTTTTATTTGTGTTTGGGTGAGAGTAGAAGGAGGGAAAAAAATATTTGAGAGGAATTTCTTTTTTTGAAAATGGGAAGATGATTGTGATGAGAGAATTACTGATAATAAGAGGTTGAAAAATTGATTTTTTTTCTTTGAATCCACCATTGTTGCAGCTGAAAAAGCTTGGTGCCAACATGGTATTCAACCAAAAACTCATGCGGGCAATTGTTGGAAATGTTCATAAATTGTTGGAAAAAAATACCGGCATGGTCTTCATATCAACTGACCATGCCGGTACCAAGTTTTTTAAAGCCAGGAAAAATTCAAAATGGAAGTGACGAAGACCATGCCGGAATTGATGAAGACCATATGCCGGAACCCGGTACCGGCATGGTCTTCATCAATTCCGGCATGGTCATCATCACTTTCAGCATGATCTTCATCACTTCCGAATAAAAAAAAAAAATCGTTTCCAAAGTGAGGTGAAGAGAATTTGATATAGAGTGGGGAGAGTTTAGAATTTGAAAGGGAATGGAGAATATTTGGGTTTCAAAACACTACCCCTAAATAAGATTAATAAGAAGTGGAGATGGAAATGAGGGATATGATTTAGATTTTTGATTTTAAGTTTTTAATTTTTATTTTGAGGGAAGAAGTGGAGATGGAAATGGGGAATATGATTTTGTTTTTTGATTTTAAGTTTTTATTTTTTATTTTGAGGGAAGGGTATTTTAGTATATTCATAACCAAAAGTCACCCCTTAACACACACCATGGGTTGGGGGAAGTAATTCATATCCCCCAATTAATTCCCATATCCCCCAATTAATTCTTCTTTATAAACTACATTCTAATACTGCTTTTATACTTATTTCAATCTTTCTCCTTTTAGTTTTTTTTTTTTTTTTTTCCGTTTCTAATGGTGATCTCTTCTCTCTTTTTTAGCACATAACAACACACATTCTTAAGCCATTGATGTCAACATCTTAGACTTCACGTCAATGCAAATATTAATTTTCTTAGATTCCAAATCGTGATCGGGGCGAGGCGAAGCCAAGCCACACCAAATCAAAAATAGATGGTTTTTGGATCCGCCCGGTGCGTAGCACGGGCACAAAATCTAGTGTATGTGTATAAACAGTTTAGTTATTAACTGGGTTATGATTTAACGTCATTTCATCATATCATACGGGCATTTAGGTAAACAAGTCTGACGGTCAAAGATAGTCCACGACCCTAATGCATCAACGGCATATTGAACGACTCAGACCCTAATTACACCATAAATATACGACCTTTTTACAAAATAACTTTTTTTTCTTTTTTTTTTTTATAAATTTTTATATTAAATATTATTACATGAAACTAGTTGGAAGCCTAACAATTTAAGCTTCAACGACATACTACTACATTAATTGAACAGGTTGATGTGCTAACCTACCAGCGAGCCCCATGGGTAACCTAGCCAAGGGAGCCGAATCGGCGGGAGGGGGGCTGAGATTGTGTCACAAGGGGGGCAAACTAACACTACCTTCCATGTTAATTCCTGCAATATTACTCCATTGGGGACTCGAACCTGGGACCTCCTGGAACGCATTAAAACTTGGGGAACGGGGATGACTAGATGAGCTAGTTATTATTATAAAATATATCTTTTTCAGTTGTCGAGTTGGGCGCGAATTTACAGTATTTATACATGAAGTAACCTGAGTGCGAGTCGGACAAGTTATAGTGATAATCAACGATTTATATGCTTAAGATTGATATTGGGTAATACACTAATACCTGCCCCTGGTTATGGTCAAAACATATGCCAAAACACCAGAGGATACAAACTAGTAAAATGACTAAGAAAGTGTTGGAAAATGGGTTCAAATAGAGGATGAAATAAACACAAAGAAATTGTTGTACTCCAGACTTTCAAGGCTCGAATAGATTTCTTTTAGACGATTATTTCTACCCTCCCAATATTAATTGGCGATTACAACATGTATACGGAATAATGCCCTCAGGATACAATGAAATCCCTACAATAGAAAATTGGATTCAAGGTTTGTACCCCTTGACCCAACCAAGAACACACGAGAAAGATGCTTTATAATGAGAGAAAACAAGTTGAATTGATTTTTAAGAAAGGGAGAATACCTTCACTACTTATAGGGATATTCATACCTATTGGAGATGTCTCTTCAATTCCAAAAGACACATAAGGTGTCTATTGGGAATGGTTGTGTCCTTTATGAACCATCACACCTGTTAGAGGTGTCTCTTCATCTCCAACTAACATTCATTGTGTTTATTCAACACAGAACACTTCCCCCTCATAGCGGAAAACCAAAACCGAAAATAATTTTATTTTCTAAGATATTGAAAATATCCAACAGAAAGAACATAGTGAATATAAAGTTTCTAACCAAAACTGTAAGCTCATCTGGTTATGTATATTTAAATGTTAAGCCAGTCATGGTAATGATCTGAGCTGGTCTCGGACCAATTAGGCTCAATCCAACTGCAGTGTAAGCTCTCTTTCGAATCACGATAATCTTTACCAGAATGACTACTCCCAAGGGAATGATACATACCTGTATCCGGAGAATAAAAGAATATTCCTTCGTTGTGCAATCTTGGAAAATAGATTTTGTTCTCCATCTGACGACCAGTAGGAGCAATTGCTGAGAAACTAGATGTGTTACTAAGAAACAACATATGCCGCCCCAAATTCTTAACTTCATCCCATACAGTTTCAGTGTCGTCCAATCTGAAAATGCGAACCCATTTTCCTAAATGGCATAATAAGACAGACAACAGCTTTCCTTCACATCCCACTAAGAAACTCTTATAGATAAACTCGCACTTCGGTGGGGCTATCGTGGTGAAATTTCCCCAGCGAATATTATCATCAAATTTAGTAGAGACTGCTAATTCTCCATTGGCGCTTAAGTAATAGATAGCTCCGTGGTAAAAAATTGGATTGCTATAACTAAACTTAAATATCCTGTTAGGAGGAAAAGAAATATGATCGACCATCTCATACGACCAACTATCATCACCCTTTCTAATGAACAAAACTTCAAACCAATCACACATCGTGTCCCTGTTCAATGCAAAAACTACACAATCTGAACAAGTAGGCGAGGACGAGAATGAGATAACTGGGAAAAAGAAATTACATGATAAGTCTGGTAGTTTCACAGTTGATCTACTGAAGGGATTGTAGAAGATAATAGTCTTGTCTTTTGACATTAGCAACCACCCACCCTTGGAAAACCGAATTCTAAAATCTTTTACCCAATCAGGGAAACTCATTAGATAATTCTCATTATTATGCATTGGATTTACAAAACTAAAGACTTGCTGATCATCCTTAGCCAAAACCATCCATGGGCACATATCCGTGGTAGGTATGGTAGTCCTAGCGTAAGGGGGTCATTTCAGTTTCAATATCGATCGATATTTCATACTCACTGCACGGAAATGTATGTAATCCAATGTATGAAGATAATTTGATATCAACCAAACCATATGATCATCATTAAGCATAACCCATAATAGTCTTGCTTCTTCGATATCCTCTTTCTCATCATCCTCATCTCTACGACAACCAGTGCTGTATTCTATTACCTTCATAACTTGGTCTACGTTTCTGCCCTTTCCAAACATATCGTCTGTTGTTGTAGAGATCAAAAGCCATGTTGACGTGAACCATGGCTTTGGTAGATCAGAACATGGAATCGTAAGTGATATACTATTATCTTCCAAGTCATATTTGTACAAGCTCATTTCTTCCGCTGGCGTAAAATACACACAGCCCTTTGATAAACCCAACTCTGAGGCCCAGCAACAAAGCTGCACAGTATCGCTTAGGAAGAAGACATAGTCATTCAAACTCTTCACTTCCACCCAAGTCATTGTAGAGAAATCCAATTTTCTTATATCTATTTTGGTTACATTGTTTTGATAAACACCTCTTTTAATGTAACTTCTTTTTATGCTAAAAATTTCACCAAAAGACGCCACTAAATGCAGAATAAAACGAGAGTCCAACGATCCGGCTATCCAATGCTCTTTAGGACTTTTTAAGATGCTCCTAAAATCACTTATACTGAGTGTTTCGTCAGCATCAACATCAGAACTATGTTGTATTTTAATCTCTACCAAGTCTTCATCATTCGTACACATAATATATAACTTACCCTTCAAATATAGCAGCTTTTGACGATAAGGGCCGGCGACATTAACAAATTTATGTTTTCTCCATTGTTTTTCACCAGGGTGACGGTAAATAAGTGTGTCGGGCTTTTCACCTCCATCAAAAAGTATATAAACCATTGAACCATCATCATTACTACTGCTAACCACATCCCCACACGCACCACTAGTACTATTCCTGGTCTGAGGAGGTGAAGACAAACAACAGTCCTTGACCTTATAATTGGTCTGAGGAGGTGACTAGCGCGTGCTTCAAGCAAGCTTTGAATAATTTCCTAGAGGTATGTCGATTGCCTTCTTCTACCTTCAACATTAATAACATTTCCCCACATCCAATGCGTTCGTTGACAGTGTTATATTTTGATGTTGTGAAGAAGCGGATTCCGTCACAGTACTCTATGTCTAGTTGAGATTCAGTTTTATGGCAAAGCAACAGGATGCCACATGCTTTGGATTTTCTTAAGGCGATTCCCATTTCTGGTTTAAACCAAAGTATGGGACCGAGGCAATTTAGGTCGGTGTTAAGTTATAGATTGGGAATACCTCTTTTCGGGGAAGATAGTACATGCTCAAGTTGCAACAAAAATATGGATATTTTCGGAGATCATGCTGTGCATTTCGCTAATGATGTTGGCAACAAATTCCGCCATGACCTTGCAAGGGATGTTTTCGCTGATATTTGTTACAAGGATGGTGTACATGTGAGGAAGGAGGTAGATCTTGGATTATTATCAGACAACAATACGCCCTTGAGACCGGCTGATATACTTGTTCACGGTTGGGAGAATGGCCAGGATGTTTGTTTTGATGTTACGGTTGTTTCACCGTTCACTGGCGGGGGAGTGCGTACTTTTATACCCGGTCAGGCCATTTCGATAGCTACAACGCGTAAACGAATCAAATACCTTGATAAGTGTTCCACTAACGGGTACGGGTTTGCTGTTTTAGCCTTTACGACTTTAGGGGAGTTGGGCGAAGATACTAGCATTCTCTTGAAAAGGTTGAAGAATTGTATCACCAATCATGATGTTAATTATAAGATAGGAGGTACTCTTTTTTATAGAATAGGTTTAGCAATCTAAAAGGGTGTTGGTGCCCAGCTTGTTGCCAAGCTACCCAACAACTTAATGTAATCTGACCTTCAAAGGCTTTTATATATATATCAATTAACTATGACACAGTTTCCTTTTTGGGGGAGACAAAGAGTGGTCCGGATGAGTTTCGGAAAGACAGCTAGGGGTCAGGATCTTTTAGTTCACCAGGAGAAGATTTACACCGTCAGTTTCCGGAGATATTCATTGATCCGCCGTCCTTTGTCTCTTCAATCCCAGCAGACACAGGTTAGAGTGTGTTTCAGGTCAAACTAAAAGTTTTAGCACTCTAAAACGTGTCGCGAACTAATCAAATCTTGGTGGTTTGCTTTGCAGTTTCAATACGTGGACAACTATTGGTCAATTTTTTTTTTCCAGACGTACAAATCCTAAGCGGTTAATTAGGAATCATGTATCCCTGGTAACCGTAATTAGTCAGTTTCGTGGAAACAAAAGAAACTTAGCTCTCAACATTTCTTAATGCCCAAAAGAATGGCCGTATGACAGGGTTTGTGCCTTTGTGGCTTCCTTCTCTTTCTCTACCGTATCGGACATTGGTGTGCGCATGATTTTCACCACCAATCGTCTAGCAAAATCTTTAGTACACAAAATTTCTTTTGCATTTGATTTCCCCTTTGTTGTTGAATTGCTGCATTGCAGGGTTTGTGGTTTCTTTCTCTTTCTCTGCCGTATCAGTATAACTTTCACCACCAATCGTCTCGCAAAATCCATAAAGCATATAGATATGGAAGGAAAGGGTTTTTTGGTGGCCAACTTCATCTTGCACATGATGAGCCGAGACTGAGGATAAAAAATTAGAGTTTTCACCACCTTCCCACCCTAGGTAATAAGTTATACACATGATTTTGATTTGCAGGCGATGGATTTGATGTCATTAGTCAACTAAACCTAAAGAACAAATCAATTTATTTATGTGAATTTTGCAGGTGAAAGTGGGAACAATGAAAGTGGGGAATGCACCAACACCATAAAGGAGCAGAGGAATGAAAAACATCCATAGTTTTGTTTTGTTGACGTGATGATGCTAACATTTATTGTAGTAATGAACAGTATATTCCATTCCATTTTATGCTTATTAAGTTGAGAAATTCATGAGGATAACATGGGTGGTCTTGGTGGATTTAATAAGTCGGTGGAATTCTTAATCTTAAAGGTGCCATTATTCTTCTTTCTCAAATACAATTTTTCACAAGTATTGCAGTTCAATTGTGGATTTTACTAATGGTGATAATGTTTATAACTATCATCAGCCTACTGTTTTGACTCAATTTTGTTGTAGTAATTGTCATTTTTACTAAGTGAAATCATTCATGAAAATGGTTTGTTCGGCAAAATTCTGTAAATTATTTGTTTTTGTATTAAATGTTACTGTTTAATGGAGATATTTGTAATATAAAGCATCAGATTCGCACCAATGTTAAGAATTGAAATGTTGGCCAATGTTATTGATGGAAATCCTACGGAACACATGGAATGGTGAGTAACTGTTGACTGATTACTTATAATTTTGGTTTGAGTTTGTTTACTTTCAGTGGTGTATTCTGGCAGAGTGCTAGAGAAAAAATTGAAACAAGGTTTGGCAATTGACGGGGTAATTTCTCCTTTAAATGTTCTCCTTCAATAAAATTTCATTTTACTGATAAAAAAAAAAAAAAAAAAAAAGTGCTCTCCTCTAAATGTGCGTGAATTTATGGAACTTGAAGTTTAAAAGAACAATCATTTGTGTGTCTTTTTGTTTTTTTTGGCTTTGGTGTGTTTCTCCCTATTCAGCTATATTAAAATTTATTAATTACAACCCCTTGGTAGCTTGAATATGCTGGAGTTCCTAACTGCCTAATTTTTATCAATACATTTTCCGAGAGGCTAATGAATTTTACATTTTTTTTTCTATTGGAATTGCAAGATGTCATGATAAGCAGCAGATATAGTGCGAAGACATATACTTTGCTCTATTGATATTCAGTGTGTGATTTTATTCAACTGATGTGTATGTTACAAGGTGAAAGTGGGAAGGAATGAGAGTGTGGAAATGACTAACACCACAATGGAGTGGAAAGAAAGAAATACATACAGAGCTTCATGAAGGTGCTAAAGTTTACTGTAACAATGTGGGAAGAAGTTTATTGTTACACTATTTTGTTAAATAGACATCAACCTATGGAAGCGCCCCTCAAGGCTTAACTTTGCTTTGTGGTCTTGGAATTTTGTTAAATACTGTGTTCTTCAGTTCTCCATTTTGTGGTTTTTTTTTTTTTTTCCCTTCCTTTCAGCCAATGTTAAATAGATTTGCAAAATTAGTGAGAGTTGTATAACTAAAATGTGCATCTAATGTGTTTGAACTAAATAAAGCATTCATGTCAGAGTTCGTCAAAGAAAAATGCCCAATAATACAGACTTTTTGTTTTGTACTATAATCTAGGAACTTTGCGCCCAAATGTAATGTACTAAAAATAGGTGCTCCTGAGATGTAACAGAATGCGGCCACCGCTGCAAGTTGGTTGACGCATTATGAAGATCCTGTTGGATGCCACCTTGATAAACCTATCGTTAGTCTGAGTGTGATGTTTGAGAGCAATCTCAGTTATATTTATGCACTTTGGTTTTGCCCTAAATTTTTGCTGGGTGTGACTTTCATGAACTCATTCTATTTTGTTGTCAAATCATCACAATTTATCCACAGACAAGTTCTAAATCTATTGATGTTGTCATTGCTGCTCTCGCTTTATCAGGTGATGGGTAATTCCATACACCTAAGACCTAACAAAGTTTGCCGCTCATTGGACTAATTAGTGAGGATCTTATTGAACAAAAATGAATGAGAGTGTTGTTATACTGTGTTAGGAAATAGCCTCATAAAGAGCTAATGGAATTACAAAGGATATAACGAGTAAAAATAAAAAAGAAATTATTAGCTAAAACTATAGTGTCTCCCAGAACCAAGTTTAAACCCTGCTAACGTTATTTTTGTGTTTTTTGGCTGGCTAACATTAAAGCTTGGTTGGACGCTAGCTAAGATTATAATAATGTCTTTGCTTTAAACTTTACTACCCACAAGATACATTGCGACAATAATAGATGCATGCAGCTCACATTTTATTGAATACCGGAACAGCGGAATGGATACGCATGTGCCAATCATAAAGTCCTTGGCAATCATAAAGTCCTTGACAGAAGCGGTTGAGCCCAGGCCGAAGTCATTATTGAATGTACAAAAAGATAAGCAATTTTAACATAGAGAGGGTGATTCTTAATCTTACTGATTCAATTTTTACAACAAACTATACTTGAATAAAGTTCATCCCAATCCAGCTAATACAGAACTTGCTCACTTTGAAAGCATCCACAACAATTTATTAGTAATGCACGTATTCTGTACATGTAATTTTTAGTATCTTTTTTAATTTCGAACCGAAAGCACGGGTAAATCATTAACAACATCGCGCCGAAGGCGCACGAGCGGTTGAGCCCAGACCGAAGGCCTGGGTGATACCCTAGTATATATATATGGAACACAATGTAAGAAATTAGGTAACTGTATAGTTTCTAGTGATGCGGGATTCCATAGAGAACAATCTGCATATTCTGAACCATTACAAAGGATGATTAACCATCCTTGGTGACATGGTTTTTTCCAAAATTGTCTTTTATTACTCAACTCAGGTATGTGCTTTTGGTAAGATTTGTTATTGCTATCACATATATTATAAAAAGTTTGAAACCTATAGTCTTTTCCATGTTGGTAAACAAGCCAAGGTGCTACACTTGGTGATGGTGGGAGTCTGCGTTGGCTTCTTTGATCTGAATTTGCCATGGAAGCTGCAGAGAAAGAAAAAAAGTGCATGATACTTTTCTCCATCAAAAGAGTTCATATACAGAAGAATTGTGTGAGTTTCCTCTTTGGTTTCGAATTCCTTTATTTAGATTATTTTATTTTTGGGTCCATTGAAGGGATCATTAACACCACGAGTCCCACATATGTCCAATGCCATATTTGGATCCGAATGAAAACGTACAGATGGGAAGTGTTTAGTAATAATATATTATTTTCTTATTCAACATTCCAATGAGTACATCTTACTCACAAATGTGTTCCATCCCATTGTGATGCTTCTTTTGATACAAGTACTAAAATTTCTGGCGTTGGTATTGTTCTATCTGACTCAACAGGTAACTCCAAAGGTTGCAAAGTAATCTCAGGCTCTTCCAAGAAGTGGGAATCCAAAAGATGCAGAATGCACAGCTACACTAGAAGCTGTGAAGTGGGTACCAAGCAGGCGCTTTAGCAAGTTTTCTTTAGCCGTGATTTCCTTTCTCAACAATAATGGAAATCTGGTTCAATTATTAGTAGAGATTTTAATGGTATAGCTGATAAGGCAGCCAAACATAGCAGGAGGTTCAATGTAACTCGAGAATGGTTGGACATCATCAAATTCTTTACCGATCAAAATAAAAAAAATGGTTGGAAAGTAATCCTTCTTTCCAATTTGGGGAATGCAAAAGGATGGTTCTATGAACTCAAGTTGAGTTGTGTTGTTGTCAGGCTAAACAAAAGAAAAAAGGAAAACAAAAGGGAAGTTGAGTTACTTTACATTTACAAGGATTAGATTTTACTAAAAGCCTTGAAGTTGCTCTTAGTATATCCTTCTTGTTCTTGATTTTTGCATTGCAAAGAATCTCAAATGAATCATAAAGCGCATTAACCTGTTCAAAGGATCAGTTCCTGTTGGGCCGGTCCTCCTTATGGTCCAACAACAGGTGAGTCCCCTTAACCATTCAAGGGAGGAAGGTAGTAGGTGTCCTTGTTATGTTATGACAAAGTAAAACATCCAGGAGATTAATTTTTCGAGAGTTTTCATTTTTCTTCTAACCCGTGAAGAGAAGAAGAAAGAGAGGAAGAAGAGAAAGAGAGTGAGGGAGAAAATTAAGCCACCATTTTTGGTGAGATTGGTGTTATCTTGAAGAGAAGGAGAAAGGGTTCTTAGCTAAGGATCTTTTGGTTGTTGTGGTGAAGATTGAGCTATCAATTTCCACATCTCTTCAAAGGGAAAAATCTAGGGTTTGTTCAAACCCTAGTAGTAAGTATCTCATCTCTTGCTATTGTCAAATTGATAGTGTATATTATCTATTTGGTGAATGAATTGTTGATCCATCCTTAGGGGTGAGTGTAATTTAGGAAAATTGGTATCCAAGTGCTATAGCCACCTTGAAGTAGAGTGTATCCCCAAATTGGGAGAATTGTGTGTAACCTATTGTTTGATTATAGTGGAAGATTTTCTCGTAGTTTTTTACCCTTCACCTTGGAGGGGTTTTTCCACGTAATTTCCATTGTTGTGTGATTGCCTCTATATTGGGTAGTTTGTTATTTCCGTATTTGTATGTCATTGCTTGTGTAGGTTTCGTATTGCGCATAGCGGCTCGGATTTCGTAAGCCTCCCCCAACAAGTGGTATCAGAGCTTTTGGGTTGGGCTAATCCTGTGCAATGGCAGAAGCTAGCACTAGTAATAGAATGGTCAATTTGACCGGTGAGAACTTTGTGATATAGAAGGAGAAGATGTAAGACTGGTTATATTGTAAAGATCTCTATGGTCCAATAGAGAGTAAGGGAGTAAATCCTGAGACGACAAGTGAAGGCGATTGGAAGGTTACTAATCGAAAAGTAGTTGGTTTTATTCGTCAGTGGATTGATGATAGTATTTTTCATCATGTGGCTAGTGAGACACTAGCATATTCTTTGTGGACCAAGTTAGAGGAGATATATGATCAGCAGTCTCCTTGTTCAAAAGCTCTTTTATTCAAAAGGCTTGGAAAGATGTGTTACAAGGAAGGAAGTTCAATGGCGCAACATTTAAATGAAATGAAGGGTATTATGAATCAGCTTACATCTATGGATCTCAAAATTCCTGAAGAGATTCAAGCTTACTTGTTGCTAAATACTTTACCAGACAGTTGGGAGCCATTGAGGAATTGTCTCAGTTATTCTGCTCCAGAGAGAAAGTTGGACATGACTGTTGCAACTAGCAGTTTTCTGAATGAAGAAACTAGAAGAAGGTCACTAGACTCATCTCATTCAGAAGCTCTTGTGATAGAAAATCGGGGTAGAAGAAAACACAGAAGACAAGTTGTCTGTAGCAAGTCAAGGGGTAAATCAAAGTCCAGAAAGGAAGTTGAATGTTGGAACTGTCGTATGAGAGGTCATTATTCAATTGAATGCAGGAAGCCGAAGCAAGAACACAAGAATAGGAAAGTAAATGATAACCAAGACAATGGTGTTGCAGCTACTGCGACAAATGATGATATCATTGAATTCTCAGATTGTAATGATGTTTGTGTGAGTTTTGCAGGTTCTGATTCAGAATGGATAGTAGATTCAGGTGCATCTTATCATGCTACTCCTCATGAAGATTTATTTACCTCCTACAAGGCTGGTGACTTTGGGTCAGTCAGAATGGGTAACAGTGGTGTTGCGAATATTGTAGGAATGGGTGATGTGAAGGTTGAGACCAGTGTTGGCTGCACATTGGTTCTCAGAAATGTGCGACATGTACCAGATCTTCGTTTGAATCTAATGTCACCAGGAGTGTTAGATGATGAAGGGTACAACAATCACTTGGGTGATGGAAAATGGAAGCTAAGAAAGGGCTCCATGGTTATTGCAAGAGGCAATAAGTGGGGCACATTGTACAAAACACAAGTGAAGGTGTTGAAAGGTGAGTTGAATGTTGTTGACAAAGATTCAATCTCCGAGTTGTGGCATAGAAGACTTGGTCATCTTAGTGAGAAGGGAATTCAAATCCTCGCTAAAAGATAAGTTTTGCCAAATGCCAAAGGTATGCAATTGGGTAAGTGTACTCATTGTTTAGTTGGTAAAAAAACTAGAGTTTCTTTTCATAAAGCTTTACCCAAGCGCAATTCTGGTATTATTGATCTTGTTCATTCTGATGTATGTGGACCATTAAGGGTCAAAACACTTGGTGGTGCTGTTTATTTTGTTACTGTCATAGATGATGCTTGAAGGAAGGTTTGGTCATACGCAATCAAGACCAAAGATGATGTTGTTCCTGTGTTCAAGATGTTTCACAGCATGGTGGAAAGAGAAACAGGTAAAACCTTGAAGTGCCTTCGTTCTGACAATGTGGGAGAGTACATTGGACCACTTGAAGTGTATTGCAAGAGCATGGGTATACGTCATGAACAATCAGTACCGAAGACTCCAGAACATAATGGTATTGCAGAGAGGATGAACCGCACTATTCTTAAGAGAATCAGGTGCATGTTATCTCATTCCAAGTTGCAGAAGCATTTCCGGGGTGAAGAAATGAATACTACTGTGTATTTGATCAATCGATCTCCTTCAAGACCGCTAGATGGAGAAGTATCAGAAAAGGTATGGAGAGACAAAGAGCCTACTTATGATCACTTGATAGTGTTTGGTTGCAGGTCATTTGTTCATATCCCAAAAGATCAGAGATCAAAGCTTGATGACAAAGCAAAGCAGTGTGTGTTCCTAGGATATGGAACAGAGAAGTTTGGTTCCAAATTTTTGGATCCAATTGAGAAGAAGGTTATCAGAAGTAGGGATGCAGTACTCCTTGAAGATCAGACTATTGAAGACTTTGAGAAGATTGAGATGCCAAAGCTTCAAGATGATATGACCTTGGATCCAAATCCAGTTGTTCCTACTCTTAAACAATATGATGATGATGTTGATGGTAATGGAAATGAAGATGAATCTCATGAAGATGTTCCAGTGGGTGATGTTGAGCAAGAAGTGCAACAACAACAACCAGAAGCTGAGTTGAGAAGATCCAACAGGACCATATTACCTTCAACAAAGTATACACCACATGAGTACGTGATGCTCACAGATGCAGGTAAACCAGAGTCTTATGAAGAACCTCTTAGTGTTCCTGAAAGTCATAAGTGGATGAAATCCATGAAAGAAGATGTTGGATCTTTAGATGAGAATGACACTTTTGATTTGGTTGACAAGCCTGAGAATCAGAAAATTCTGAAGAACAAGTGGGTGTATAGAATCAAGACTGAAGATAGTAACTCACAACCAAGGTACAAAGCACGCTTAGTTGTGAAGGGTTATGAACAGAGAAAGGGTGTTGAATTCGACGAGATTTTCTCACCGGTGGTGAGATTTCCTTCTATTCGGGTTTTCTTGGCAATAGCCGCTAGTTTGGATCTTGAGATAAAACAACTAGATGTCAAGACAGCATTTCATCACTGTGAGTTGGATTAATATGTGTATATGGCACAACCCGAGGGTTTTGAAGTCAAAGGAAAATAACACATGGTATGCAAGATAAAGAAGATTCTATATGGTAGAAGCAAGCTCCAAGAAGATGGTACAAGAAGTTTGAATTGTTCATGAAGGAACATGGGTACAAGAGGACAGCCTCAGATCATTGTGTATTCATTAAAAAAATTGCTGATGGTGATTTTCTTACTCTTTTGCTATATGTTGATGACATGCTTATTGTTGGGAAAGATAAGAAAAAGATTGACAGGTTAAAGTCAGATCTGAGCAAGTATTTTTCTATAAAAGACTTGGGTGCAGCAAAGCGTATTCTTGGAATGGAGATCACTCATGATAGGAAAGCGAGGAAGCTGTGGTTATCACAAGAAAGCTACATTGAGAAGGTGTTACAAAGATTCAACATGGACAAGGCCGAACCGGTAAGTTGTCCACTTGAAAACCATTTTAAGTTAACTCGTGATCAATGTCCTGTGAATGATGTTGAGAATCGTAAGATGGATAAAATTCCTTATGCGTCCACAGTTGGTAGTTTTATGTATGCAATGGTGTGTACAAGGCCGGATATAGCTCATGAAGTTGGAGTAGTAAGAAGATTTATATCAAATCATGCTATGGAGCATTGGGAAGCAGTGAAATGGATACTACGGTATTTGAGGGGTACTTTTAATATGTGTTTGTGATATGGAGGTGACAAGCCAGAGTTAGTTGGTTACACAGATTCAGATTTGGAAGGTGCTCAAGACAGTCTCAAGTCTACATCAGGTTACTTGTTTACCTATGCAGGGGGAGCTGTGTCTTGGCAATCCAAGTTACAAAAATGTGTTACATTGTTTACTACATAGGAAGAGTACATTGCATCTACATAGAGTTGCAAGGAGATGATATGGATGAAGAGGTTTGTTAGAGAACTCGGTGTGAAGCAACAAAGGTTCATCGTTTACTGTGACATCCAGAGTGCCATCCATCTTAGCAAGAATTCGAGTTTTCACTCGAGGTCCAAGCACATCAATATTAGGTATCAATGGATACAAGAAGTTCTCGACGATAAGGTCTTGTATATTGAGAAGATCCATACATATGACAACGGTTCTGATATGATGACAAAGTCGCTACCAAAATACAAGCATGTGTATTTCTGCAGCAGGGCAGGTTTGGTGGCGGCGGGTACCTTACCATAAGTCGTGAGGGGGAGATTTTTGGGTCGGTCCCTCCTTATGGTCGAACAACAGGTGAGTCCCCTTAACCATTCAAGGGAGGAAGGTAGTAGGTGTCCTTGTTATGTTATAACAAATGAAAACATCCAGAAGATTAATTTTTCGAGAGTTTTCATTTTTCTTCTAACCCGTGAAGATAAGAAGAAAGAGAGGAAGAAGAGAAAGAGAGTGAGGGAGAAAATTAAGCCACCATTTTTGGTGAGATTGGTGTTATCTTGAAGAGAAGGAGAAAGGCTTCTTAGTTAAGAATCTTTTGGTTGTTGTGGTGAAGATTGAGCTATCAATTTCCACATCTCTTCAAAGGGGAAAAATCTAGGGTTTGTTGAAACCCTAGTAGTAAGTATCTCATCTCTTTCTATTGTCAAATTGATAGTGTATTTTATCTATTTGGTGAATCAATTGTTGATCCATCCTTAGGGGTGAGTGTAATTTAGGCAAATTGGTATCCAAGTGCTATAGGCACCTTGAAGTAGAGTGTATCCCCAAACTAGGAGAATTGTGTGTAACCCATTGTTTGATTATAGTGGAAGATTTGCCCGTGGTTTTTTACCCTTCACCTTGGAGGGGTTTTTCCACGTAATTGCCGGTGTTGTGTGATTGCCTCTATATTGCGTAGTTTGTTATTTCCGCATTTGTATGTCATTGCTTGTGTAGGTTTCGTGTTGCGCATAGCGGCTCGGATTTCGTAAGCCTCCCCCAACAGTTCCAGCTGATGGTAGAGAGACAGCATCAAGGAGGCTAGAGAGAGTTACGGATTTTCCATGACTGTGGATTATGTCGGGTACACATTTGCCAGACATGGAACTTGCATGGTTGAATACATACTTCCAAATATGAGTGTGAGCTTGTATCAACTCAAGGGAATGCCCCTAGTTTTTCAAGGGTTTTATCAAGGAGGCAACAGAGAGAGTTATGGATTTTCAATAACTCTGGTCGGGTACACATTTGCCAGACAGGGAACTTGCATAGTTGATTACATACTTCGAAATATGAGTGTGAACTGTGAGCTTGTATCAACTCAAGCGAATGCCCCTAGTTTTTCAAGGGTTTTATGAACTGATGCCTGAGTCAGATGTGAGGAAATCACTCAAGTAATAGACGGAATCAACGATTTAATTATATGCTTATGATGGATATTAAGTAGCAAATGCATCATATGAGAGGCAAGAAAAACGGGGGTTCCATAAGTACTTTCTTTATTGGTCAGCTTTTCTTTGCAGGTATGGCTTGACTTGTAAATTTCGATAAGTCTGAACATCAAACCGAAAAGAGTGTGCATTTGCAGAGGCTACAAACTAGTAAAATGACTAAGAATATAAGTTTCTGACCAAAAAAAGTAAAAAACATAATAAGTTCATCTGGGTATGTATATTAAATGTTACGCCAGTCGAGGTAATCACCTGAACTGGTCTCTGACCAATTAGGTTCAATCCAACTGAAGTGCAAGCTCACTTCACTACAAGAAAAACAGCCTTTGACAACACGGAAAAGCCGTTGTCGAAATGGTATGACAACGTTTTTCTAGACGTTGTTGTATGGGGGGTTGTTAAAAGTTATGTCACTTCGACAACGATTAATCTCCATTGCAGGCAACGTTGTCATACATGACCCAATGACAACAACTTTGTTCCATTGTGAGTTGTTATCTCAACAACATTGACAAACCGTTGTCGAAATATTTTTAGATTTAAAAAAAATATATAAAAAACATTATATCACATATGAAATTTGTATATATAAATGTAATTCAATTCTTTACATTAAATCAATATATTCATAATGGATCAGAAACAAAAGACAAGATCCACGAATCCCAGCAGTGTAAGATCATTTCCAGATAATGAATATTCAAAAGACGATCACTCAAGGCTTGAGCGCAAGGGACAATCCGAACCTGGAATCATTATCCAAGGCCTTGGTGTCGGAACTCACCGGAGTTTCAAGATGGACTCGAGTTTGAGCTCGTGTTGCATGAGAGCAGAAAGCTTCCCATGGTTGTTGAGGAGCATGTGCTTCACATGTGTTACGGGATCAACTGCATACAAACCTCCTAATGTGATTGTGTTCTCATTATATAGTACTTTCGAGTTGTGCAGACATGTGATTGTGTTCTCATTATGCCAAGTGAAGTACTATATATAGTGGTCTTCAAAGCATCAAGATGGTGCACATATGAGTATGTCCCCTATCAGACCTAAAAATAAAATCCAAAGAAAGGGTCATGCTAAGTGTTACAGAGTAAAACATTCCCATTATCCAATAACCCAAACGACCAAAACCGTTGTTGTGGTGCTTGAAGTTGGAAGACTTACAAAATAATTGAAGCTTTGTAGTATGGAATCTATGGATTATCCAGATTAATTCCAAAGATTGTACTATATGTCGGAGCACCAAGATAACCAGCCGCTGCACCCAAAGCGAAGCTAGGGGAACCGAGTCAACGACGGTTGTTGTAACATCAACTGCAGGGGGACAGTTCAGGCCAACAACTGATGTGTCCTGATTTGAGAGGATTCAATCCCTTTGTAGTCCCATATACATTTTTATATCCCCCAGTTAGGCAGAAACCCCAAGAGCTAAAATTAAAGTACCAACAAACTTCAACTCCACAGAAAAAGATATGGGCATTATAAAGTTCGTATATATTATAATTCCTAAATTTGAAAGCAAAAACACGTAACGGTTGGAACAAAGTGTTCACCTGTTCAGAGAACTTGGTCCTTCCATTTCTCCGTTCTTTATCAAGTGCATTTACTCGAAAGAGAGTCAAAGAAGTCATCCTTCACGTAAACAGGCTAGAAATAGAATAAAGAGTACTTTAGTAAAAATCACATACTGTGTAGTAAAGGAAATTAATGAGGATTTGCAAACAACGCTCCACTTTGATGTGGAAAACTAACCTTTCCATCTGTTTTCGATGACTCAAGTAACATCTTCACTTGAGGATAATCCTCATCCTCCTCATTCTCATCCGCTTCTTTGTCCTTCGACTGAGCTATTTTACCAAGATGACCCCATACTTCATCTTTGTTGAATTTCGCATTCATAGCCGTGAAATCAAAGTCCTCTGTGAATTTAGTTGGAGCACCTAAAATCTGTAATGCCAAAGATTAAGGTCTTACTTTATCAGACTACCCGTGAATTTTACATACAATTTTACTTTGGCACCAGGTTAGAAATGGGAAACATTCATCTTTATCTTGTGAATTTTACATACATTTTTACAAATACACCAGGTTAGAAATGGGCGTTTCCCATCCATCACAAACTTTCGTTTGCTCAAAAACATAATATTGTTGTCTTGGGAAGGGGCAAAGATATTGAACTCCTAATATAATCTGACAAAGAAAAGGAGAAGGAAAACTTACTCCATTTCTTCTTCCTCTTCCACGCCCGTAATTGTAATTGTTATAGCTGTGATGGTTGTGATAATTGTGATATCGAGCTGCATTCCGCTAAAAAAGAACAGAAAGAGAAAGATCAGTCTTTATGAGCAAGTTCAAGACATCGATGAGGAAAATGTAGTGGGTCCAGATTTCAAAGATTCGACTTGGTGTTACCAGGGGAAGGAACTGGTCCATTTCCAAATGTATCGAAAATGTTATTTGGTGGAGGAGGAGACAAAAATGAATTGCTGGCACTTATTGGTGCTGGAGGATAACCAAAAACAGGGGCCTTATTTGGTACAAGATTTGATGTGGTGTCGGTACTAATGTAGTAGAATGGACCGTAGAGAAAGTCAAAGGCAAAGTAAAGGATAGGTACTGGAGGTTAAAGGTTGTGAATGATTACTACTAGATTGTAGAAGGGGAGAACCTATATCTCAAATCATGTACCCACATGTAAAACAAGAACGATCGGAAAAAAATCCAAACAAACGATTTTTATTAAAGACGAAAAGCGGTAAAGCGTTAATCTCAAAAATTACTCAAAAGCTACCGTTGCTGCATGAATGTGTTGCACAAATTTTATCAGCTTCCTCAATTCACAAATGAGCGAATAGTCATCCTGTTTTGAGTAGGTTCTTTCCCAAGAGGTGTTGATTCAAATCCCATATCTCAAATATAATTAATCCTCCATAAATATTGGTCAGGGAATTTTCACAGCTTACAAATTGCAGGGAATTTTCAGAGCTTTGTTTAATACCGATAGCCATCAATAAATTCAAAAACATTGCAAAAAAATTCTTATAAGAATGAAAAGCCCCGTACAAATTAACTGAATCTACTAATATAAAAAATCATAGAAATGATTGACACAAACAAACACTAAAAATCTTAAACACTAACCTCTAGATGCCAAGTTGCCAACAAACCATTTCCAGTAACTATCTATGTCCTTCTTGAAATTAAAAAACCTCTTGAAGTAATCCTTAAATGCAAACTTCAAGGCCTGACAAAAGATTTTAAACAAGTTAGTGATCAAGCTACAACAAATTCCAGAATACTTGAGAACAAATTTAGGTTAAATTAAACAACAAACAGGTCGAGATATGATCCAACCTTAGTAGGGAAGTATTTCCTCTCCATAATAACCATTACCTGTCTCCCTTCATGGTCTACTCTACTCTTCCACCACCAAAATTGAAATGCAAAATCAGATATGGTAGGTGCCATTTAATACTTGAAATATGTAACAATTAGTAAAAAAAATCCAAATGAGCAACCATTGCAAACAGAAGATGCAAACTTATGTGATTTTCTTGTCTGTGGTTTCACCAAATCCCAAAGAATTTAGAAAAATGGAAACCACGTCGTGCTTGAGCTGCTTTTTGCCAATTTAAGTCGACAACCATACATAGTGAAAATTATGACTAATTTGAGGACATTTTAGTAAAAGAAATTACAACTTCCTCTAGAGTAGATACAACATATATTTAAAATAAAATCACAAACCATCGAGATAACTTAAGACGGTGAAAGAACATACCTCCAATTTCCGAAAGTGTGGGCATATGACACGAAAAATCATTTCCAACAAAGATGAAGTCCTACATAAGACGTTCATGATCAATCTCAAATGGTGGATTAACAATTCTCATCTCATAAATCCAAGTACTCTCAAAGTTTCCAGATGTTTGCGAAATGCAAAACAATAATCCAATCACGTATCACAAATAGATGACAACCATTAAATATGCAAAGATGACATCCAAAGTGAGACCATATTGCATTCAGGACTGACCTGGTGTGGCTTATTCGTTGTTACAAAGACTGCCCTTCTTTTCATGTAACTCCTAAATTTTCTATTCGCCTTTCCCTCACAATTTGCACCTAAATGACCCACCTGATTGCATATGAAGCATTTGACTAGATGTGCGGTGACGAAAATGTACAGAGTGTAATGTATGAGCACATTTATTAGTAATTGCATAAAAAAATGCGAACATCTATTAGTAGTTGTATAAAAAAATGCATGCAAAGAAACGAGAACTAATGCATGTTATCAGCTTTAAGAAGTGAAACTCTATCCTTCGATAACCTTCGGGGATCTTATTCTTGTATGTAATGAAATTACAATAACATGGTTTTCCTTCTACTTCATGTGTAGCCAATGCCAAAGATAATTAAACCTGCATCCTGCGACATAACACCATTACATTGAAGTGTTTCTATCCCAAAGATAAACAACAGAAAATATTTCTATCAAATTGAAACAATCTTTATGACTATGAAAAGAAAATACTTACCAAACCTTATAGGAAGTGATGGGTACTGGATCAAAACCAGAAGGTTTCTTTGCAGATGAACATAAGACGTCATAATTTTGTGTTCCCCTCCTCACACCAAAAACAGTCAATGCGCTCTCACACCAAAAACAGTCAATACCCTCTCACACCTAACCATTACAACCTCCTAATTTCAGATCAATTGATTCAAAGAAAGTTTGGGGTTTTAACAAAACACAGAGCTGAAATTGGATCTGGTCTAAATTTTCTTTTAGAGAAAGTTCTAAAAAAACAAAAAGAAAGAAATCCAGAGCTCAAAAACTAGTGATACAGAAAATTAAAGGATGAACAAAATAAAAGAACAAAATACGAGAGAAAAAACTTATCTTTAATTTCTTTTAGATCGAGAGGGTTAAACAATGATTCAAGTGAAAATCCCACAAATTTAAGCAAATTCTACCTTCAAAAAGCATAAATCAAGCTTTAGATCAACAATTTAGTTTTTCTCGGTAGTGAAAAACCAGTCAAAATTAGGAAAATAAACCTAATACGGATGAAAATCTATCATACAAACATAAATCCACCAAACCCCAATCTAAATAAAACCCTAGATTCTCAATACACAAATTACCCAACAAATCATACATATTACAAAAACAGGAATGCAAAACGAACCACCAGTTTACGAGACATCGAATCAATACTTTTAACTTCACAAATTAAATATCAACAAATTTACAAGAAGAGAAAATCTGAGATGAAACAAAAAACCTAATACCTATACACGAATCTGCCACATGAAACTCTTACTTGTAACTTCTTTTCAAGTGGAATGAAGACACGAATTAGGTTGTATAAACCTAACATTACTTCACATCTCTGTAAGAAAAAGAGATGGTAAGGAGCGGCGGAGAAGAAGATAAGATTTAGGTTTATTCTGATTTTTCTCTCTCATCTGCCTTATATAGAAGATCTTTGTTATAGTGCGGCGAGAGATGGATAACTATAGTACAACACCCTCCGTAACTGTTGTTGGGATTTAACAATGTTTTTCTAGGATAAGTGTTGTGGATACCTCACTTCTAGACAACGATTCTCAAAACGTTGTCATATATCCGTTGTCAATAGCTATTTTTCTTGTAGTGCTTTCGAACCACGATAATCTTTTTCAGCATGACTACTCCCAATAGAGTGATACATACCTGTATCCAGAGAATAAAAAAGTATTCCTTCATTGTGCAACCTAGGAAAATAGATTTTGTTCTCCGTCCGACGACTAGTCGGAGCAATTGCCGATGTATTGCTAAGAAACAACATATGCTTCCCCAAATTCTTTACTTCATCCCAGATCATATCAGTGTCGTCCCATCTAAAAACACGAACCCAGTTTCCTAAGAGAAATTTTTTGATGTTAATTTATGAAAGGGTAAATTAGGTAGTATAAAATCAGAGCATTTATTAGTTGAAAACTGCCAAAATATTGTTGACACATGTCAACTTTCTACTTATCCCCCACGCCCCCATTTAAATTTGCCTCCATCAAATTTTTTCTCGTTTCGAGGAAAATGAAGGTGCACAGACGGAATTAATTTTGTAATGATACCCTTGTGAATCGTGATGATGTTTCTTTTTATTCTCTTTTTTTTTATCAAAAAAAAAATGGTGATTATGTTGCACAACATACTGGGAGATTTGAAAGGATGCATCATGGTGCAAACAATTGTGCATCAGCAGTATAAATATTGTTTCATATTAACAGTTTAAACACTAAATTGATCAAACTGAGGACTACATAAATTGAGAATGAAGCAACGTTCTGTTCTTGTTTTAATCACAAAAAGATAAACAAAAAGATTCAACGTTCTGTTCTTGTTGTGTGATTGCCTCTATATTGCGTAGTTTGTTATTTCCGCATTTGTATGTCATTGCTTGTGTAGGTTTCGTGTTGCGCATAGCGGCTCGGATTTCGTAAGCCTCCCCCAACAGTTCCAGCTGATGGTAGAGAGACAGCATCAAGGAGGCTAGAGAGAGTTACGGATTTTCCATGACTGTGGATTATGTCGGGTACACATTTGCCAGACATGGAACTTGCATGGTTGAATACATACTTCCAAATATGAGTGTGAGCTTGTATCAACTCAAGGGAATGCCCCTAGTTTTTCAAGGGTTTTATCAAGGAGGCAACAGAGAGAGTTATGGTTTTTCAATAACTCTGGTCGGGTACACATTTGCCAGACAGGGAACTTGCATAGTTGATTACATACTTCGAAATATGAGTGTGAACTGTGAGCTTGTATCAACTCAAGCGAATGCCCCTAGTTTTTCAAGGGTTTTATGAACTGATGCCTGAGTCAGATGTGAGGAAATCACTCAAGTAATAGACGGAATCAACGATTTAATTATATGCTTATGATGGATATTAAGTAGCAAATGCATCATATGAGAGGCAAGAAAAACGGGGGTTCCATAAGTACTTTCTTTATTGGTCAGCTTTTCTTTGCAGGTATGGCTTGACTTGTAAATTTCGATAAGTCTGAACATCAAACCGAAAAGAGTGTGCATTTGCAGAGGCTACAAACTAGTAAAATGACTAAGAATATAAGTTTCTGACCAAAAAAGTAAAAAACATAATAAGTTCATCTGGGTATGTATATTAAATGTTACGCCAGTCGAGGTAATCACCTGAACTGGTCTCTGACCAATTAGGTTCAATCCAACTGAAGTGCAAGCTCACTTCACTACAAGAAAAACAGCCTTTGACAACACGGAAAAGCCGTTGTCGAAATGGTATGACAACGTTTTTCTAGACGTTGTTGTATGGGGGGTTGTTAAAAGTTATGTCACTTCGACAACGATTAATCTCCATTGCAGGCAACGTTGTCATACATGACCCAATGACAACAACTTTGTTCCATTGTGAGTTGTTATCTCAACAACATTGACAAAACGTTGTCGAAAATATTTTTAGATTTTAAAAAAAATATAAAAAACATCACAATATATCACATATGAAATTTGTATATATAAATGTAATTCAATTCTTTAAATTAAATCAATATATTCATAATGGATCGAAAACAAAAGACAAGATCCACGAATCCCAGTGTAAGATCATTTCCAGATAATGAATATTCAAAAGACGATCACTCAAGGCTTGAGCGCAAGGGACAATCCGAACCTGGAAGCATTATCCAAGGCCTTGGTGTCGGAACTCACCGGAGTTTCAAGATGGACTCGAGTTTGAGCTCGTGTTGCATGAGAGCATCAAGCTTCCCATGGTTGTTGAGCAGCATGTGCTTCACATGTGTTACGGGATCAACTGCATACAAACCTCCTACTGTGATTGTGTTCTCATTATATAGTACTCGAGTTGTGCAGCATGTGATTGTGTTCTCATTATGCCAAGTGAAGTACTATATATAGTGGTCTTCAAAGCATCAAGATGGTGCACATATGAGTATGTCCCCTATCAGACCTAAAAATAAAATCCAAAGAAAGGGTCATGCTAAGTGTTACAGAGTAAAACATTCTCATTATCCAATAACCCAAACGACCAAAACCGTTGTTGTGGCTGCTTGAAGTTGGAAGACTTACAAAATAATTGAAGCTTTGTAGTATGGAATCTATGGATTATCCAGATTAATTCCGAAGATTGTACTATATGTCGAGCACCAAAGATAACCAGCCATTTGCACCCAAAGCGAAGCTAGGGGAACGAGTCAAGGACGGTTGTTGTAACATCAACTGCGGGGACGGTTCAGGCCAACAACTGATGTGTCCTGATTTGAGAGGATTCAATCCCTTTGTAGTCCCGCAGCTTCCGTTTTTATATCCCCCAGTTAGGCAGAAACCCCAAGAGCTAAAATTAAAGTACCAACAAACTTCAACTCCACATAAAAAGATATGGGCATTATAAAGTTCGTATATATTATAATTCCTAAATTTGAAAGCAAAAACACAGAACGGTTGGAACAAAGTGTTCACCTGTTCAGAGAACTTGGTCCTTCCATTTCTCCGTTCTTTATCAAGTGCATTTACTCGAAAGAGAGTCAAAGAAGTCATCCTTCACGTAAACAGGCTAGAAATAGAATAAAGAGTACTTTAGTAAAAGAGTGTGCATTTGCAGAGGCTACAAACTAGTAAAATGACTAAGAATATAAGTTTCTGACCAAAAAAAGTAAAAAACATAATAAGTTCATCTGGGTATGTATATTAAATGTTACGCCAGTCGAGGTAATCACCTGAACTGGTCTCTGACCAATTAGGTTCAATCCAACTAAAGTGCAAGCTCACTTTCGAACCACGATAATCTTTTTCAGCATGACTACTCCCAATAGAGTGATACATACCTGTATCCAGAGAATAAAAAAGTATTCCTTCATTGTGCAACCTAGGAAAATAGATTTTGTTCTCCGTCCGACGACCAGTCGGAGCAATTGCCGATGTATTGCTAAGAAACAACATATGCTTCCCCAAATTCTTTACTTCATCCCAGATCATATCAGTGTCGTCCCATCTAAAAACACGAACCCAGTTTCCTAAGAGAAATTTTTTGATGTTAATTTATGAAAGGGTAAATTAGGTAGTATAAAATCAGAGCATTTATTAGTTGAAAACTGCCAAAATATTATTGACACATGTCAACTTTCTACTTATCCCCCACGCCCCCATTTAAATTTGCCTCCATCAAATTTTTTCTCGTTTCGAGGAAAATGAAGGTGCACAGACGGAATTAATTTTGTAATGATAACCTTGTGAATCGTGATGATGTTTCCTTTTATTCTCTTTTTTTTTATCAAAAAAAAAAATGGTGATTATGTTGCACAACATACTGGGAGATTTGAAAGGATGCATCATGGTGCAAACAATTGTGCATCAGCAGTATAAATATTGTTTCATATTAACAGTTTAAACACTAAATTGATCAAACTGAGGACTACATAAATTGAGAATGAAGCAACGTTCTGTTCTTGTTTTAATCACAAAAAGATAAACAAAAAGATTCAACTCTAAATGAGCAAGGAACAAATATTTTCCATATTTTCTTCTATCAGATCTTGTAAATTAAGAAACTTTAGAACTGATTATGTTAGTTAACTAATTATACCACCAGTCAATTAGTGATTTGCGGGAACATGGTCACAGGGAATCAGAGGATCCGGAACCTCGTTAAATACGTTAGTTATTATTTATGTTAATTTATGAAAGGGTAAATTAGGTAGTATAAAATCAGAGCATTTATTAGTTGAAAACTGCCAAAATATTGTTGACACATGTCAACTTTCAACTTATCCCCCACGCCCCCATAAATTTTTTCTCGTTTCCTAAATGGCCTAATAACACTGACAACAGTTTTCCTTCACATTCCAGCAAGAAACTCTTATAGATAAACTTGCACTTAGGCGGAGCTGGTATTGTTAAAACTTCCTAGCTAATACTGTTGCGCTCAAATTTAGATACTCCTAAAGTTCCGATGATGCCTAAGCAATAGAAAGCTCCCTTGTAGAAAACTGGATTGTTAAAACTCAGCTCAAATTCCAAGTGTTTCCTTTTGGGAGGAAATGAAATATGATCGAACTCCTCGTCCGTCCAACTTGCATCTCCCCTTCTAATACAGGTAATGTCAAGAGATTCCCCAAGGAATTTATCGATAGCAAAAACTACACAAGTAGGCGAGGACGAGAATGAGATACCTGAGAAGTTGTAATTATCTAGTAAATCTGGTAGTTGGATAATTGATTTATTGAAAGGATTGTAGAAGAACAAAGTCTCGTCTTTTGACATGAGTAACCCACACGCCGTTCGGAAAACGAATTCTAGTACCTTTCAACAATTCAGGGATATTCATAAGGTAAATCTCATTATTGTGCATTGCGTTCACAAAACTAAAGACTGGTTGATCATATTTAGCAAGAACCAGCCATGGGGATATATCTGCGGTCTGTATAGTAGTCCTAGTGGAAGATGATCTTTTCAGTTTCAATATGGATCGATATTTTTTACTCACTGCACGTAAATGTATGTAATCAATGTATAAAGATAGTTTGATGTCAACCAAACCATATCATCATCATCATCATTTAATATAACTACCCATGGTCTTGCTTCTTCAATTTCCTCTTTCTCATCATCCTCATCTATTTCTCTCCCCTTCTGGAACATACGGTCTGTTGTAAAGATCATCAGCCATTTTGGTGGCGTTAAGTTCAACCATTTCTTTGGGAGATCAGGACAAGGTAAACAAACTAAAATACTATCATCTTCCAAGCTTAAAAAGATATAATCATTCAAACTCTTCCCTTGCACCCAATTCATTTTTGAGAAATCCAGTTTTCTTATTTCTACGCCGGTTACAGAGTTTTGATAACTAAGGCCACCACCACCCATTGATTAACAAAAACCAATTGGTAAGATTGGTGTTACCCGATTACTCGGGGTAAGCATAGCATCCAAGCGTGGATGCCAGTGAGGGTAAGCCCCATGGACGCTTGGTTGCCTCATCCGATCCAAGCGTGGATGCCAGTGGGGGTAAGCCCCATGGGGGCTTGGTCAAGGAGGAATGGCTCCAAGAGTAATCGGGCTTTCCAAGCCTTACCAATTGGCGATAGTATGTCCGATAAATTTTCCTTATAAACTAGATTAACAAACCTGGAATTACCGATGTGGGATTATTACCTTTGTTAATTGTGTCTAAAAAGGGAAAGGGAGAGTTTCGGACGGTCTAAATTTGGCAAGTCCCATTGTTACACGGGACGTAATTAAGACCCCACTCAGAATTATATTTTCTGTTGTCTAATTGGAGATCTGACTCAGAATTATTTTAGGCAGAAATCTGATGGGTTCCATAATCCATAGTCTTCTGTAATCCTACACTTACTGTTTAATGCGATAAGTCTAATCACATTCAGAAGATATTCAATTGAGTCGGAAGAAAAAAAACACCTCATACGATATTAAATTGCTGGTAACATTGATGATCTATTCTGGAAGACCAGCTCCACTCGATATACGAAGTCCGCTAATATTACTCGCTTCTGCCAAAATCGCCTTGGACCAAGACTCAACTCTGCCTCTGGTATGTCTTTTCTGTAAGATATGTTAATGGGATCAGATATGTTGTAGAAAGTTTAATACTTACATTTTTTTTCCATGATGGTAAACAAGCGAAAGTGCTGCTCTTGATGATGGTGGGAGTTGTCGTTGGCTTCTTTGATGATGATAATTCTGAATTTTCCATGGAAGCTGCAGAGAAGGAAACGGTGCATGATACCCCTAACTGTTGTACGAAAGGAGTATATATGTACGAATTTTCCCATCAAGAAGGAATTTGAAATACATGCAAATACAGTGCTCTCTTTGTTTTAAAATTCTTTAATCAATTTGTGGTTTACAAGTTCAATTAGCTTTTTTGAGAAATTTAACAAGGAAATAAAAAACAACTATAATGCCAGCAGAAGCCACAGGACTGGTAAAAGTTGCTGAGTGGCCGAAGAAGATGTAATTTCCGACCAGGAACGCCATCAACATTAATACAGTGGCACTGAACATGAGAACATGAGTGACTAGAGCCCGGAGTACCACTGATTTGGCATTTCTATGAGGAATGAGTTTGTTAAAGTAATGGACGTGTAAAACTATTATTGACAGAAGCAGGGCAGTGCTGTTGCACTTGACGAAAACTTTAAAAGCTGGTACGCCGCTTAAGATTGGTAAGCCTGCTGACGGTCCGCCACTGTTGTAGCCTCCAGGTAATGCTAAACCAACTGTATATGTAACTGCAGCTATAAGTGTAGTGACTACTATCTGGCTTTCAGATAGTTCTTTTGCACATTCTATAGCCATCTTGTACTTATTCTGCGATATGGCTCCATATCTTTCATCTTCTTTGTCTATTCTGATTTGGCTTCTCCCATACCATAACAATCCTCCTTCAAACAGGTATCTATAGCCTGCTAGTATAAGCTCCCGGTGTGGCATATCTGCCTTGTCCTAAATTCGAGTACGTACGTACAGTTAAGCATATCACATCGATTTGAAAAAGAGAGACATATATAGACAGAGGCACATAGAGAGTGAGAGAGGTACCAAATCATGAAGAAGAATATCCAAAGCTGTCAAGTTATCATTGTTGATAGCCTTCTTGTTCAACCTCTTGTCCCTGCAGAGAATTCGCAAACATTCAATACTTTTTGATCTGAGTACCAGATGCAAAGGTGTATTTCCTTGATAATCCTCGTCGTTTATAATATTCTCAACCAAGTTAGATTTGCCTAAGATATACTTTATCACTCTCACACTTCCATTTTCAGCTGCAACGTGCAGAAAGTTCTGACCGTTGTTATCAAGTTCTTCCCAGCATTCTTGGCAGCATTTAGTTACCTCTTCAATTACTTGTGTGTTTTCACATTTAAATTTCATGTAAGCTAAGGGTTGGAGACCAAGACGACCAACTTTTGTATGTTGCGCAGGACCAAGAGTGTCAACCTTAAGTAGGTACGCAATATTTCTAGGCAAACGACTACTTGCTGCAATGTGAAGAGCTGTCCTGCCATCATTGTCCTTCGCCAATGCAATAGAAGGGTCAGCTTCTAGTAATTGAATAGCTACCTTTGGCTTGGCGAAATAGGCAGCATAGTGGAGTGCACTGTTTCCATTTTCGTCTCTTTGATGTATCAAACATGGTTTCTTCTCGAGTAATAATTTTGTTATTTCTGTATTGATTACATAAAATCTATCTATGTAAGAAACGATGTTGATAAAAAGATTTATCAAAAATCTTAACTTTAAATTTATCCAACTAGTGTACGTACCTGAGTACCCATTAGCTACAGCTACATGCAAAGTTTTTCTGCCGCCAGGACCATTATGAGCTGCCGAAGGACATTTCTGTAAGATTGAAACTACAAAATCATACAACCCATCTTCAGCAGCAAGGTAAAGTGGGGTTTCACCGGCATCATTTGGAAAATACTCGGACAACGGATCTGCTTCAATCAGCAATCTCCCTACTAAAAACTTATGATTACGGACTGCATCATGCAACGCCGTGTCATTCTTGTTATTCGTCATCCTCACTAGCTCTTGCACCGTAATACTGCAACGGTTATCTACATGACGAATAAGAACTGCGACTATATCAGACAATCCGAGCCTTGCAGCGATATGCAACACAGTATCTCCTTTGAAGTTTTGTTGCATTATTAATACCCCAGGTTGCGAGCATCTGTTGCAAAATTCCTCTACAAACATCTTTCTTTTAAATTGGACAGCAACATGTAGAACAGTATTCTTGCGAGTAGCTGTAGTTTGAGTTGTAATATATTCATTCACATCGTTCCTTGTAGCCAATAGCCTTTCCAATGTGTAAATGTTTCCTGAAGTTATAGCTTCATACAACCTTGGATCCATGTCTGGTGAAGAGATTTAAGATGGATATAGAAGATATTGATGATCAAGAATTGAAGATATAGTAGTAAATGGAAAGAGTAAAGAAAATTCTCAGTTGACTCGATGAGTCTTAGTCTGAAGTCTTGGATATTGACTAATTAAACACAAAAGGACAAAGTAACCGAGTGAAAAACCAGATGATACAAAGTTACAAACAAGTGAGTCAAGTGACTACTCAACTGCCTAGCCGCGTTAAGTCCAATTTTCTACTTGTTTTATTATTATTTTGTAGCAACTGCTTTTTTATTTGTTTATTTTCGATGGAGTAGCAGTTGGTTCAAGTCAGAAAGAAGAACAAAAAAGATAAAAGATAACTACAAAAATTAGCTCCACTGGTACTAAAATAAAAATTCAAAGCTTTAAATTTTGAATAATCAACAAATTCTAGTAGTTGAAGAACTCGGCCAATCAAACTTAGTCTGAGAAATTATATTTTTGATTTTTCTTGTCTAACTAGACTAACCCAAATAGGTTAATTGTCTTTGAATATATTTTTACCGTAGTTTTCGTTATAGGATCTGTGCACAATTTATTCAAATATTATACACTTGTTGTAAGGCTTGTAGTCCATGGATGTGCGGCCCAAAATAGTGTCTATGGTCTTCCTCCTACTTGTATATAAAGAAATATTTGGATGTAATACAGTTGATTCTGATCAATAGAAATTTTCTTCTGCCTCTTTATCTTCCCTATTATTCTACTGCAACACGTCATTAACTGTGTAAATTTTTTAATCGTTTGAGAACTGTGATAGATTACTTCTTGAAGATTAGGGTGGTTCGGATCTTATGGTTATAATATTATGGATGCGTCACCAGGTAAAATTTTTTAACAAAAGAATTTCATTTTCATAGTATTTTCCAGGGTTCCACGAATATATGATTGTAAAACATAGAGATTTCACCGTTAGATGTTCACAAAATTTTAATATGTGAGAAACAATTAGGTATTACATACTCTATAAATATTTCAATCAAATCCGAATATGATGCAATCTCAAAAACTATATTTTAATGAATCTGTGTACGTTCAGGAAAACCCTAATTTATAACAGCTTCGAAAAACTTATGGTTTAGAAATTCCAACCGTTGGATTATGCTGTAATTTTGTTATGTGTTACATATTGTTCTCCTTGAACAACTGTAAAAATTTAATAAACCTCCAACCATGGGAAAAACTCCAAAGTGCGTGATATTTTTAGTTGTGTCCCAAGAAACGTTAATTGGAACAGTTATTCGGCATCATGAATATATTTTTATATGGTCGTTGGATTTGTTTGAAATTTTATTATGTTTGGCGTAATATTGTGGTGAATCAACTGTACAAATTACATTATGATCTGACTATGATGCATTTGTCTGTCGATCAGAACAATTGAAAGAAGAATTTTTCAATTTTTAGGGTTAACGATATGTTTTTGGCTCATATGCTAATAGTTTCAAACTTATTATCAAGGGGCTTGAATAATTCATGTATAATGGACCATATATGTTTATATTCATTAACCATGACCTTGTTAACCCAATGGACCGGGTCTTGACCAAACAGTTGACCGGACTTTCACTAAACAAATTCGACTCTAATTTAACTTTTTGGACTTAGAAGTACTTGAGCACCATTAAAGAATCTATGATGTGGAAGTATGTGTGCACAAGTACAATACTTTCGTCATAAAAATCTCCAACTTATGAAGATACACCGTTCAAAGAGGAAGCCATACCTTCAACATTTCTAAGGCAACATATTGACTTCAGATGGTGTAATTATTTGAAGGAAGTTTGTCGAAACATTCATTTTTCTCCCAAACTTAAATGTTCAGTGGGATGTAATCCACTTGTTAGACTGTAATGAGTCAATATATAACTTCGACAATGATATGTTGTAACTGAAAGCACACCTCATTTTTTGTAGAAAGAAACTCACAAAAGTTTCCATGAGTCAGAGGTGTAATTATGGCTCCAGCAGTAATGATACAAAGTAAATGTATCTACCTATAACGGGACAGAGATGTAATTCTGACTCATATCAACGAGAGTTGCAAATCTTGGTATAAGCATTTACTGAGAATGGTACAAGCGTTATAATGCAAGTATCATATATTAGTAGTTAACTATAAGAGATATAGGGAGTTTAAAGGAAAACGAACTCACTATATTCTTGGAGAAGGTCATATCCTAGCTAGATGTCAACATTAATGGTAACAAGAACTTTGCCAATTTTTCTTATTGTCTATCTTTATTCAATCGAATTTGTATGGTTAGATTCTATATTTTGCATGATTTGATCCTAAATTATTGTCTACATGATAGTTTGACTGATATTATATTAGCTAAAATAAAGAGAGAAAAAATTGTGAAGAATTATATCCATTGTATGCTCTTAAAATGTAGATTCATTTTACTACAAACTACATCCAAAGGGTAGAAACACACAACACTTCTCAAGTGAAAGTAAACACTCAACAATGAACACAAGATGTACGTGGTTCGGTATGATTACCTACGTCCACGGGGTGAAAGGATGAATCTTATTACTTCAAAGTGTTACAAAGGTGTTGCTCTTGGTTGGATTTCCTTACAAGATGAATCTACTTCTCACTCACTTTTTCTTAGTGTTACTTTGAGTTTCTATCTCTCTCTCTCCCCCCTTACAACCTAACTTTCTTGAATACAAGTCCCTCTATTTATAGGAGAAGTTCTATACAACCAAGTTAAGGTGTTGGTCATGTTACATCAATTCAGCAGTTCTGTGATCGGACCGACTCATGTTGCCTTACATGGCCGATGTATCTTGACTCTTCGCATGTCTTTCGTCCGAGCCGATCTCTTCAGGTGCTCTCTTGACACGATGTCGCATGTTTCTGACTGTCGACCGTCTTTTACTGTTGCTTTTATGGTTAGCCGATGTGTCCCATACTTTCTTATCCGTTTGACCATAGCACCTCGTTTGACCCGCCGCGTCTTGTCATGTCTGCTTTGTCAGAAGCCTGAATCAAGTCTTATCCGACAGCTGTAGAGCGATCACGCCCGATCCACGTGGCTCCTGAAATCTCGCGCCACTAATATTCATTCCATGCTTCGCGTCTCTTCGTGTTTAGGTGCACCAGGCCTAGGATGTTGCCACCTGGGTCTGTGTATAATTTACACCTACATTTATGCCCCTTCTTCCGCTCGTGTGGGAGACACGAGTGGAAGAACGTCGCCCTAACTTCCCACGTCTTTGTTCATGCCGCAAATCCCGCCATGCAGCGTCCCACTAACTCCACTTTATGACTGGTAACCGTCGGCGTCGGTTACAATTTTTCTTCTTTAAATAGCCCGCTCCTTTCTTCCTTCTTCTTCTCTGCCCTTTCTTTTTCTGTTCTGCCACTGTGCTTTTCTCCCAAATTTCTTCACCATTTTGCGCTTCTCAAAAAACCCTAGCTTTCTTGGTTTTATTTCGTCATCTTCTCCTCACCGATTGATATAGTAGCTGCTATCGCCTCATCTTTCTTTGTTGAAAACCGAGCTCTGCATTATCTTCGTTAATGGCTTCTTCTCCTTCCATGGCTGAAAAGAGGTCTGTTGATGACGTTTTTTCCGAGTTTGATGTTCCCTCCCTTGCTTCTCTGTTTTTGCTTGAAAGCCCTTCTAGGTATGATGATCGCGCGATGAGATCTATTTTTGCTGATAGCTCTTCTTCTATTTCGTGCAGGTCCGAGAAAAGGGTGAAAGATCTTTCTGATGAAGAGTTTATCGAGAAGTTGAAGGAGAAGTACAGTCTTCAAAATTACGAAGTGACCCTTCTCTCGGGCCGAAACGGTAGCTTGAAGAAATCCGATATGGAGAAGCACGAGCAGTCGGCTGACTGTGTAGTTATCACTCAGGGCCAGCTAGAGCTAGGCCTTCGTCTTCCCTTGTACAACCCCGACAATCCTTTTTATTACGAAGTTCTTTCCCAACTCAAGCCTTCTCGTGCCTTGGCTCAGTGGACTGGCAATACCTTCTGAATCATGAACGAGTGGAGGGATCGCCGAGATGGTCATGGTGCTGTCATCGAAGGGTCAACCTACAAACCCGAAGACGCTCCAAAGTATACCGTTGACAATTTCCTTGTTAACTATCGGGCTGGTACTGCGAACTTGGGCGAACTTGCCGGTTTTGCTGCTAGTCCTCATCGGGTCAAAACTATGCCCGATGGTGTTGAAAGGATGATGTTGGATGTTGATCCCCTCGGCCAATCCTGCAACAAGCGACCCCGTCATTCTAATGACCCGATTTATCCCCGAGTTCCACTTCTTGTTCGAGGTCCAATTCTTCATGGTGATTTCTCGTCGCCTACTTTTCCTGCCGAGCCCTATTCTTTCTGGGTGGTTAATGATGACAAGGTTGATAAGGTATGCATTTTTCTTGACTTCTAACTTGCTAGCTTCGGGCGCCAATTGGTCATTTATTGTTGTTTGACAATCTCAGGTCGGTTCCACCAAGGCTACCGGATCTAAGAAGAGGGGTGCTGGCACAAGGGTTGAGGAAGACCAGGGGAAGGTAACAAACACAATGATTTTCTTATAAGTACATGTACTTGCCCCTGTTTTTTGCCTTCACATGTTCTGATGAGACACCTTGTGCAGAAACACCCTAGGCACGATGATGATGATGCAGGCGATGTTGACCCCAATCCTCTTAGGCGTAATCCTCCCAGAGGTAAACAAGTTGCTAAGCCGACGCCAAAAAGGGGCCCAATCATTGACCTTTCCGATGAAGATGAGATTTTTGGTGAAGATGTCTCGGGTGACAAAGGCGATGAACAAGTTATGGGCGACCAGCAGGAGCCCCAGGAGATGCCCGATATTGAGAAGGTTGTTACTGATGTACCGGTGGAGCTTGCTCGAGTGCCCCGGATTACTGAAGGATCATCTTCTAGTGCTGAAACTTCCTTTACCGTCTCTGGCCCGATCATGAACTCCTTGGGTGCGCTTACTTCCTCCGACTTTGCAAAGTATACCCATGAGGAGATGCTGAATGCAGTGCCCCTGTATGGCGATATCGCCCAGACTCTTGACACAGTGGTTAGTGAATCGTCTTAGCATGGTGATGCCCCACTTAAGATTTCAATTCTTATCGTCTCTTACAACTTAAACCTCGTTTACTTGTGTTAGATCCTGAACCGGTTATGCCTAGATGCCGCCAATCGCTGTAGAGACAAGCAGTTGTTAGAATCCCTCAAACTTCAGTTGCAAAACGAAAAGAATCGCGCGAACGAGCTGGAGATCAAACTCGCCGATGCCCAAGGTAGACTGTTATTCTTGAAATTTTGATTTGTGTTGATTGAGTTTATCGCGCCAGTATCCTGAGTCGGGTATCCTTCTCCTAGCCGAGATATCTAGTATAGGTAGAGACGCTGCTTCAGAGTTTAGGATCATGAAGAAAAAATGGGATATTGAAAAGGGTTTAGTGGAGAATCTTCGTCAACGAATGGCAAACAAAGATGACAAGATAGATCGCCAAACCGAGGAAATTGCAAGACTTGAAGATGAGCTAGAACGACATCGCCGGTTTGATTATGACCCTGCAGAGATGGACAATTTGCGGGCTCACTTGGGATCTTCTCAACGTCTTGCCGCTGAAAACGCCGCTCTAGCCACGAGTTTGGAGCAAAGGGTTGACGCTCTTCAATTGCAGAATCGAGACCTTCATGAGGACCGCCGACGAATATTGAGGGATAAAGATGTGGTGGAGCGAGCTAATAGTGATCTGCTGGGCCGAGTTAGTGAATTTGATAAAGTCAGGGGCGAGCTAGAATGGAGCAGATCGCAGCTTGCAGTGCTCCAGGTGTCGCGCAATCGTTTAATGGATAATTGGACCGAACATAAGAAGTATTGTCCTAGTAACGAGTTCAACGAGCAATACTATAACGAGTTAACCATGAAACTTTCTAAGGCCGAGGATGATTTGTCCAAATCCGTAGAGTCACTTAAATCCGTGTTACCAGCTCTTTCAGGTCTTGTGGGCGACATGTTAAATCCATTCCTTAGATTTAGACTATGTTTTGAGAAACCAATAAACCGTGATGTGTAATCCTCATCTGTTATTTTTGTAGGCGAGCAGCAAAGAGCTCAAAAATTGGACATGGAAGTCCGACGATTGAAGCAGGTTGAGGCCGATCTGGGTTCCAAGCTAGCCGGAGCCGAGGAAAACACGGCCCAGATTACCCAACAACTCGAGGATGAACGCGTCGCCCATGCTGAGGAGATAGACCAGAAGGTTCGATTGGGCATTATGGAGTGGGTGGAAAACAAGAGGCTCGAGGTCGCCCAAAAGAAGGCCAGTACTGCTCCTCCTAAGGTTTAAACCTCCCTTTTGTAGTGCTGCGTCACTAAGTTGCCCTTCCATCGGGTTGTAAACCGCTTTGAACACTTCTCCATTTTTTATTTCTGATACATTGTTTGTTTGTTTTAATGGGGGTGCTGCGTCGCCGATGTTGTTTGTTTTATTTCCGTTAAACTCTTCTTCTCGCCTGGTTGCATGACATTTTCCGTACGTTCTTAATAGTCGCATGACGCAATCGAATTATGTTTTGTTTCGCATGTTATTCCTGCAACCATTGTTCAAGTAAATTAGTATTCTAACCATTTCTGTCGAACACACCCAACAAGGAGGGTCATCGGGCCCTATGCCATGTCCCGATTGGGGTATCTCATCACTATCTCTTTGGATTTAGTGGAAGGGTACCATTCATCCTAGTTCTAGGCCCGATGTTCCCGAGCGGTTATCGACCAACCAATCTCGGGCAAGTGGACACGCCCACTTGCGATGGGGGTGACCTGTCAGATGTAAGTAGGCCACCTAGCTGAGTAGACCTCGCGTCTAAACAACCTTTGGAACTGGTTTCCAACCACCAGAACCCTTAGGCTACCTCGGCACTTGCACACTGCCACTTCCCCGAGTTCGAATAGCCAGGAGACTGTAAGGCACCTCGGCACTTCCACACTGGCGTTGCCCCGAGTACGAATGCCCATTCGAGTGTAAGTCACCTCGGCACTTCCACAATGGTTTTGCCCCGAGTACGAATGACCATTCGAGTGTAAGTCACCTCGAAACTTCCACACTGGCATTGCCCCGAGTACGAATGACCATTAGTCGCTCATGCCCTATCTCATACCCCTCACGGTTTCAAAGAGATAGAAGACATGTTTACTTACCGTTTTTCCGTGTCGCCCGTCAAGGATGGTAGAGTTTCAAAAACCTGATGTTCCATGGTTTGAGCTCTTTTGTTCCGTCGAGTCGCGGTAGCCGATATGATCCCTCGCCCGCCTTAGATTCAATTATATACGGCCCGCCCCACTTTGGTGCTAGTTTCTCGCCCTTTTTATCGCGTTCCCATTCAGCCAAAAATTTCAACACTTGATGTCCTGGTTTAAATTCTCTTGGTCGGACGCGCTTGTTATATTCTCGCTGCAACCTCCTTTGGTAATTTTCCATTTTTTGTAATGCCATTTCTCTTGTTTCTTCTAGATCGTCAAGTTTAGCCAAAATTATATCGGACGAGACGTTTCGCCTCCAAGCCTCGGTTCTTGTAGTAGGGATCATTCCTTCCGTTGGTAGAATTGCCTCGGATCCGTAGGTGAGCATAAAAGGAGAGAATCCCGTAGCTTCCCTTCGTGTAGTTCTGTACGCCCATAGGACATTATATAGCTCCTCACACCAATTGCCATATTCCCCATCTAGTTTCTTCTTCATGTTATCGGCGATAGTCTTATTGGTGATCTCGGCTTGCCCATTGCACTGAGGGTAAATCGGGGTGGCTTTGCTCTTTCGGATGTTATAGGTGTTGAATAGAAGATCAATGTTCTCGCCTTGTAATTGTTTTCCATTATCTGAGACGATCGCTGCAGGGACCCCGAAGCGACAAATGATATGTTCCCAAATAAACTTAAAGACATCTTTGTCCCGAATATGCCTTAGTGGTGCCGCCTCAACCCACTTAGTAAAGTAATCGGTAGTCACAATCAGATATTTCCTTTGCCCCGTTCCTACATGTAATGGCCCGACAATGTCCACACCCCATTTAGCAAAGGGCCATGGACTTATGATTGAGTTTAGCGGTAATCCGGGAGCATGGATTTTCTTCCCAAAATGCTGACATTCTTCGCAAGCTTTCGCCATTTGCTTTGCATCCTCGTTCATGTACATCCAGAAGTAACCCATTGTTTTTGCCTTAACCGACAAACTTCTACCCGAGCTGTGATTTCCGGCCGCCCCATAGTGTAGTTCGTGTAGGATTATGTGGCCCTCTTCTTTACTCAAACATCGTAGGAGTGGTCCTAGATAAGATTTTCGATATAAGATCCCTTCCCTTAACTCGTAAGCGCCCGACTTGCTCTTGATTTTGTTTATCTCGGGTCGACCCTTGGGTAACTCGCCTGTCTCCAAGTACTGATGTATCGGCTTTCTCCAATCGAATTCCTTATATCGCTCGGCTGTGTTAATAGCTACATCGACTCGTACTTCAGGTGTTTCTGGGATAGAAGGGGTTAAGAGCCTCATAACACGAATGCCTTCAATGCTCGGGTCTACCAGCTGTGAGGCGATGTATGATAGGGCGTCCGAATGTCGGTTATCCTTCCGACAAATGTGGCGGAATTTAATATTTGGAATTTGGTCGATGTAAAATTGGGCGAGTTCCCAATACTTTTATAGTACAGGATCGTGTGTAGCATATTGGCCAGTAATCTGTCGGATCACTAGTTGTGAGTCACTAGTCAAGCGAACCTCTTGTAGCCCCATCTCCACGATTATCCGTAAGGCATGGATCACCGCTTCGTATTCGGTGACGTTATTTGTTGCCTTGAATTCTAGCCTGAATGAATGTACCATCTTTTTCCCCTTGGGTGTGGTGAATACTAGCCCGAGGCCTGATCCTTCTTTGTTCGACGCCCCATCAACGAAAACCTCCCATCGTGTTGGACTATTAGCGGCTAACAAGTCCTCTGGTTCTTCTTGTTCCTCCATCATCCCCGGTACGTCTTCTATCTCGTCCTCATCACTAAGCGGGAAGTCTGCCAAGAAATCGGCCACTACCTGCCCTTTGATCGCCGTTCTTGTCTCGTACACCACATCATATTGTTTAATCAAGGCTCCCCATTTAGAAATTCTCCCTGATCGCCCCGCACTGTCCAGTACCGCTTCAATAGGCGATTTAGTGAGTACCCGTATGCGATGAGCTTGAAAGTATGTTCGAAGTTTAGAAGCGGCCACGGATAGTGCTAGCACCATCTGTTCCATCCTGGTATAGTTTTTCTCGGCCGGACTTAGTGTTTTGCTGGTGAAATATACTGGTTTCTCTACACTCCCTTCCGTCCTTACTAGTACTGCGCTAATGGCATATGGTGTCGCCCCTAAGTAGAGGGTAAGAATTTATGTTGGCTCGGGTCTCTGAAGAACTGGGAGACTAGCTAGGTGTAGTTTGATTTTTTGAAAGGCCTCCTCGCTTGCATCCGTCAACTGAAATTTTTCTCCCTTCTTCAAAATGTCATAAAAGCTCTTGCACTTGTCCGACGATCGTGATACAAATCGGCCCAATGCTGCAATACAACCATTTAACTTTTGCACGTCTTTTACTGTCGCAGGCGATGGCATATCAAGTACTGCCCTGACCTTCTCGGGATCGGCTTCTATTCCTCTGGGGGTGATGATATATCCCAAGAACTTCCCCGATGTAACCCAAAAGTCGCATTTGGCGGGATTAATTTTCATCTTATGTTTCCTCATCGTCTGAAAAATCTCTCTAAGATCTCGCACATGGTCCTTAGCTCGGCGACTCTTGACCAGCATGTCGTCCACGTAGACTTCTATAGTGTCGTGGATCTTATCCTCAAACATGTCGCCCACCAACCTCTGGTATGTAGCCCCGGTATTTCTGAGTCCGAATGGCATCTTGGTATAACAGTACAGCCCCCTAGGTGTGAATAATGAAGTATGTTCTTGGTCCTCGGGTGCCAACGGTATTTGATTGTAGCCCATGTATCCATCCATTAAGGTCATCGCCCCATATCCAACTATCGATTCTACTAGATGGTCTATGCTGGGTAGGGGAAAGCTATCTTTCGGGCATGCTTTGTTCAAATCACTAAAATCGATGCATATTCTAACTCCTCCCTTTTTCTTTGGTACCACGACCATGTTGGATACCCACAGTGGGTAATGAGATTTCCTAATGATTCCGGATTCTTGTAACTTCTTCAACTCGATTTCAACTGCCGCCTGCAATTCTGGTGCGATGCGCCTCATTTTCTGTCTAACCGGTTTGAAAGTCGGATCAATCTTTAAGTGGTGACATCAGATCTTCGGGTCAATACCCTCCAAATCGCGCACCTCCCAGGCAAATGTATCTAAGTTTTCCCTTAACAACGTAGTAAGCTGACTCGCTTGTTCGTCCGATAATAATGCCCCGATCCTTACTATCTTTGGTTCTTCTATCGTTCCCAAGTTTACTTCTCGAGTCGGCTCAACCGTTGAGAAGTTCGATTTGGCTTCTCGAAACATTGTCGCCTCCTTTGATTGCTATAAAGGGTCTTTCTCTTGGGTTTCGTATGCCATGACCACTTCCTCCGATTCCTTTGCAGCCTTAATTTCCTCGGCTTATCTCTTCTCTCGCCTCTGTCGAGCTCGCCGATCCTCATTAATTTTTGTACCAACTAGCATGCATTGTCGTGTTGCTTGGGAGTCACCCATGATTTCAGCTATTCCCTTGTAGGTCGGGAATCTTAATCTCTGGTGGTAGGCCGATGCTACCCCTTTAATCCCAGCGATCCATGGGCGCCCTATAATTGCTTCATAAGGCGAGGCGACGTCGACCACACAAAAGGTAGTTAATGTGTCAAGGAAGCCTCCTCCATCCGAAACCCTTAGAGTTACCTCGCCTCTGGAGATAGTTACTGTACCGTTAAAGCCATAGATGCGATATGTTGATGGGACGAGCATGTCATCTGATAATTTCATTCTTCTCAACGTATCGTAAAACAACACCTCGACTGATCTTCCGCTATCGACGAGAATCCTTCTTACTCCCCAATCTTCAATTAGTAAGGTGATGACCAGTGGGTCACTGTGTGCATGACCATTTCCCGGGACGTCTTTGGCCGAGAACGAAATGGGTTGCATCATCCAAGCTTCCATAGGTGGGGCCTTGGCTACGCTAAATATTTCCTTACCATTACGATCCCTTTTGTGGATCCTAGAAGTGATTACCGGGCCGAGAGTGTAGTCTTGCATAGCCGAGTGCGAAATGGTACTTATGAATTGGGTCGTCCTATCGATACGGACTTGATGAACTGGTGCATCGGGTGTTGCTGTCGGCCGAGGTGGGTGTCTGACGAATTGCCTCAAATACCCGTCTCGGATGAGGTGTTGAACAATATCTTTCACTTCTCGACAGTTGTTAGTAGAATGGCCCCTATACTGATGGTAGTGACAGTACTCGGGGTGATCCATGGTCTCTTGGAACTGGACTCCCCTCGATGCCGGGTAGTTGATGTCATTTCTCTTCTCAACTTCTTTGAATACTTCCTCCAAAGGAGCATTTAGGGGGGTATATGATCGGGCTTCCTGCCTCGGCTTCTTACCTTTAGCCATCCATTCTCTTTTCTCACTACTCCTCGGGGGATGATCCGATCTCTTTTCTGGTTGCCTGACAGGGTCTTCTGTGATCGTCTTAGCTTCAGTACCAGCTTCAGCACTAGCTTCTTGCACGCCTCTATCTCTGGATTCGGCCTGAACTTCTTCCAGGGCGATGTAGTGTTCTTGCATTCTTCTCATCTCCTTTAAGGTTTTCGGTTTTTCGGAGAACATAGCTATCCAGATAGGGTCTGTTTTCCCTAATGCATTCTCGAATCCAAAGATGGCTTGGTCCACAGGCACCTTCCCAATTTCAGTACACAGTTTCCTCCACCTATCGGTTATAGTTCTTAAGGGCTCTCTGAACCTCCTTGCGAGGGTAAACAGTTTGTTCATTCTGGGCCGAGGTCGGCTGTTATGCATGTAGGTCTCAAGAAAGGCCTCGACCAACGTCTCATATCCGTTAATCGATCCAGGTTGAAGCGAGTAGAACCAATCTCGCGCCTCGCCCTCTAGACTAGCTGGAAAGAATTTACACATGACTACCGGGTTGTTCTTCCATTGAATCAGTGACATAGAGTACATCTTTAGATGCTCGATTGCATCTCCTGTTCCGTCGAATCTAGAAGAAAATGTAGGTAAAGTACACTTGGGTGGGAATGGCATTTGCTCGAGTCCTTGAGAAAATGGTGTCTTTTCGGCCTCGCTCATAATTTCTGCTAACTTGTTCTCCTCACTTCCGCCCGAGAGTTCCTTGATCTTTGCTTCCAATTCATTGAGCTTAGCTTATGTTGTTTGATCCCGTCGGTTATGCCTTTCTCGCCTTTCCTCGTCAGTAGACGAGTCCTCGGGTGGCCCATATCTTTGTGTGGGAGGTACCGGAGGCGATGGTGGTTGACCCGATCGACCGGACTGATTGGGGTTGCTCGGCCCCATCATAGGTGGTGAATGACCTGATCGGCCCTGATAAATCGATGTTCCTCGACTGGACGACCCTCTTGATCGGGTCCGATGATTTCTCAACTGATAGTTCTCATACTCCAAAGCTAGATTTCGCTGCTGGAGCTCTCTTAGTGCCGTCTCTTGTCTCCTTTGACTCTCCAAGATGGCCAACAAAGTCGGGTCCGTGCTCTCATGACTAGAATGTCCATTTGGGTGGTGTGGTCGAGGTTGTGGTGGTGCGATAACAGGTGGAAGGGGTGGTATCGGACCGGTTACATGATCGACCGCATGGACAGAGGTTGGGCCGATGTTGCTAGCTGCTCCTCGCCCTAGCTGAATCTGCCTAAGACGCTCTTGCTCTCTTCCTAAGGCCTCCTGGTACTCAACTTGTCGCCTCGTCCTTTGTCTCTGAGCTTGTGCTGGAAGTGCTTGCTCGTCGTCGTCAGTATCTGAAGCTGTGAGTCCGTCAACTTGATCAACTCTTCTCTGGGTCAATATGACTTGGTCCAAAGGTAGGGTGTTGTCGTCTCGCCCCAAATCTATCTCCTCATCGACAATCGACATTCCTTGCGTAGCTGCATGAGATTCCTCGGGCGGTGGTTGTCGACTGTTCGCTTGCCTCGGACCTGTTACCCCTTCCTGCATGCTGCTGCCAGTTACCGTACGATTCCTCAACATCCTTATCGTCCCATAAGTTCTTGCCATCGGGTACGTCGCGTGCTAAGCCGAGTATCGCCCGTCCCTACGTCATCAAATACAAAGAACACCTTACTTTGACCTGACTTTTCGAATATAAGTTAAAAAGAAGAAAAAGTTCGACTGACACCACAATTATTACTACGTTTGTTTTTATAGACACCAAGTTTTTCTGACTACCCGAGCAGATTCCACCTATCTGCCCTATTTTGGTCTTACACTGGACTTGTGTCAAAAGGTACTACTTATTTGTCACTGCTTGTCCGTACGACGTCACTTTCAGTACCCGACCCATGCATTTAAGTTAGTTTGTCCTTTATTCTATATGCTCCAAATCATTGAACTTATGCACATGATGTTTCAAAAGGTACGGCAAGCAACCCCTAGAATCAAATCAAACTTGTACTAACTCTTCTTTCTCGAGATCTAATTATGACCTTTCTAATGACTTATGACACTTCGCCGGAAAAAACTCTATGCGCGGTTTTCAGCTTATCACACGATGAAACATCTAAAACGCAAACTTTTGGTAATTCCGAGTACCTCACTTCACACCGTAGCTAGAAAATAACTCGTTTAACACTAACAATCATGCAACTATCAAGAACAAACAGTTGTCACTTCCACAGATTCTTCATTTAGCTTCTAACCCGAACTGTTAGTCGCTGGTGAGCTCATGAAGTTCTCTCTTTCTTCTGACCGATCAAACTGTGATCGATGATGGTAACAAAACAAAACATGACGAAAAAACCGCGCTACTAAAGACGTTGACTTCTAACGTTATATAAAATACTCAAAATGACCCTTATTTCGGCCAACAGAGTTCATCATAGCTTTAACTCCAACACGTTAACGTGTATTGAGGAGTTGTTGATCGTCTCCGAATGTTTTCACGGCAAGGTATCCGGAGATCTTAGTCGTGTCCCCTTAGTCGGCGCCAGAATGTAGATGCATTTTACTACAAACTACATCCAAAGGGTAGAAACACACAACACATCTCAAGTGAAAGTAAACACTCAACAATGAACACAAGATATACGTGGTTCGGTATGATTACCTACGTCCACGGGGGTGAAAGGATGAATCTTATTTCTTTAAAGTGTTACAAAGGTGTTGCTCTTGGTTGGATTTCCTTACAAGATGAATCTACTTCTCACTCACTTTTTCTTAGTGTTACTTTGAGTTTCTCTCTCTCTCTCCCAAGATTACAACCTAACTTTCCTGAATACAAGTCCCTTTATTTATAGGAGAAGTTCTATACAACCAAGTTAAGGTGTTGGTCATGTTACATCAATTCAGCAGTTCTGTGGTCGGACCGACTCATGTCGCCTTACATGGCCGATGTATCTTGACTCTTCGCCTGTATTTCGTCCGATCCGACCTCTTCATCGATCACGCTCTCTTGACACGATGTCGCTCTCTTGACACGATGATCACGCTGTCGTCTTTGACTGTTGCTTTTATGGTTAGCCAATGTGTCCCATACTTTCTTATCCGTTTGACCATAGCACCTCGTTTGACCCGCCTCGTCTTGTCATGTCAGCTTTGTCAGAAGCCTGAATCAAGTCTTATCCGACAGCTATAGAGCGATCACGCCCGATCCACGTGGCCCCTGAAATCTCGCGCCACTAATATTCATTCCATGCTTCGCGTCTCTTCGTGTTTAGGTGCACCAGGCCTAGGATGTTGCCACCTGGATCTGTGTATAATTTACACCTACAAATCACTTATTACACGAAGCTCTTAAGGAAATATATTAAACTGCTTGTTGAATTGTTTCCTTATGTAATACCATGTGATGATTGGATCATTACATGTAATAGCCGAGCGAAGAAATGCTCAATCTTTGTTGCCTAATTGGTATAAAGATTAAAATTTACATGAGCTCTATAAGAACTAAGAGTTAATCACACTTTGTCAAGTTTCTTACGAAATATGTGCAAACTGTTATCGTACAAAAATTCATTGTGAGAATGGGAATGCATCTATAAATTGCCTCTAATGAATGTGAAAGGAATCACATTTTAGAGAAAATAATGAGCCAATTAGTCTAGTGAACTGTAAATCAATAATATTTGGATAATTTAATCCAGATCATCACCGACAATGTAATGTTGGGAATTGACTCATTCAGGTTTTGACAAACAAATACACTTTGTTTGTGATATGATGTTCCATTTTGAAAGAACTCAAATGGATATCCTTTTATTTGAGTGAACAAGAAAATGAGAATTACAAAGATTGAAAGAATGCAAAGTGACGGCATCTCTCAAAATCAACTCTTTCTAAAGTACTAGAAACACCACCTCTCCTCCCATTATGCTTTTAAAGTAATAAACCATGTAACTCATTTTACAAAGTTATTCTTTAGTAAAAGTGATTGAGACCATCCTAAGATGCAAATGGTAAACAACCCATTCTTTCAAAATAAACAAGGTGATATTTGTGAACATATCCATGCAGAATGTGGACCATTTAAGTGATTTATGGCTCTGGTAGATGATTTGAAATGTTGAATTAATTATTGTTCACAAGAAATTATGCGTTTCTGAAAAAATCCTAGCACTTATTATATAATGTAAGGGCTCACCGACCTTGTCAATGCTAGATATTTACATCAAAAGGACTTGATGAATATTTCATGTTTAATAGGATCAATTTAGATCATCCTCACTCCATGGTCTCGCAGAGGCTACCATCAAAGGTTACAGATGATATCTAAGGATAGGTTATGCGTAAAAACCTTCCTATAAATGCTTGGGAGATATGCAATATTACACGCATATTCACTTATTCATTTAGAATCCAAAATTAGTCAATATTTTCTGTGTACCAGTTGGTAACTGGATATAAGCCTGACATTTGTATTGTTACGTATTTTTGGTTGTGTTATATATATGACATTACGAATCCACATCGTACGATAGTTGGTAATCAGAACGATTAAGTTGTTATGTTGGATATGAATTCCCAACAATTATCTGCATTCGAAACCTTTAGCAGGCAATCTCTTATCAGTTATATTTACGGATCGTCACTTTGATGAGACTGTCTTCCCGTCGCTAGGGGGAGATAATAAAAAGGATTTCCTAAAGGAACGACTAGAATTGTCGTGGTGTGTTCCCACTTTGTCTCATATTGATTCGTGTACTCCATAAATGTAAATGTGAAGTGAAAAATACTAATCGACTTTTAGAAAGTACACTGATATCGGTAATATAACAAGATCATACATACCATCTGCAAATATGCCTGCAAGGTTAGAAATCCTCAGTATGGGGTACACCATAGACTAAGGTGTTGCAAATACACTTGGTGGAAGTGTAGTTAAGGCCGTGGCTCCATAAAGGAATATGGAGATGCCACTAGGTTCGATTAATGCTCACCTAGAAAGGAAGTAGATGAGTAAGGCACAACCTAATTTGTATCATTAATGAAATCATGTCATTTGATTGTGTCTGACTATGTCCATGAATCAATATTGGAGGACGCTCCGAAGTTTAATGATTCCAGAGAACAATGACATCCCAAGTGGATTATGAGAACACACATAAGTCAATGGAAAGATCGTGCGATCATATTAATGATTATTATTTTCATATACAGTTGCTAAAGGAAATTGAGAACGATGAGATCGAACCACGCTTCTTATTGTTTGAATATCAACAATAAATAGCATATTTGACCTACACAGTCCAGATAGAATATGATTCTTTGACAAATATATAGGTATTTGGTGTGGTAGTGCTAACCAACCAAGTGTAAAGCCTGTGGACATACATGATTATTTGTCACAAAGCGCAGTGAGAATAATGAAGTCGTAATGATAAAAAAGACTCTCCTTGTGGAGCGAGGTATCTCACAAAGCCCTAGAATTGTTTACTCTGTTGTAATGAGCAATATAGAATTTTGCTACTTAGTTAGCTTGGTAGTTTCAAAAATACTAGAAATGCAGCATATGTATGTGGTTGTTACGTATCTCTGAAAGCATCAAGAGATAGAAGATATTTACAAAAGTACTTGATAGTCTTTTGTTCAACGTAACTTCCACAATCAACAACAGGGTCTTATAAACATTTAAGTCACCAAAGTAAAGTGTGATAAACTCCTTTTGACTGCATTAGACTAATGAAAATTATTTGACATCATGGGGAGCATGTAATGGTGTGTTGAACTATTTTCCTTCACCGAGGTTGCTTTTTCCCACAGGGTTTTGTTACTCAGCAAGGTTTTTAATGAGACAACAACAAACACCAGGAATGTATTTCCTAACTAAGGCTATTTGTCTTACCCACGAGAATTTTCTTCCTTAGGAGTTGTGAAGCAACTAGTCAACTTCAACGAAGCAAAGTGATCATCTGCAACGGATCACCTTTACTCATGTTGTACTCTTTTTCCTTGTCAAGGTTTTAATGAGGCAACATATTCGAGTCCAACAATGTTCTAAGTTTGCTTAATAATGTACTCTTTTTCTTCAGTTCAGGTTTTTTCCATCTGGGTTTTTCCTGATGAAGTTTAATGAGGAAATTAGCTTAGACTAGTCGGTTATTGAAGATCATATTGCATGTGATGAACTACATGTAAAGTACGAGATAACGTGTGAAATACCACATGTGAAGAGTTGTACCAAGGTTTTGTCCCACTGGGTTTTTCCTTGTCAGAGTTTTAATGAGGCAATTGATTTCGGCACAAGTTATCAAGGAGAGGACGACATTTGAAGAACTATATTTGAAGCACTAAATGTGAAGCACCGCATATAAAGTTCTACTGGACCGCACAAGGGGGAGTGTTGTAGGGCATGTAGCCCATGGATGTGCGGCCCAATATAGTGTCTAGGGTCTTCCTCCTACTTGTATATAAAGAAATATACGTAATTTAACATAGTTGATTCTGATCAATAGAAAATTTCCTCTGCCTCTTTATGTTCCCTATTATTCTACTGCAACAAACACCTTTATATTTCGATTAGTAAAAATATTAAAACAAAATAGTCAATTAGGTATGAGAATAAAACACAACAACGATTTCTAAATGGGTAAATTATTCCAAAAGAGATAAAAAATGACAAAAAAAATTTATATACTTCATAAATTTGGCATCTTATCTATATGTTATTTTATTTTTTTGATAAAGAAGAAATTCATTGAAAGAGGAAATGTACAAAGAAATCTTACAAGAAGTAAGAACTAGAAAAATAAAATATAAAGTTACATTCTAAAGAAAAATGACATCCCAATTATGAATAATACTGTTGGAATTCCCTCTTAAACTATATTTGAAAAGTGAAGCCCATGAAAGAAGAAGGGATCTTGCATCCTAACAGATTTGTTCTACAGTTTTGGAAATTTCTTCAAACGTCCTATGATTTCTCTCATTCTAGATCGACCATAAAGCAGCGGCGGGTATCAAGGACCATACTTCTTATCGTCATCGTCTTCTCTAAGAAAGGCCCAAACTTGCATGAGATTCAGTACAGTGGAAGGCACTGGACCATTAATACCATGAGAAGGAAGAAGTGAGGACCAGATAGTCTCCTTGAGAAAGAAAACTCGAACATCAAATGTTTCACATTTTCCTCAGCATTACCACATAGCAAACATTTATTAACATGATGGAATCCCCAATCCACAAATTTGTCAGTAGTAATAACTTTATCATGGACAACAAGCCAAATAAAGAAGTTGATTTTGGTGTATACCTTGTTATTGCAAATAGCCTTGAAATGGAAATTGTGGGTCGGCGGGCGTTCGATGCAAAGCTGAATATAAAGAACTTGTGGAGAAAGTACATGTGATTAAGAGAGTCCATATTCTTCTATCATCAGAATCACAAAGCAGGGGAGGTTCAGGTCCATTCAACTCAAAGAGAGACACAAGATTCTCAGCTCCGTAAGAGACCTCTTGAAATGAAAATCCAAGCTACCCACACTCTCATGAGAAACAATATGAGATGAGATAGTACCCTTTTTTTATTGTTGCTGAGCTTATATAGTGTAGGAAATAAAAATCTGAGAGTTTGGTTTCCCACCCACCTATCAGAACAAAAAGAAATTGCATTCCCATTTTGAATAATAAGATATGAGAATTGTAGAAATTTATCACCTTGTTTAGCAATTGCCTTCCAACAACAAGATCCATATGCACCTTTTACTTTGTCAGGGAACCAAATTGAAGCGGAAGCACCATATTTATATATTATCAGGGAATGCCACGGAGAGCCTTTTTCATAACCAAATCTCCAACTCCACTTGGCAAGCATGGCTTGATTAAAAATCTCCAGGTTCCTCAAACCTAATCCACCTTTTTCAACTGGGAAAAATACTAGTTCCTCATTAGCTAAATGTTTTCTGTTTGTATCTTCATAATTATTTCATAAAAAATCTCTAATCTTCTTTTCAAGCAACTTAATAATTGAAATAGGAGCTTTGAAGGTACTAAAATAATACACCGGAAGACTAGAGAGCACATGCTTAATGAGAGTTATTTTACCTTCTTTAGACAGTTTGATACTATACCACGAAGCCATCGTGCTATCAAATCTTTCCACAACTGGGTCCCATAAAGATTTTGAACTAGATTTTGCACCAAGGGGTAATCCAAGATAAAGAATATGAAGTTTATCAGTGAAGCAACCAAGTTGTGTTGCCCATGTATCAATTAAAGGAGTGTCACCAATTCCAACTATCCTTGTCTTCGAATTATTCACCTTAAGACCAGAAACAACTTCGAAGCAATTCAAGGCACTGAATAAAAACAACAATTCCTCCCAATCATACTTAAGAAGCAAAATGGTATCATCGGCGTAATGGAGATGAGAAATGCCTTGTCCACCAAATTTGACAAAAAAGCCACTAACAGAACCATTAATAGAAAGATTATCTAAATACCTAGCAAAACCATCCATAGCGATGTTGAAGAGAAAAGGAGATAGTGGATCTCCTTGCCTTATACCCCTTGAGCACCCAAAAGAACCAAAAGGTGATCCATTTATCATAACAGAGAAAGTGGCAGAAGAATAACAAAAATTGATTTTACCTTGGGTGTTGAACTCGGCAATAGTCCCCATTATATCTTCCTTGAGAATTGACCTGCACTTTTTGAAGAAAATGATGGGGTATCCATCAGGGCTAGGGGATTTCACAGGTTCAAGATCATTTATTTCCTTTAAAACTTCTTCTTCAGAAATATCAACAGGTGGTTTGTTGAGAATATCTTCCTTGAAAATATTTTCAAAATGATTAATGATGTTGGTCTTGATTTTCAATATCTATTTTATAATTTAAGATCACCCAATTCCTCTCTATTCCATTTTCTAAGAATCTTTTTAAGAGATTCAAGTTTTACGGAGCTTGGAGAACCAAAAATCTCCTTCCTTTATACACCTGCAGAACTTGAAGCTAATGAAAACAAAAACATAAATCGAAACTACAAATTTAAAAAGTAATTTATGTTTCAAACTAACATGTTTTAAACAGAAGTAGTTATGTTTCGTAAACTACAACTCGTTTTTTTTATGTTTCTGTAAACTAATGCTTTAAATAAAATTTACGAAAGAATAAAAGAAGAAGAAGAATCTTCGAAAGTGGTTTCATTTCTTCTCTCGTATTTAGCAAAAAAACATTTCAACGTTCGACCAAGAATCCAATATGTCTATCATTGGCAATACTTCCCAAAACTTAAGCAATAGAGGTCCCTCTCGAATAACTGAGAGCTTTCACCGCCCGGGTTGCAAGTAACACCGTTAAGGTCTTGTATTCATCAAATACATAAGACCTGAAATTACTCAAGTTGATCAATACCCTTACCCTTGTTCTTTTTCATGGGATCAAAAGGAGTAGATGCGGGTTTAGCATTTTCATAATTAAATCTCTTTAATACGGTTTTCAATAATGAGGATTGACTATATCCATTCTTTCTGATTTTCATCCCTAAGATTACATCAGTAGGGCCTAAGTCTTTCATGTCAGTTTGCATGCTTTTAATGTTATTAATAATATCAAGGTTACAAAATACATCAACATATAGGCAGAGAATCATTTTAATGTAAACACATTTATCGAGAAACCATTAGTTATCATAACATGATCAAATTTTTCATGCCATTGTTTAGGTGCTTGTTTTAAACCAAAGAGATTTGTTCAACATACTTTGTTTTTCCAACCTTTAACCTTCATTCAATTCACCATATAAAAATGACATCCATCGATGTATATGCAAATCATAAATTGAAGCTATAGCAATCAACATCCTAATCGAGGTGATTCTAGAGATCTAAATCAAGAAATCTAAATCTTCCTGTTTATAGCCTTTAGCCAACCTAGCTTTATATTGCCTAGTTCCATCTCCTGTTCTAAGTTTCCTTTGAGAGGACTCCATCTCCCAATAAGTGTTTGATCCTATTCAGTCTATTCCTACAAGTAACAACACCGTGAAAATGTGAAGTGTTTTTATCTCCTTCCTTTAACCACTGCACTCTTTAATTTTGCCTAATAGACCTTTATAACATCAAACTGACTTGTTCATACTCAATCTTAGCTTTGAGTCTAAGTGATTTCTGATCCAACGTAGCCTTTTTTTTTTCCTCGCATCTATCCACAGATTCAATATCTAGAAGGAGTTGCTGCTTTTATAATTTAAGATCACCCAATTCCTCTCTATTCCATTTTCTAAGAATCTTTTTAAGAGATTCAAGTTTGAACCAAAATACGGAGCTTGGAGAACCAAAAAATAAAATGATATCCCACCACAATTTAACTTTTTCGACAAAGCCCAGAACATAAATGGACTAAACAGGTATGGCATTCCTCTGTTCATCTTAGTGTGCCAAGTAATGTGTGGAAAATGGAAAATAGGAATAATAGTAACAAACAACTCAAGAAACATGAGAAAAATACTTAACACTGCCTCATGCAGATAGTATTTAAAACTTAGAGAGGCAACATGAATAAAATGCTATAACAATTAACAAATTACCTCCAGATATTTATGTTTAGAACTTGCTAATGAAAACTAAGTATATATTTATGTTTCAGAAGTCTTGGTTTCCATACAACTCGTTTTTTTTATGTTTCTGTGAACTCTATTTAATGTTTCAGAAACTTAAATAAAATTTCGAAAGAATGAAGGCCATCCAAATGAAATTTTTCTCGTATTTATAGCAAAAAACATTTCAACGTTCGCTTCTTCCAATTGATCTTCATGTTTTGTCTGACAAATTTTTTTCGAGATTCTCAATCGACATTTTTTCAAAGATGCTTCAAGGTTTTTGCAACCTGCCTTTTCTTTAAATCTCATAAAATTCCTCACCCTCTCCTCGCCCTCGCCACGCCCACGCCCACGCCCACGCCCACGATGATTTGCTATTTGCAAGATGGATAAAACAAAGGTTTACCCTTAAGGCTAAACCAATGTCAAAACTCTAAGTAGTCATATGGGACTAATGTTTTATTCATTCACATGAAAACATCTAGAAATTTAGATCTGCCTGCCTCACAGATGAAAACATGAATAAAATGAAATTTAGTTTAGGCTACTAAGTATATATTATGCAGATCCTTTTCCTAGTAAGATGGTTTCGAGATAAGGTTTTTGCATATGTCCGGGACGTAAAATACGCCATTCAATGAAGTCTTGGCCATTTTATATGCAGGGGAATGGGCCATCCAACATGGCTTCTTCCAATTGATCTTCATAACAGATTCTCAATCGGAAATTGAAGCCTTTAAATCTCATAAAATTCCTTGATTTGCTATTTCAAGATGGATAAAATTTTGTCAAAGTATCAGAGACTGGAGATTCATTCACAGTTATAGTGAAGTAAATTTCTTAGTCGATTTACTGGCAAAAAAGGGAGATGATCTTCAAAGAGGAGAAAACAAAACTTACATTCACAGACCAGCTTTTCTATCTCCCACGGAAAATGATCAACAAGCATATTATAGATTTAAATAGTTTTCTGTGATAATTAAGATCAATAGGCTTTTTTACTTGTAACTTTTATAGTCCTTATTGGGCTTTTTTTTGTAAACCATTTTGGAACTCTTTTGGTAATCAATAAAAATATTACTATCGAGCAAAAAACAGACAAAGCCCGGAACAAGAAACCACATAGTTTCGAATGAACATTATTTTAGGGACCACCCTTTTTTTGGGACCATTGATTTTAAAGAACCCTAACCTAAATTGTTAAGGGATGTCCTAAAAAATCATGAGATTACTAATTTGCCCTTAACAATTTAATAACCCTATCCTAATAATTGAAATTAACCCTAACCTAATAATTGTAATTAACTTAATCTAATATAAAAACAAAAGCATCTAACCTAGCCGCCACCTCCGATTATCACCACCGCCCACCACCACCACCACCTCCGATTATTGAGTGACTAAAGTGATAGAAGAAGATGAAGATGAAGATGAAGAAAAAAATTATTTTGAGATGGGTGAATATGGAGAAAAAACATCATCTGGGTGCTAAGGTATGCTTGTAACTTAGTGAATGTTGCTATGAACGGCCTAAAATATCTTGAAAATCAAAATTGTAACAAAAAAATTTCAACCATGTAAACAAAGTTCGGTTATATTATATGAAAAACATGTAACCGAACTTTCTGCAAATGCAGTTCGGTTAATAAATCCAAAATCATAGGCAACCGAACCAGAGCTTTAATGGAGTTTTTGTTTGTTCTATTAGCTGATGAAAAATCAAATGTAACCAAACTACTATGCTTGAGTTTACGAGTTTAGTTCGGTTCGATCGACTAGACCACGTTGTAACCGAACTTTTTAAACAACGAGTTCGGTAAGTTCGCAGAATTTTGTTTTTGGCGATTAAACCGAACTCAACATTTGGCTATATAGGGAAGAGTTCGGTTTTGAAATTATTTTTCCGAGTTAACCGAACTCATTTACCTATGTTCGGTTGGTTCGCAAACTTCAATGCAATCAAGTTCCCAACCAATCTGCAGTTAAAAGTAACCTAGTGTTAGAAGTTCGGTTGGTTCGCAAACTTCAACATATTTTGCGAATCAACCGAATCGAAGCTTGTATATGCATATATGCAATTAGGCAAACGTTCGGTTAAAGTAAAAACTTAACATTTTTTGCGATCCAACCAACCACTTGCAAATGCATAAATGGAATTAACCCATAGTTCGGTTAAAAGTATTTTTGCAAATGACCTAACTCTCGATTGATTCGAAAAAATTAATCCGTGATAACCGAACTCTTAGTTCGGCTAAGAATTGTTTTTGCGATGTAACCGAACATGTCTCTGGAGAAAAAAAAAACCTCCATTAAACCTCTCTGCAACTTTTTTCCATTTTCAACTCATTTTGATACTTCTCATTTTTTCAACCAAAAATGAATGACAAGCAATGAGTTTGTGAGAATATCTTTGTTAATGATTTAAATGAAGCTACATATATAGAGGTGGTGGCGGTGGTAATCGGAGGTGGTGGTGGTAATAGATGGTTGGTGGTGGTGGTGGTAATCGGCGGTGGTGGGTTAATGTTATTTTTTTCTTAATTATTTCAATAATGAAAACCAAAAATTAATTAAAAGGGTAGTTTAGGTATTACTAAAAATTTAGGATAAGGGCACCCCTACTCAAAATGGGACCATGGTCCCCTCAAAAAAACCATGGTCCTAACGTTCTTTCGAATCTGAAAGGAGGAGCCTCCATGAAGCATCAATTGTGTCAAGAAACAATGGAAAATGATCAGAAATGGGCCTCAATAAAGCTGTCTGAGTAAGCATCGGAAATTTTTGCTCAAAATCAGATGAAATCAAAAATCTTTCTAACCTACACATAATTGGATTATCTGTACCACTTGTCCATGTGAATCTTGCTCCTTTAAGTGGAAGATCCAATAACTCATGGTGAATGATGAATTGATTGAAATTAAGCATGCTCCGTGAAGCTCTTTTACAAAACTTTTTATCTTCACAACTTCTAATAACATTGTAATATCCTCTAACAGCTTACAGCTTCTCCCGAACATCATCTCTTAGATTGTGATGATTTGGCCCATATACGTTAATTAAACAACAAGAAAATCCATCGTGTTTGAACACTCCTTCCACAGATAAAGAATAATACCCTTCGAAAGCTGAAACAACCTCAAAAACATCCAAACCCCATAGAATTAATAAACCACCTGAGCGACAAATTGATTTTTGAGATATCCAACCAAAATTTCTTGAACCACAAATCTGTAATATGTCCTTATCAGAGCAATTTTCTAACATAGTTTCTTGTAAAAAATTATCGACACTTTTGAAGATTTAATAAGGTCTTTAACAACAACCCTATGGTATTCAGAGCGCAAACCTCTGACATTCCATGATAAGAATTTAATATTCATTGTCATTGATAACGTTTTCTACCCTTACCTCTAGCGATTCTAGGAGTGGAAATACTCAAATCATCTGATGAGGAGATGTCCAACCTTTTATACTCTCTCAATAGCTTACGGGGAATTGGTTGCTGAAATGGACATGTGAAACCCGGAGGACCAGAAACTTCATCTTCTAAAGAAAATTGATCTTGAGAAATATTGCAGACCGACTCTTCATCATCAATGTCGGGTGAAATGTGGATTGGGGTTAAATAAGACTCTGAATCCGTAGCAAAATAAACTTTGGAACTCATTGCTAAAGAGGAATTGCTAGGAACCCATGTTAAATCATCAGAATCTTCAGTACCTTCATCAAAAAAAGCACTGAGAAAAGATAAATCTTCAATCTGAGGATAGCAAATTCGAGGCTTTCTATTAACAATTTTTTATAAAATGCAAAATACTCCATAACATAGAATGATAATGCTATTAAATTTGGAATACAAAGGAGATTTTGTTTCGATTTTTTCCCGAACATGAAGTATTCATTAAAAAAATACACTTAGTACAGAATTATAAATAGTTTTTTTTTTCCTTTAACTTTTTTGTGTGCTGCTGAGCATCATATGAATTGGTGAAAGTATCATGATGACTGATTTACAAATTAAGTAAATATAAAATTGGTGGTTTTTTTTCCTTCCGAAGCATTACATAAATTGGTGAACTTACGAATTAAGCGTATCACTTTTTTTCTTCTGAAGCATAGTAATTGAGTTTACGAATTACGCATATCAACATTTATCATGTTCATATATAAATTAACCTTTAAATTTAACTTAACACCTATATTACACAAGGTATTTATGGCATTGTCATTTCTTTAGGTTTTACATAACATGCTCCTGCAACCTATTCGTCAGTTTCTACATGTGTTCCCACCATTCTAGTCGTATACAAAGTAAACAAGGAAAATAAAATGACATAATCTGGTTTGAAAGCATAATATAAATCAGAAAAAAAAATATAATGCTAAGAATCCAACTTAAGGGACCGTTCTACAATTTGGATTTTCCACGGCATAATAGTCACTACAAGAAAACTTGGCTTTAGCGACTATTTTCTTACCAACTACGGTTGGTGGAATTCTTCAGCAACAATTATTTGTAACTAAAAACAACTATGGTGGGCGGAAATGTCTAACCACCAGTTTTTCAGCAACGATAGTGGGTGGAAGGATTTAGCATGAACAACAAAACAAGCAAAATATCGTATTTGTTGTTATTAGCCTCCAACCATCATGTTTGGGCAACCAAAATGTACCCTAAAAGGTACATATCTTTTGCCACTCATATTACCCACGAAATAACCTATTGGTAGACACCTCAACCAACCATCAAATTATTGGCGTTGTTAGTAACTTTCAGCCACGAGAGTTTGACAACTACAAAGTACACTAGAAGGTAAATACTTCAAGACACTATGTGTAGCCACCAATTCAATCTTTTGGTAGACACTTGTACCAAGACATTAGTTTGTTGGTGTGGTTAGTAGCTTTCAGCCACCAGCATATGATAACTACCAAGTTTCATGGTTTATTAATTAAGTACGCAAAGAGAAACTCAGGTCTAACTCTAGTAATATTTGAACCTGTGAAGTTCAATATGGATATGATATTACCTTTTTTCCAATAAAGGTAATATGGTCATTTTCACCATCTGTATTATTTACTTTACTTATTTCCGATAAGGGTAGTATGGTCATTTTCACAGTCTCCGTGATATTTATTGCGCTTTTTTCCAATAAGGGTAATATGGTCATTTTCACAACCGGTAAAATTTACTTTACTTATTTCCCATAAGGGTAATAGGGTCATTTTCACTATCTCTATAAGATTTATTGCATCTATTTAAGGGTAATATGGTCATTTTCACAGTCTGTAATATTTACTTTACTTTTTCGATAACCTTAACTAGAGTTGTCAATTTATAACCCGACACGTGGGTTGGACCTAACCCGGTTTGTTTCAACCTGGCCCGGCTTGGCTTGGCTTGTTAGTTAAACGGGTCGGGCTAGGTTTGTTATATCTGACCCTAGTAGAAAACAAGCCGGGCTAGGTCTAACCCGCGGGTTACTCGTCAACCCGCAAAAATTGATATATATACATTTAATATCTAATTTTAACCTGTTATCGGAAGTAAAGGTAATATTTTACCCGCTACCCAGGTAATTGGTTACCCATCTTATCTATAACTCTGATGTTGATAGAAGAAAGAGAAAAAAATAGAGACACAAAAGATATCTTCTCTTCCAAGTTCTGGATCTGAATCTAGTAAAGTGGTGAACTAAGTTGTATTCTAAAACTAAATAGGTGTTAGGGATTCAGCCTTTTTGTTCTTTTTTCACTTCTAATTCTAACTCTATGTTCTAGATTAGATTTTGATCTTTAGCTTTAATGATTTTTTTTTTTATTTTTTAAAAATCTATTTGATTTTCAGGGGTTAAAGCTTACACAGTTACAAAGGCTGATTGATTTACTTTTCTACTTTCCCTAAAAAAGGTGAGTAGTTCTAAGATTTTTTATATACTAAATGTAGTTTTAATACAGATGCCATAAGAGTCATAATAGTTAAAGACTTTAATGAAGTTTTGATCGTCTGTTAAGTGTTTGTGGAAATGCTTCTTAGAAACCCAATATCCCTTTTCATGAATTTGTGCAGTTAGAAATGTTGGGTGTTTGTGAAAATGCTTCTTAGAACCCCAATATCCCTTTCCATGAATTTGTGCAGTTTACTGTTAAGTGTTAACTTATATCTCTTAGTCTGTAATAATTAATAATGCATAGCTTGCTTATGTTATGCCTGTGAGCAATGATGAGCAATGATTTCAACTACAAAAGTTTACTAATTACTGATCTTGAAAGTGGAAATGAATTCCTTAAGTAGTTGAGAAATAATGGAAAACGTATTAAAAGTTTTAACTAGTATCCAAAGTACTACAATGGGATTGATTTTTTTTATATTTAAATGTTGATTCAAATAATAGTCACTTATGTTGCAAGTTGAGAATCAAACCTCTTGTCTGCAATTTTACTTTACTGCAACCATACCACTAGTGTTGAAAGTTTTGATATCCAACATAATACATATGCTTCATGCGTGCCACTGCCACATCAATACTTAACGCACGTCATAATATGAGCCTTTGACAGTTTAGTTGTACATTTGTTGTTGTTCAGCTTTTATATTAGTGTACTTTAAATTCACAGCTCTAATCCCCTGCAAATCTATGATATAGCTTAACGCTTACTAATTTGAATTTTCGAATTTCCTATGTATCTTCATAAAATGTCAGTTGAAGAAGACCATGACGATGTCATGAGTGAAGAGGATATCACGGTAGTAGAGTCAATGACATTTCAAGAGCATGCTTCAAGGAAATGAAAACTTACATCAAAAGTACTATGGAATGATTTTGATTGGTCACAAGAAAAAGATGGTAAAGAAAAGGCAACATTACATGCAAGCATTGTAGGCAGGAATGTGCTTATGATAGTAAGAAAGGAGGAACATCAACTATGTCAAGGCATTTAAAGAAGTTCTATAGACTGAAGATGCAAGATGTGGGGCAACTTTTGTTATCTACAAATAATGGAGAAGTGGCTACTAAGGTCCTTAACATATGTTTTTGGAATGGAATGTTATGAAATTTGAATTTTCGAATTCGTCTTGTACTAATCTTTTGTCACTCTGAATGTATTCTGCATCCATTTAATTGAGCTTATGGCGAAGGAAGGGTATGTTGTAATCTTCGTACCATATATCAAAAATTTAATGTATGCTTGGATAAGATATTAGCATCTGGAATTCCTGATGCTAATCTTGCAGCCAAAGATCTTATTGATCTTCCTATTTTTTCTGTTGGTCATAGGTTAGTTATCTTTGCTTAATGTAATATTTGAAGCTTCTTATCTCTGTGCTAGTCTTCCTCACTTGCTTTATAAGTTACGTCCTCTTATTTTGAATGGAAGCAACGTCGCACTACTTCAGTTGCTGACGGGAAGCTATTTTGGTGAAAAGATAGCAAAGGTTTGGTCTATTATCATTTCTGGTTCTTGGAACTGTTTTTTTGTGAAAGTGGAGTGTAATAAAATAAATTCACATATCTTTTGTCGAAGGGTAATACTATAATATCATTCAACAACAGGCCAGCATCAGAGGCAGTCCCGTACTTTGAACAGGTGATAATCATCTGATAAGTTTTTTGTTTCTTTAGCTTCGTTTTTTCATTTCCTTTTTGGGTATGTTTTGTTTTTGTGTATTTTTAGTGTTTGTATTCTCTTTTGCAGTTTGGTCCTCTAGTAAGTCAGATGGTGCCTATAATGGAAGCATCTCATGTATATTCACTAGCTACAAGCGCTTCAGGTGATTGATGTCTACTTAGTAATAACTTATCTTCTTCATTTTCATTTATTCTTGTATTGAATCGAATTTAGATTGTAAGGGTGTATCCAACGTTTAATATAATTCATATTAGTTCACTGCTTAACCTCACTACCTCATTGTAATATAAATTTGGTGTTGCCTCATTATCAACAGACCTCAAAAAAAAAAAGTTTCAAATTTCTCCTTCTATTTTGACCATTTACACTGTAGTGTTGCACAAATTAAATTGAGAAACTCATATCTCCATATAGGTGAGGTAGCATTGTTTAAATCTGTCATGGGAATGACACTCCTGAAGCTACTGCTTGCAGAAAATCCATGCCTACGTCTTCTGATTCCCATGACAGCTCAAATTAAATTGAGAAAATTTACCTCAATTTTTATTTCGTGCTTTTTTGTTGAGTATTTCACAGCTCTGATGTTGTGTTTACTAATGTCTATACCCAGTGTGTATATTACCAGTTAGTGTAGTCATTATATTTCCCTACGGACCCTACCTATGTTAAATGAAAATTTCCTCTTTGAATTGCTGATGGATCTTCCTTTATCAGCTGTTGGTGGAGAGAATCAGGTCCTATGGTCCGTATTGGCTTACGATATGAGAAGGATATGCTTGCTTTTAGTGAATTAGGTCCTATGGTCTGTCTTAGGATGAAGCCGATGAACTAACCTTGATCAGGTATGAATTACTGGAATGATATGTAGACATTTTCAGATGAGAAACTAAATTATGTCTCCCGTGTTGTTTATTTTAGTAAAAATGCAAGGTCAATCACAAAATATGAATTGCCTGTGTCCTCCTATAGACGTTAAGTTTTGTTTCCCAAGTCGATTTCCCCCTGCCAATCCACGTATAACTTATCTGTTTTCATAAAGTTGTCCACCACCACACGAGAGAAGTAATCAATTAGAGATTACCTTGTTGAGGTTTGAATTTTCTCTTTTTTTTCTTTACGATGTTCTTGGCCTTCAATTTAATGATTTTCTTTTGGGAACTGTTTATGCTTTAGATAGCTTGACTATGTCTTGCACATTCATGGATTTGGTTGTAGCTTATCTATCTTCTTAAAGTGGTCCATTCAGGAAGTGATTTCAAGGTTGTCTTAGCTACATTGCAGGAAGCGTGCCAAGGGATTCATTTGTTGATATGGAGGTCTCATATTGCTGTTGTTTCATGAGTTTGGACTAAGTTTGAATGCTTCCCTTTGTAGAACCTACAAATCATAGACATACCAAAGGAAGATAGCAACTGTCAATGGCGAGATCTTAGTAAGTACGTTGGTCGGTTTTTGTACCGTCTTATTGGTTAATCAGAAGAGGTGGATTGACTGTTTTTGGATATTTTCAATATTAATAATATCTAATGTATAATTTATAAAATAAAATCCATACATTTTTTTATTTTTATTTTTGCATAATAATGCGTTTGTAGATTACTCCCTAGCAGCTCAAATATGTATTCGGTTGAGGGCCTTCACCTGATAAATGTTAACAACCGGATCTTATGTTGGTTGAATTCTTTACCAACGTCGCTCCTTAGCCGACTATTCTGCTGCTAGAATCCCTCTACCGACAAAGATCTAGTTGACAAAACTCTTGACCATCAAAACATTCGGTGATAAAATTGCTTGACCAACGACATCAAACACCTCCACCAACCAGCCAACTATTCTGCTGCTAGAACCCCTTTACCAACAAAGATCTAGTTGATAAAACTCTTGACCGTCAAAACATTCAATGATAAAATTGCTTGACCAACGACATCAAACACCTCCACCAACTGAAAAATCAGTAAGTTATGATCTTTAGCATCTTACAACGTTTTATAACATCCTACCTCTACCAACGATGTATTTGTCTTCATCAACAAAATATTTTGCGGGTGAAATGTTTCAGCAACAAATGTTTATGCTTCTAACAACGATAGTTAATAGTTACTGGAAACTTGTGTCGACTAAAACTTTCGTTGTTTCATTTAGTTGACATATATCTCTTCCACCAACATGGTTGGTCCAGGTCTTTAGCAAAGAATCCTTTAGTCACAGAGTGTATCTGTTGCCATGTTAGTTGCTGCATAGCTTCATCCGCCGAAAACGGCCCTGTAACAACTGAATCAAGGTAGTCGCTAAATCCTAATTTTATTGTAGTGAGTTGTTATAAATATTTTACTTTGTAAACACAAATAAGAGCCAGTGATAGTTGAAGTGGTCTAAGAAACCAAACAATCACACTTCAAATGGAATCCAAATTCCAATTGCTCCTTTCTTATTACAACCATTACTGATATCCATGTTAGAAAAAACGTTTTTAAAAATTTAATTAAAAATGCATGGACCATGTTTTGATCCCAATACCTATTGCTCCCTAGATGTTTTTTCATGTGAATGAATAAAACATTAGTCCCATATAGACTAAAACACTTAGAGTTTTAGACTTAAATACCATTGGTTTAGCCTTAAGGGCATGGCCCTTTGGGTCTTTAGACCTTTGTGTATGGGGAAAGCCCTAGACTATGGCAAGGTTTCCATTTCTTATTGCCTTTCCCGTTCGCGCGGTGCTTCGCACAGAAGCACGCACGCACGCACGCTCGCTCGGGCGAGGGCGTGGGCGTGGGTGTGGGTGTGGGTGTGGGTGTATCCGACCCATCCTTTCTTTTTACTGAAATTTACCACACGCTTCTCCCACACATGTAAAAGAATTTTATTCTTTGCATTCTCGGTTTTGGATATCCGACAGCCTCGAGAAGCATCTTCTTTTACGCGTGTCACACTGTTTTCCTCGAGAAGAATCTCGCAAATTTTGAATGCGTGTGCACTGTTCTTTTAACGCGATTTTTACCTTACTTTTGCAACGTTCGAGATGCGTGAATCACGGACAGTCTGTCGTGCTTTGGATTCTCTTCCAACGTTCGAACTTTTTCCACCTATAAATATGAGAGAAGAATTTCATTTTCAACTCATACCTTTGAACTCTTCTCTTCAAATTCTTCTTCTTCTTTTATGCTTTCGAAACAATTTATTTTTTTACAAGTTTTGTCTGAAACAAGTTGTAGTTCTGAAACATAATTTTGTATAACTACTTCTTTGTTTACGAAATATTAGTTTACGAAACTTTATTTACTGAAAAATTGTTTTACTGAAACATAAATTAGTTTTTACATTTCTCTGAAACTATTTGAGTTTCGATTTGTATTTTTGTTTTATTTCTGCGCCAAGTTCTAAGGGTTCTCTCTCTGTGTATGCTACACATAGAGGAGAACTAACAGATAGTTGTATCCTGGAGGTAATTTGTTAATTTCTATAGCATCTCAGAGGAGTAGCAGGCAATATTACCTTTAGCTCAGCATATCTCATACGTGCCTCTACTAAGTTTATTGAGTTATTTGTTACTACTATCAGTGTAATCTAAGTATTATTTCCCATTTGCATTCGATTATTGTAATTAATTCCAACAATCCATAATTTGTGAATCATTATATTTTCTTTTCTTTTATCATCAATCCAAATAGTTTTTCACATTTTAGATCAAATGTTCATCTCTTTCTTACGATGGTGTCATTAGGTTTTATAGACAATTTAGGATCCCAATCGTTGGTTTTGTGCACTATATATAGTCATATCCAATTGAACAATGAGAATAAGGTGGCATGATCAGATTGGAAAGAACAATACAACCTAAAAGGAATATGGGCTTGAGTTCAATACAACCTAAACAGAATCTGGGCTTGAGTTCTTTTTAGTGACTGCTCCAAAATTAGGTTTTCTACGATGCATTGATGTTTTCTACATTATTACAGTGTAAATAAATTAAATAATACTGTCTGTCATAAAAAAAAAACAAATTTTCTAAAAAAATAATAATGTTGCAGTAGAATCATAGAGAAGAAGACAAAGAGGTAGAGAAAGAGAGGGATTTCTATTCAATAGAATAATCAAGTTACATGGATATCATATCCTTTATATACATGTAAAGGTATACCCTAGATATCTAGTTGGATCGCACATCTATGGTTCGTATGCCCTACAACACTCCCCCTTGTGCGGTTTAATAGAACTTCATATGCCTTCACATATAGTGCTTAGAATGTAGTTCTTCAAATGTCGTTCTCTCCTTGATGACTTGTGCCGAAATCAATTGCCTCATTCAAAATTTGACAAGGAAAACCCCAGTGGGATAAATCCTTGATGAAGGAAAAAGAGTATAACATGACAGATGCAAGTAAAGGTGATCTGTTGCAGATGATCACTTTGCTCTATTGAAGTTGACTAGTTGCTTCACAACTCTTAAGGAAGAAAATCCTCATGGGAAAGACAATATCCTTAGATGGGAAATTACATTCCTGGTGTTTGTTGTTGTCGCATTAAAAACTTTGCCGAGTAATAAAACCTTGTTGGAAAAAGAAATTACCTCGGTGAAGGAAAATAGTTCAACATACCATTAGATGATCCCCCTGATGTCAGACAATTTTCATTAGTCTAATGCAGTCAAATGGAGTTTGTCACACTTTACTTTGGTGACTTGAATGTCTATAAGACCCTGTTGTTGATTCTGGAAGTTACGTTGCTTAACAGACTATCACGTTTTATTTCTTTGATCCAGATATTTTCAGTAATATCAATGCAATCATTATGTCTTCAACGTTCAACATACTTGATGTTTTTAGTGTTGTCTCGCTAAAAACCTTGTCGATTAACAAAACCCTTTGGGAAAAACTATTCTCGATCGAAGGGAAAAAGAGTACAACACAGCTTTAATTTCGGTAAAATATGTCGACATCATATCCTTGGATCCTCCCCCTGATGTCGGCATCTCCCCCTGATTACTTTCAGAGTTCCTCCAGACAGTTACTTTAGTCATGTACTTTTCTAAATAAATACCGGTAATAAGTTAAAAAATAGTCTACCATATCTCCCCCCTGATTACTTTCGTTGGAGAAGAGATTATTGTTCTTTCATAATCAACAAATTTTGGATTGCACTTTCATTAGCATTCCTTTTTATGTCTTTGCAGGGATAAAACAAATTTTTGTCAATTATTACTTTTAAGTACATGACTACGTTCACTATACCATTACAATGACGTTGCGTTGGCGCTAAGCTATATCTAGCTAACAAGTTCCCTGAGGATGTAAACATTAATCTAGTACATTATTATACTAAGTAAAACAATGTGTCTATTATACTTAGATATACGAATTTCATCTCCCAACACATCTTCGTCATCTTCATATAGACAAAATGGTCACTTACTTACATTTGAACCTCGACTAATCATGGGAGTGCTATGAGGATGCATGTCTTTGTTAAATTGCCTGATAACTTTTGGACATATGCAAACTGGTAGAATAATATACCACAATCTCAGTATTCGGTCGATATTTCCATATTTTTCATCACAAATTTCAAATTTCAAATAGCTTTTAAGGTCTCTTATTACATTAAGAGTACCCATCATGTCTGTATCATCGACATAAATAACTACAATTCCAAAATTAGGAACTTTCTTATGAATACGCTAGGAAAAATAACTTACATGTTTATCCCCTCCAAATCAAATATCCACTTAAACGGGTATACCACATCCGCCTGATTGCTTCAATCTATAAGTGAGCAACTGTCATGTACCGATATAAGAGAGGAGAGTGGCCCTTATCATAATAAGGGTGGTAACTAGTCCTTTATATTAATTATTGTTAGTAGTTAATTAGAGATAATTATTAGTTAATGATAGTTGTAATTGATGGTTGGGATGTAACCATCTGGGAAGCTTAGGATCGTTAGATCTAGTCGGGGAAAACCAAGCTATAATAAGTCAGAGTCTGTAATAAGAACAGTAATCGAATTTTAATCAAAATTAATCGTTAACTCGATTTTTAGGCTGTTCGCAAGAGCAGAGAAACTTGATTCTCTGAATCAAGTAATTATCCTGTCACTGTACATCCTTATACCTGACAATTGGTATCAGACTCCTTTCCTGGAACCTGTGGTCATGGCGGAAAAAGTTACAGTCGCCGGAGTTAACTCGATTCTCAATCAACTCACAGCAACAGTTACTGAATTAGCTGCTTCGGTGACACAAACATCAACATCTGTAGCTACCCTAAATAAAGTTGTTCGTCGTTTGGATACGGATTTCACCGCAATGAAATCCGATCTAAAGGATATCATCCAATTTCTACGCATCCAGCGACCTGTAGATACTGGATTTGATGCTGAGTCTTCCAATTCGGGTACCCATAACGGTGCTAATTCAATTGGTGATTTCACAGTCTCTCCGTCTGAGAACATCAAATCCATCCCTACTGATGTTGATGAAGAAGCTGCAGAAAATGATGATTATCTTGATGAATTGATTCCCTCGTTTTTCTTCGATGAAGAGGAAGATTTACCTGATGAGGTGAATTTCCAAACTACAAAGGTTATGAGTACTGATAGTAGTTGTGAGAAACACCAAGATGGTCATTAATCACCGCAAGCTATTGTGTAAGGATTGTTTACCCATTCTTTCAGATTATTCTCGAGTACTATTCGATCGTGGTAAATGGTTTGTAGTTATTGGTAGTTCTCCTTGTTGTGTTAGCATAATTTTTATGTTTTGTTTTGATTTATTTACTTCATATTCGTTTCCACTATCTGTTTGTTCAATTTCAATAGCCAACAACGATGGCAAATTTTTTCATGAGTTGGTTAAAAAACTTGGGTACCACTCAGCTTGGCCGTATAGTGCATCAATTATGGGTATATTGTGTATAGTTGGTGTTACTATCACCGCAGGGATGTTGTTTGATACAACGTCTGAGAGTAATTCTCTGCGTTTGAGTGGTGTTGGAGTTGATTACCTCTTGCAGCTCCAGATGCGTAAGGTTCGTTACAAATTGTCTATTGATGTATGTGTTTCACTTGTTATCGATTCTAGCCGCAGTGTCTTTGATCGGGGAAAATGGGTGGACCTTATTCGATGGGTTTATTATTTTTCTACACATGATTATCTTCGAATGACAGTGTGGCTTAGGGACTTCGTCTTAGTTGTGTTGGTTACAATTCGTGATTATATCGATAGCAATAAATTTCTTGTCCAGCTGTTGCGAAAGGAAATTTTTACCAACAGTTTGTTGTTGCTTCTGCGGATAGGACTTGATAGGGTTAAGAATGCTTATAAATGCTTGTGTGGCTGTGTAAGGGTGGAATTCCAGATGGGTTTACATCACCATTCCCTTATGATGTTTTTTCCGTATCTTGGCACTTATTTCATGTTTTTCAGATGGGATCCTTTTATATTTTGTTCCTTACTTGCACTTGGAGTGTATGGAGCTGATCATGTTCTCGAGGAAGTTGATGTAGTCTATTTAAATTCTACTGTGTTTGCTTGTTTGTCTCCATGCTCTGCTCTTCATGATTATTTTTGGTGCTTTCCACCTTGGAGTCTGGTGTATCCACCTGGGAGCATCCAATTCCAGTTTGAGATTTCTGGAAAAATAATAGCATTACGCCTGTTTCTTACAGAGATTCACATTCCATTTGTGTTGATGTTTGCGGTATCCTTGTGGTGGGAATTAAATTTGTTTCTTATGGGCTTACAGAGTGCGGGGAATGTGAATGGGATCTGTATACATTCTCCTTCTATGGTTTACTTTATCATGTGTTGCTGGTATCGTATACCCAAACTCAGGGAGTATTTGTTGAATTTAAGACTAAGGTGCCAGAAAGTTCAGTTTATGTGCTCTATTGTGTGTCTACTGGCTCAGAAGGGTGATAGTGGTCTTAGTTGGTTTTCCATGGGCTTTACATCAGTTGCATGCTTTGTCTTTGGCGGCTACTATCAGACCAATTTTTTGTGCACAATTAAATTTCTTAAAATAGCAAGACTTATGACGCAGGACTACCATACACCGGCAGCAAATAGTCACGGCTATGTAGTTAGTTTTGATCCTGCTGTTGGTCGTAACCTTGATTCTCAAGTTGTCATTTCTGGTGGCAAAGGGACTATAACCAAGAGTAATGTCGATATGGAGATTGTGGGCATGTTTACTATCGCAGGACAAGCACTGAAATTTCTCTCACTCTCTTACAGATTTGATCTTGGGTATGAATCAGAATTGCAGTTTATATATATGATTGTGTTTGTGCCAGTTGAAGAATGTGACTATAGTGATAGCAGGCTGAATAGGTCACAAACAAATAGTCTATTTGAGAATACTTTTACAACCCTGTGGTGGCATGTGGTGGTAATGGAGAGGCCGGATAAATTATATTATAGAGGACTACTACATGAACATACCCTCTGGACTAAATTAGTTCAGAATAATGCTACAAGAGACATACTGGGTGTATTATGGAAGGTACCACTATTTCCCTTGTCCCATTTCTATTTACGAGGTACAGAAAATGGTTGTGGATATGCGTTGATTTTCATTACATTACTGGGATTACGTGGATCTATGGTCCCTTGTATTAGTGGAAATGAGAACCACTTCTTGTTACAACTTAGGAGTGGCTTGTATGTGAAGATGGGAGCAGCGAGAGAAATTTTTTGGGGTTATGGTTGCTATGCAGTTTTCATTTTCAGCAATAACTATCCATATCCGTATCCGTTCAACAATTCAATTCTTCTCTCTCGTATTTTCTGTCAAGTGCATTTTCATGCGGCAGTTCATCCATTGTCATCGTTTTGGGCTGGTGATGGTGACCATGTAGAGTTTCTTGCGGAAGTTGAAATGATTCTTACTTTAAGGCTGCAGGTAGGGTACTTGCGCTGGAAATTCAGATTGGTTTCCACTGTTTTCTGTGGCATAAGAAATGGCACTAGTACTATTTGTAGTAGGTTAGTGTTTGATAGAGGAAAACTGCATCTCACTGAGAAGACACCTGATCTAATTGTTCCCCTGCATGTGGTGCTGACAACGGACTGTCACTGGACAATTTTCATCTTGATTGCAGTACGTTCTGATGCTCATTTATATTATGTGCTGATGAGTATTCATGGGGATGGTCGGAACTTAAATCGATCTACAACAAGTTCTTTTGTCACTGAAATCTCTGTTTTCAAATTCCTCATAGTATTCACAACGGTGGTGACGAGATATCACAAGAAGGTTATAATATGTCTTTCCAAGGGTTATCTTCGTAGTCAACTTCTGGGAATTAGAGTCATGGTTCGGAAGCTAGATTATTTCTTTATATCTGAGGCCAACATTGTGTTCCCAACTGTTCTGGAGTTCAGACACCTTACACCAGGGGTAGTCAGCACTGTACAAGTTCAACGTGGATCTTATGCAAATTGCATAGAAGAAAAACTCATGGAAACTCCAATCTCCTTGGTGTCAGACAGTGAGCATGTTCTCTCGGGTAATTTTACCGACATAAGAGAGGAGAGTAGCCTGGCAGCTCTGTTCACATCCTTGAGGACAAGGATGTTCCGAAGGGGTAGGGAATTTCATGTACCGACATAAGAGAGGAGAGTGGCCCTTATCATAATCAGGGTGGTAACTAGTCCTTTATATTAATTGTTGTTAGTAGTTAATTAGAGATAATTATTAGTTAATGATAGTTGTAATTGATGGTTGGGATGTAACCATCTGGGAAGCTTAGGATCGTTAGATTTAGTTGGGGAAAACCTAGCTATAATAAGTCAGAGTCTGTAATAAGAACAATAATCGAATTTTAATAAAAATTAATCGTTAACTCGATTTTTAGGCTGTTCGCAAGAGCAGAGAAACTTGATTCTCTGAATCAAGTAATTATCCTGTCACTGTACATCCTTGTACATGACAGCAACCACATACATATGATGCATTTCAAGTACTTTTGAAATTACCAAGATAAGTATGTAGCGGAACGCTATAAGTTCATTACAAGAGAACAATTCCAAGGGTTTGTGAGAAACCTTGCGCCACAAGGCGAGTCTTTATACTTTAAGACTGATTTTCTTCTCATTATGCTTTATGACAAATTAATCATGTATGTCCAATAGGATTTACACTTGGTTGGTTAGCACTGCCACACCAAATACCTGTATATTTGTCAAATAAAACCAAGTTCTACCTGGATTGTATAGGACAAATATTCTCTTCGTTGACATTAAGCAATAAGGATCTTGGTTTAATCTCATCTTGCTCTATTTCCTTAAGCAAGTGTATATGAAATTAATCATCAATATGCTCGCATGATATTTTAATTGACTCGTGCGCATTTTCATAATCCACTTGGGATATCATTGTTCTCTGGAATCATTAAACTTCGGAGCGTCCTCCATTTTGAATCATGGACATATTCAGAGACAATCTTATGATATAAATAAGTTTCTTCCTAGGTAAGGATTGATTGAACCAAGTGGTCTCTCCAACTTCCTTTATGGAGCCACGGCCGCAACCACACTTCCACTAAGTGTAGTTGGAATACCTTAGTCTATGGTGTATATCCCTTATTGAGGATTTGTAACCTTGCAGGTAGATTTGAAGCTGGTATGTATGATCTCATCACTTTAGCGACATTAATCTACATTCTGAAAATCGATTATTATATGTCACTTCACATTTACACTTGTGGAGTACAAGAATCAATATGAGACACATTGGAACACACCCCGATAATTCCTATCGTTCCCTTAGAAAATATTTTTTCTTATCTCCCCCTAACGATGGGAAGACTATCTCATTAAAATGATAACCCGCAAATATAGCGGTAAGAGATCTCCTGCCAAAAGTTTTGAAATGCGGATAATTGTTAGGAACTCATTTCCAACATAACTACTTAACAGATTTGAAGACCCATCATAGTACGATGTGGAGTCGTAATGGCACATATATAGTGCAACCAAAAAAGCGTAAGAACATGAATATCAGGCTTAAATCCGGTTATCAACTGGTACGCAGAGAAGGTTGACTAATATTGGGTTCTAAAACGAATTAAGTAAAGATGTGTATAATATTGCATATCCCAAAAGCAAGAAAATGTAGGTTGGTATGCATAACCTATTCATTAGACATCATCTGTGACATTTGATAGTAGTCTGTTTGAGACCGTTGGGTATAAGATGCTTTATATTTATCTTATTAAACATGAAATATTTATCAAATCCTTTAGATGTACACTCGCTAGCATTTACATGGGGTGGTGAGACCTTACATTATTATATGTCCTAGTAGTTTTCCAAACGCAAAATTTCTTGGGAACTATAACTAGTCCAAAATGTCAAAAATCCACCAGAGCCATAAGTTACTTTAATGGTCCACATTATGTATGGATATTTCTCTAAATATCACCTTGTTTTCTTTGCAATATGGATTGTTTACTATTTGCATCTTAGGATGGTTTCGATCCTGTTTTACTGAAGGCTTTGTAAAATAAGTGATATGATTTCTTATTTAAAAGCATAATGGGAAAGGGGGGTTGTGCTTCTAGTACTTTAGAAAACACTTATTGAGAGATATGTCGTCACTTCGCATTCTGTCAATCTTTTTCCCGTTGTCCCGTTCACTCAAATAAAATGATGTATGTATGAGCCCTTTCAAAACGATCATCATGTCCCAACCAAATGGCTTTATGGTTATGCCAAAGCCTGTATGAGTCAATACCCAATATTTCATTGTCGGGGTCAATATGGATTCAATAATCCAAATACTGGTGATTTACATTTCACCAAATTGACTTATAAAATTTCTCTAAGAATATGCTTCTTTTCATATTCATTAAAGACAATAAAAGATGCAATCAATTACATTTTCATCACTGTGAGTTTCCATATGATATCCACTTGCATGGGTTTCTTTAGAATTTAAAACGTGTGATTATCTCTCGGTACATGTGGAGATCTTGTGACGTCTTTATTCTATCTTGAAAACAAATTTTGAGCAGTGCTTCGCTCGATGATCCAATCATCGTAGTCACATTATAAGGAATTAGGTCAACAACTAGTGTATATTCCTTAAATTAGTGGGGGAAAAAACACTATCAGTTAGTCATTGAGTCTTGAAAGATTTAATAAGTGGTGTGGCCTTATAGCGTAACAAAAGTGGGAATCAACTTAAGTGCTTTAGAGTAAATATATGTTAAGTTTAATGGGGGATGATATATTTTTCAGCCAAAGATATCTAAAGTGCATGCTTTAGAGAATTTATGTCTCGTGGGAATGATTTATTTTTCATTCCATCAGCGCAGACATTGTATCTAGTTCAAGTAAATAGTCAATTGGCCAGACAAAGTTCTTCTTGTCATTAAATTTGATGTCTAAAGCATGATCTCTTCTAGAAATTGGTTGCTACTATGGTACATGCATTACTTTGCATATACCAACACTTATAACAAATTTCATTTCCAACTATTTCGCATGTTCTAGTATACCAATATTGGTATGATTTAGCACATCTGACCCTCTGTTCTTCGAGGTTATTTCCATATTTATCCTTGACATGGTTACCTAAAGTTAAGAAATTTCTTTATCCTAATGTAAACATTGTTGTTTAAGAGAATCTCACATGCCTCCCAACCACTTACATCGGGTTGAATAGCTTACTAAAGACCGTGAATCTCTTGTTAACATACTTCAACATCTACTGTTACTTTAGTATAATTGATGAGGTTGAAAAGATAAAAATGGAAAGATTTTTCTGAATCATGTCACCTTTTGTAAAGCCCAATGACTTATGTATCAAAGGCTCCTTAATGGCGCTCAAGTACCTCTGAGTCCAAAAGGTCAAATTCTAATCGAGTTGGTTTAGTAAAAACTCGGTAAACAATTTGGTCAAGGCCCAGTACATTGGGTTGAATAAGTCATGGTTAACAAAATTACACATATATGGTCCATTATATATGAATTACCCAGGCCCATCGGAAGTAAACTTGAAACTATTATCATAGAGGCCCAAATATATTGTTAACCCTAAAATTGGAAAATTCATCGTCCAACTTTGGTGATCCGAAATCAAGTTTAAACATATCCGATGATGATGAAATTTCTACAGTCGATTAATAATAATGTTTCAACAAACATAATAAAATTTCAAAGACATCCAACGGCTAGATAAAAAGATATTCAAGACTCTGTATGACTTTTCCAATTAACGTTTCTATGGACACAACAACAAATATCACATACTTTGGAGCACTTCCTATGGTTGGATCTTTATGCAATGTTTACAATGTGTCAAGAAGGATAATATTTAAAGCGTACTAAAAATATAGAATAATCCAACTGTTGGAATTCTAAAACATTAAGTATTATTACGCTGTTACAAACTAGGGTTATTCTGAACATAGAGAGTTTCATTAAAATTAGGTTTTGGAGATTGCATCGTATTCCGATTTGATTGAAATTTTTATAGAGTATGTAATACCTAATTGGGTTGAATATATTCAAATTTCATGAAAATATAACGGTGAAATATCTATGTTTGAAAATCATATATTCGTGGAACTCTAGAAAATATATTATGAAAATGAAATTTCTTTGTGCAAAAGAAATACCTGGTAACGCATCCATGATGATAAACAAATAGGATCAAAACCATGCTAATCTTCAAGAAATAATCCATGACCAATCTTTAATGAAGAAAAAAAATCACGTTGGTAGAGTCATGCTGATAACGTGTTGCAGTAGATTAATAAAGAAGAAGACAGGGAGGCAGAGAAAGAGAGGGATTTCTATTCGATAGAATAATCAAGTTACATGGATATCATATCCTTTATATACATGTAAAGGTAAACCCTAGGTATCCAGTTGGACCTCACATCTATGGGTCGTAGGCCCTACAACAAATGACTAATAATCCCAAACAATAAATAAAGAAAGATAAAAACTAATTATAAAAGATATAAACCAATTAGTGATAGGTGGAAAGGTCTAATCTAAAGAAAGATAAAAACCAATTATAAAATATATAATCCAATTAGTGATAGGTGGAGTGTTCTAAATAAAGAAAGATACCAATGTTTGAGTATCAGCCTATAATCATGCTTTTGATACGTTTTATTAGTTACTAAGTATGGTTAACCAAATTAGTAATACAAGTTGCACGTATGCTGATATGGACACCTTACTTTACACATAGGATTACATGTTATACATCTAAAAACATTGACATGGATAAGAACACAGAGAACATGCTTTATGCTTAAACCTAATCATGTTTAAGTGCAAGTACTTTATACTCCATCATGCTGCATACATAAGATTAGGATATACAATCAGTACATGATAAACAAGATATACTAGAGTTTAGGTATACCTATCTTTACCTTATTGAAAACCAAACAATAGTCATCAGAAGATACCTTTAGTTCCTTGAGAAACAGTAGGAGAGAATAACTTGCTGATACCTTAGACTAAGTTCTTGTTCATCTTAGATTGTTGTTTCTCTATAGATAATCACTTACAACAGAAGACTCCATGATTATAAAAGATATAAACCAATTAGTGATAGGTGGAGCGGTCTAATCTAAAGAAAAATAAAAACCAATTAGTGATAAGTGGAGTGGTCTAATCCGAGGAGAATTGATGATACCCATATATAGGTGGAGTGGTCTAACCCCGAGAGAATCATTGATCGCTGATACCCATATAGATAATTGTCATAGACATCCAACCCACCCACCAAGGCAATAACTACACCAAACCAAAAACATAATATTTGACTATCAAGATGTTAGAGCACTGCTCGGTCGAACTCGCATGCATTGCTATCTCAAGCATGTTTGTCAATGTTAGTGATCAAAACTATAAGTCTTGATTTCTATTCTACTTATAGATGTCTCGGACTAGGACATAGATTGTGTAGTTGAGCCTTAGACTTCACGGCGTTCATCATTTGAAGACGAATAACTATTAAGAAGAGCTTGTGGAACTTCATCGACAAAAGGTATGTGGAGACTGAAACTTATCTATCACTTGGAAAGTCTATTTCTATTATATCTCATATATTGAGAAATAAGTTGTGTTACGATAATTTTCTATTATACACATTTGAGATTTCGAGCTGAGTTTTACTCGCTTCTCGGAATATGTGTTGGGAAGCTTTCGCTTCGACCAAGTTCATCTTATATTCTTGACGCAAGTCAAAAGATGATCATGTAAAAATTGCCGAGCAACATCTTACATGGTTTGTGTGATACAATCATTTGATGTAAACTTGGAATGTTTCGTTATGATTATTTCAATAACTTGAAAATTGCTCTGATGCTAATAGTGTGTGAAAAGGGCTATTGTCATCATCTAAGAAAGTTTTAATGATTGAAATAAGAGTTTAGAACACTTAAACATTATTGGATATGTCATGTTGTGTACTCTTGCACATATGTAATCCATGTCTGGGAACCATAGTATGCATACTCGTATGCTTACATGTTGGCTTGAGATATCCGGGAACCTAAGTTTGCGCACCCGTTTGCATACTGGCGTAAGGTTCATGTCCTAATATTTATGATGGAATTGGAAGTTTGCGCACCCGTTTGCGTGCTGGCGAAAACCAATTTTGTCCGGGTATTTGAAGTATGCGTATTTGTTTGCATACTTGAAGGTTAAAGTTCTAAAATCGGTTATGTTCATGAACTTAAACATTTATAAAATAAGGAATGCAATCTTTGAAAACCATGGCTATAATTTTCCTGAATTGATCCGAGTGAATCAAACCGATTTTTCTTCAGTTGTGTTCTTGTATAATCCTATGAGAATATAGCAATTGATCAACTACTCTTTAACTAGTTTCATTTGAACTAGTTATGGCTAAGATGAACAAGGTTGATATGAGAGTATTCATATGGCTAACCTCGGCTAACTATTATTGAACCAATATGGTGTACACATTTAGGTACGGATACATAAACCTAAATGGGGGTACATTTCATTTGTGCGTAACTAGCTAAGTTTGATCTAACAATTGAAAGATATTAGCTTGGTTGAATCAGGTTTTTCATGTAACAGTGAATATTGAACGCTTTGTTACCAAGGTAACTTAGATTGCAAACCCTGATTTGAAAACTATATAAAGGAAAACTCTAGCAACTGGGAAACCTAATCCCCACATTTCTGTGTGTTACTAGTTGCATAACTAGAGTCGATTCTCCTTTAATCTTAGATTTCTCTCGAGACCCCGTAGGTTAACGACTTGAAGACTTCATTGGGATTGTGAAGCCAGACCCAACTATTTTCTCTGTAATTGCGTGATCTGATCTTGCATCTTCTATCTTGTTGAGTATAGTTGGAATAATTGGCTCGAGATTAATATCTCCAATAGGCAAGATAAAAGTAATCACAAACACCTTCGTCTCATCGTTTGTGATTCCAAAATATCTTGTTTTGCTAGTCGATTAATATTATTATGAGGTGATTGATAATACTAGGCTGTTCTTCGGGAATATAAGACCGGTTTATCAATTGTTTCGTGTTTACCTTGATTGATCAAAAGACGGAACAAAACTCATAGGTATTTCTGTGGGAGACAGATTTATCTATACCAGTAGACTTTTCTGTGAGAGACAAATTTGTTTATCAAGTCTTTGACTTTGGGTCATAGCAGCTCTTGGTTTCGGGTGAGATCAGCTAAGGAAATCAAGTGCGTAGTATCCTGCTGGGATCAGAGACGTAAGGAACATAATTGTACCTTGAATTAATGTGAGATTGATTAGGTTTCAACTACAGTCCAGTCCAAAGTTCATTGGTAGTAGTCTAATGTCGGTAGCGGCTTAATACAGTATGGTGTTCAAATTTGGACGAGGTCTCGGGGTTTTTCTGCATTTGCGGTTTCCTCGTTAACAATACTTATGGTATCTATGTTATTTATTTTCCGTATTATATTTTGTTATATAATTGAAATATCACAGGTTTTGCATTAGGATCAATCAATTAGATAATCCAACCTTTAGTTGTTGATTTAAATTGATTGACACTTGAACATTGGTCTTTGGTATCGTTCAAGTTGTTTCACATAATAATCAGGCTCGCGGATTTTTATGTGTTTGATTTGCTGATTACATTGTGAGACAGAGATATCAAACTCTCGAATATACTTTTCTCTAGATTGAGTCTGACTGTCTAGTTGATTCTTTAGAAAGTATATTGGAGTAAGTCCTCTCAGATTGCCAAACGAATTGTTGGGTGTGGTTGTTGTACCCCGCATTTTCAATTGGTATCTGAGCAGGCAAACACATTAAAGACCTTATAAGTCTTTGTTTTTAGTGATTTGATAATGGAAAATACTTCCTCTAAAAACGCTTCACCGGAAATGGATAAACTCAACATCGAGCGTGTTATAAAAACCATCGATAAGGTTGAGAATCCTGATTTAAAAAAAATCATCAATTTTCTTTGTCTCGAAAAAACATCGTTTGAGAAAAGAAATTGATGGTCTTCATTGCGAAGTTTATATCAAAAAATCTGAGCTTCGAGAACGCTCTGAAGAGGTAGTTGATCTCCATAAGAAGTTTGATGAACAAATCCGGATCAACTCTGATCTTGCTACAGAAATTGCAAAGATTATGGATTTTGAAATCTGTAAAGTCATCTTCAATGGTCTTAAATAAATCCTCTAACTCTTCCTTGAAGAATTGTCTTAAGTCAGGTGATAAGCGAGGCTTGGGCTTTGTGAAACCTGATAGTGCTCAGAGTTTCTCGAACAAGGTTAATGATGATGATACATGCTTATTTTGTGGTTCTCATAATCACTTTCAACATGTTTTTTTGCCTTTCAAGAAAAGATTAAAAGTTGCGTGTAATATTCATAAGAAAGCTGTACAACTTTTGTCTACTCTTAAAAGGATTCCAACACTAACAAGAAAGCCAAATGTGTTTAGTAGTGCTAGTATGGGAGCTTTTTCTCTAAAGTCAACATCACCTTTTCAGTGGTTCCTTGATAGTGGATGTAGTAGGCATATGACTTGAGATCTCTCATAGTTTATCAACACAAGTGATTTTGATGGTGGACCTGCAACCTTGGGAGATGGAAGATGCTGCTACATAAGCAAGAAGGGCACGATCAAATTACCTGGCGTACATGAAATACATGATGTCGTATACGTTAAATGTATGACTGCCAATATTCTTTCTTTTAGTCAAATCTGCGACAAATGCCATAAGGTTGTCTTCAATACTAATGGATGTGACATTGTTGACAAAACTGGAAAAGTGATTTTTCAAGGATCACGTGGCAAAAATAATTGTTATCTTTTAGATACTCAGTTCAATATTTTTGCAATTTGACTAAAGTAGAATCTACTCACCTTTGGCATGAGCGTTTTGGTCACATTAATTATCGTCTTCTAACTAATATCACTAACAAAGAACTTGTTAGAGGCGTTCCCAAAATCAATGCTAAGGTTGAGGGTGTATGTGGTGCCTGTCAAAAAGGTAAAAAAATGAAAGTTCCACACAAATCATCTCAAGATATTCTCACCAAAGCTCCACTTGGTTTAATTCATATGGATCTCTTCGGCCCAATTCAATAATCTATAGTGGATGGAAAGAAGTATGCTTTGGTTATGATAGATGATAACACCAGATTCACTTGGGTGGCATTTTTGGCTCACAAGAATGAAACACTCAGTGAGTTCAAGATTATTGTGAATAGAATCTAGAATGAATAGGTTCGCAAACTAAAGAAACTTAGAAGCGATCGTGGCACTGAATTCAAAGACACCCAAGTATTTGAATACTGTGACTCGCTGGGAATTATTCAACAATACTCACCACCTATTACTCCACATGCAAATGGTGTAGCAGAAAGAAAGAATAAAAACATTCAGGAAATGGCAAGGGTAATGCTCCATAACAAAAACTTACCATTAAGATTTTGGGGTGAGGCTTTCTTTACGGTTTGCTACTTGATCAACCGTTTTTATTTAAGGTCAAAGACCTTAAACACGCCCTATAAGTTGTGGTACGGTAAGAAACCCAACTTACACTATCTTAGAGTGTTTGGCAGTAAGTGCTACATTCTAAAGGATCGTGAACAGAAAGGGAATTTTGATTCAAAAAGCGATGAAGGTATTTTTCTTGGCTATGCATCTGACAGTCGTGGTTTCCGAGTGTTTAATCTCAGAACCCAAGTCATGATGGAATCTGCAAATGTTATCATTGATGATCTAAGTAATTTTCGTCATGATAATTCTCCTGGTGAATTGCCTCCAACCGAGACAATTGAGAAAATCAAAGAAACTCTAGAATCGGTAGAAGTTTTTCCAACGGTTGCTGATCCAGATGTGTGTAGTGATGAGGAGAAAATCTCTAGTTAGGCTATTCCTGTTGACCAAGATCGTGCTCCTTCAAGGCATCTCTGGGTTCAAAGGAATCATGATACTAACAATATCATTAGAGGAAGGGAGTCTACTGCTAAGACGAGAGGACAACTTCAAAATATTTACAATCTTGGTTGTTATCTATTGCAAGTAGAGCCAAGGAATATTGATGAAGCTCTTAGTGATCCACATTGGGTGAATGCAATGCATGAAGAGTTAAATCAATTTCAAAGGCAAGGGGTATGGAAACTCATGCCTTGTCCCCCCAATATCAATATTGTTGGTACTAAATGGATATTCAAGAACAAGTCTGATGAGTTCGGGACCATTGTCAGAAACATTCAATTTTAGAATTTTAGCAATACCATAATCGGTAGTAAATTTAACTTCCAAATGTATATTGGCCCCAAAGTGAGATCTTGCCAAATTAATCCTTAAGCTTTGCAACTTCCAAGTGTTACTTTAACCTCTGAATATACTCAATTTTCGAATTTTAGCACTACCATAATTGGTAGTAAATTTAACTTCCGAATGTATATTGACCCCAAATGAGAACCACCATGAGCCTTGGCATAAAGAGCTTTGAAACCACCATGAGCCTTGGCATTAATATGTTCGGAGGTTTATATTGTTACTCGAACCTCCGAATATAAAGTGACCCAAAATTCAAATTTTGGAAAAAAACTCAAATTTTCGAGTTTTGTACTAGTCATAATCGGAAGGCCAAGTAATTCATTTTACTTCCGAATATGTGTTGGCATATCGAGCCTCGGCACAATGTTATATATTCGGAAGAAAACCTAAAAATATCTCTTCTGAGTATAGCTGATGTTCTTCATTTTTGATGAACACGACCATATTCGGAAGTTTATTAGCAAGCAAATCTTCCGAATATGGGTAAAAAACCGAAAATTCTAGTTTTTTTTAATCAATTCATCAAATTAGAGCGATAGAAACCCAAAATATGATTGAATGCCTAAGAGTTTTCCTATCAGATTCACCGTCTCCAAAATTTTGGTTGAAACGAAAAAAACGAAAAAAAATTGGTTGAAAAAGAAAAGGAGAAGAAGAATAGTTGAAATGAATTTTTTTTTTGTTTTTTATGTTCTTTTTTTTACTGGAAGGACATATAGATAATTTAATGTCCTATAAAATGCCATTGGCTAGGTATAAATTGTTTTCTTTTGAGTGGCCACTAAAAATATTAGGAAAAAGAGGAAGTTAAGTTTAAGATCTAGTTTACTGATGTGGGACTATTCTTTCAGTAAGAACTTCTATATTTCTGTCCCTCTACCATCAATCTGAACTCTTTCCATATTTTAGATCAACGGTTCGACTCTTTCCTTTTACAAGTAAAAAAAACCGACTTCGTGTGTATTTCTAATTCCAGTATACATGAGGATTTATAAATACTCGAGCAGAAAAAAATATCGTACAAATTTCGAATTACTATGTTGAAGTTGCTGTGACTAGAAAGATAATATTCAGCGCCGTTCCCATTACAGACACTAAAAAACCCCATGATTCTGTCGGTTGCTGCTTCAAAATTTCGATTTCGATTCAAGCTGTTTTTTCTTCTTTTCCTAAATCTCAAACCCTAATTTCTGATTGTTTTTACTGTGAGAGAAGAAGAACTCTGTTTCAAAAAAGGTACTTTCTTCTTTTTCTGAATCTCATTACCAATTTCCGAGTTTTCAATTGAGTTAGGGGTGTTTTAGAGCTTGGAAATTGTTAATTAGGGTTTAAAGTTTGTTATTGATGTGTGGGTTTTGATAAATTTTGTATTTATAATCTACTGAATATTGGGAAATCTTAAATTGCATTCATGGGTTTACTTAATTTGATGTTATTTGTAGTATTTAATCATAAAGCTGGAGCCTTTGTGAGTTTAATTATGTTTAACCTAGAAAATTTGATTTGGATAACTGGTGAAAGCAAAAAATTGTAGCCTTTAATGGTAAAGGTGGAACCTTTGTGAGTTTAATTGCGTAAAACCTAGAAATTTTGATTTCGGTAACTCGAGATTTGCAGGAAATTGTAGAAGCTAAATTGGATGAGTATAGAATGGGGTTTGGAATATAGGGTTTGTGTGTTTGGATACTTAGTGTCACCGGTGTTTACATTTGTCTGCTGGAAACCATATGCACTTGAATAAAATTTTGTTTCATAATTCATGGATTTAATGTGAAGTGCATTCTTAATACATTGTTTTATTGTTGTCTTAGAGAATCATGCCTCGAAAACTGGGCTATGACTTGGGCTACGATGACTATGGTGACTATGATGATTATGGCTATGACGAGGATGCAGATGAAGCGTATGGTCATAATCCAGATGTAGATGGATATGGTTAGTACTCTGAATTTATGGTTCATTTCTTCTTGAATTTCTTACAGTTTTCTGTTATCTTGAAGACCGTTTAAAATTCAAAACCAGTTTTACTTATTGGGGTTGATTTTTCGTTCGTGTGAAGGACGGATACAGATTGCTAATTTATACATTTTTATTTACTGCAGTGGAAGAAGAAACCCCTAAAGTTTTCCAGACTGCCTCTAAGCCTGGGACTTGGAGCTGTCCGATTTGCACATTTGCAAATGATGAAGAGTTATCTGCTTGTGATATCTGCGGAGTTCTTCGGGACCCTGTTGTCAGCAACAATGGCAATAATAAAAAATCAGGTAAGCAACTGTGACGGGGTTGTGTGCTTTTTTTTTCCCCTTTCTATGTATCTGGATATTGTGTGGTTTTATTTCCTTAGCTATGCTTAGGGATGTGAATTGTGTGGTTTTATTTCCTTAAGAGTCATGTGCATTTTCCCTTTATAGAATGGAGATTTTTCCATGCAGCTGATGTGTCCAGAGGTTATGGAGCATCCATACTGGCCCAAGCTCTACTTGCACCTTTGCCTTGTAGGACGCACGAAATGGATGATATCATTCAGAGGCTAAATGGTGATTTTGCTAACAGTGTAACCAATAATATCAACATGATTCGAAATATCCACAGAAATTATAATTTCCAAAATTGTGTGTTTTGTTGATGAGTACAACCTTAATCAGCATTCGAAATAAAAACATATTTTACTTCAGTAAACAAACGCCTTAAAGCTGTTTTGCAGGTTCTAGTATGGCATTTTATCAGTCTTTCTGCACATTATAGAGTTCTAAAATGTATACCTTTATGTTGTTAACAGCCTCTTTCAAGATTGATAGCGTCCTTCAGGAGGATTTGGTTAAATTTGGAAAACATTCTGCCATGAAGTTCCCACAAGGTATCCGGTCTATTCCCTAGTCTCTCTGAACCTTGAGAAGTGAGATTATTGAACATGAACAATGAGCTTCATTATTCTTTTATCGTATTTATGGAGTCTTCAGTAGTTTCATGTTCGTCTGACTCCATTGGTTCTTTTTCAATGTCCGCTTTACTTGTAGGGAACACTATGGAATTGTCTTCTTCAAGAGCTTCTTCAGGCATCAGTGAGAAAAAAGAAAAGGTTAATCAACTTCCAAGCAAGAATAAGTTAAAGGCTCCCTCTGCTAGTACGCCGGAAGTTGGACAACCAAGTTCATATGGGAGAAATGGATCCTCACTTGATGACGACAATCTACAAGCACTAAACAGCAGTTTCAACAAAGTAAAGATGAGTGCTGATTCGGGTTCTTCGCAGAATCGTGTAAGTACGCAGAAGGCTAAATCAGTCCCACCATACAAGCCAGAGAAATGGATGCTTCCAGACCAAGATGGAAAACTGACTCAATTGAATCTTGCTATCGTGAGTTTGTCAACTTGTTTTGTTTGTCTTTTCCCAATTAGTGCGTTTTCATCGTATTTCTTTTGAGCTTCTTATTCAAAATTTGATCATGTTACAGGTGGGTCATGTTGATTCGGGAAAATCAACACTGTCGGGCAGACTTCTAAACCTTTTAGGGCGAATTTCCCAGAAAGAAATGCACAAATATGAAAAAGAGGCTAAGCAACAGGTTTGCTAACTTTTACTCAAACTCTTTCTTAGAAGTCCCGTTGTTGTGGATATAATCATGAATTGTTGATTACACTTAATGCAGGGAAAGGGGTCCTTTGCTTTTGCATGGGCAATGGATGAGAGTGCCGAAGAGAGGGAAAGGGGTATTACAATGACAGTTGGTGTGGCTTATTTTGACTCCAAGAAATATCATGTTGTTGTGCTCGATTCTCCTGGTCATAAAGATTTTGTCCCAAATATGATATCTGGTGCTACTCAAGCAGATGCTGCCATTCTTGTTATTGATGCTTCAATGGGTGCGTTTGAAGCTGGTATAGATGCTAATGGGGGGCAAACTAGAGAGCATGCACAGCTCATTAGAAGTTTTGGGGTCGATCAAGTTATTGTGGCTGTAAATAAAATGGATGCGGTGGGGTACGCAAAGGAAAGATTTGATTCAATAAAATCGCAACTTGGTCTCTTTCTCCGATCTTGTGGTTTCAAGGACTCTTTTTTATCGTGGATCCCCTTGAGTGCTATGGAAAATCAGAATTTGGTCGCGGCTGCTTCGGACGCCCGTTTATCGTCTTGGTAAGTGCCTATTGACTCCTTTCTTTTGTTCAGATTTCTGTTGTCGATGGTCAAGCTGAAACTTAAGTTGATGATCAGTTAGCCATGGAAACTAGTCACCGGTTGGGTTGCTGGATACCTTGATTTAGTTATTAGCTAGAGTGGTGTTTGAAGTTGACCCGTTGATTTGCAGGTATAAGGGCCCATATCTCTTGGATGCTGTAGATTCATTGCAACCACCTGTCAGAGATGTTTCAAAGCCTTTACGGATGCCCATCTGTGACTTCATCAAGTCACAGTCGTTAGGGCAACTTGCAGTCAGTGGAAAATTGGAGTCTGGAGCTCTTCGAAATGGTTCAAAGGTACACATACATTTCAATCATGTTGGTTGAAATTAATAAATCGACGTTTCAATTGTTTTTTGGATAAGTTTTCAAAGCAGCACAGATTTGTTATTCCGAGACCTCGTCTCATCGCTATTATAAATCTTTGGTGCTTGCAGGTCATGGTGCTGCCTTATGGAGATGTAGCAACAGTTCGTACCATAGAACGCGACTCTAAACCTTGCAGTATCGCCAGGTCTGGTGATAATGTGGCTGTTAGTCTACAAGGCATTGATGCAAATCGGGTGATGGCCGGTGGAGTACTTTGTCACCCAGATTTTCCTGTGGCTGTTGCATCCTGTTTCGAACTGAAGGTCCTTGTTTTGGATGTTGTAATGCCTATCCTGATAGGTTCACAGGTCAGTGTCCTCCTTCACTACAATTTTCTTAGCATAAAACAACATTACGTAATCTTTGTATATATAGCTCAACTCGAATAATGGATATGCGCAGATTGAATTTCATGTACATCACGCCAAAGAGGCGGCGAGGGTTAAAAAGATTGTGTCTTTGCTGGATCAGAAAACTGGGAAAGTCTCGAAAAGGGCACCCCGCTGTCTGACATCCAAACAAAGTGCATTGATAGAGGTGAGCCTGGATGTGCCTGTATGTGTAGAAGAGTTTTCTGAGTGTCGAGCTTTGGGGAGGGTTTTCTTGCGATCATCGGGTAGAACTATTGCTGTTGGGATCATTACCAGGATTATTGAGTAAAGTTTTTTCCATGGTTTTGCAAGATACAATTTTCTTGCCCAATCCGAAGTCAGCTCAAACGTAACGTAATAACTGAATTTCATTCATTTATTTTTACACATATATACCAAGATTAAGTTTACATTATTTCCGAATAATTTTAGATGATCACACAGAATTACAATCTGAAAGTCTGACGTGAGCATAAAATTGGCCCATGACTAACATAGTGTTTGACTCGGAATCGGATCCGACTTGCGATCTGATTCTGATTCGGGACACGCAGAAAATGAGAAACTTAAATGTCCGACTCAGAATCTGACTCGGCTCATCCATCTGACTTGGAATTATTTGAGTAAGTTATCATGTTGTGCCTATAAAGAGTAGGATTCAGATAACTTAGATCTTTTTTTTTTGATGATCATGTAGATATATGAGCATAGAATTAGAGTTGCTCGTATAGAGCTCCTAGGTTTGGAACAAGATTGAATTCTTAAACTCTATTTTTTGATATCTTGCTCCCAGATAACTTAGATCTAGATGAGTCAAAAAACTGCATTTAAAAAATCAGGGGAAAAAAAAAATAGCCCGTCAGTCCAGACCTGACTCATTATGTCTGTTTAACAAGGTTACAAACTATGATGCACGGATACTGATATGGGGATGCTGATACGATGACACCTAGTTAGTAAGTTCGCGAATAATACTCGTATAATTCGCGAATCCGTACGTATCGACCGTATAACTGGAACTCCGACTTAGATTCACGAATTTTCAGCTTAAATAGAATTATACGCGTATTTACGAATTACCGAATCATATGCCCCGTATAATACTTTGCAACATCATCACTAAATAATCATTATTTATTATATTTTTGACTTTTGAAATTTTACATACACCAATCTGATTCCAATACCATCAACGTTCATGTTATTTGCTGATTGTGATGCACATATCATATGTATAGTTCATGACAAGTATTAAACTATAGTATTTTAGGAGAGATTATATTAAAAATGATTTTTTAACAGGTTCATATATGCCGAATTTTGTACGCCGAATGCATATCTCTAAAACGAATTATACACGTACGTATGTCGTTCCGTATTACTGCCGAATCACAAATCGTTGACCGGATTTTTGACCGAAATTAACTTTTACGAATCCGTATAATACTCGTAGGTATCCCGTTCTGAACGTATCGCGTACCACGAATTGCTAACTAGGCGATGACACTGATACGGAGATTCGTCAATTTTCATAAAATGGGGATACGGGATACGGTGGGATACGTGTATTTATTAAAAAATATTTAATATAATAAAATAAAAAGTCCGATAGATATTATTTTGAATTATTAAAGTGAGCAAACATTAAATTTTCAACATTTTGGGTTTCAGACTTACTTATGTTTAAAAAAAAAAATTGCTAGAAAATTTAGTCTTATTTATGTTAATTGAATGTATACAATCATATATACTCCGATTTCTTTCTAAACAACATGAAGAACATGACTGCCCAATGAGCCTTAAACCTAGATTTTTCTAATACCATTTTTTTTTTTGAAGCACCATAAAAATAAATACCAAGTCTTTTTTCTTTATAGTCAACAAGTTATTAGGTTTAGATATAATTATTCAATATGTTTATGAGTACAAATATTTATAAATATTTAGATTTATGTATAAATTTAGAAACATATAGATTTTGTATAAAAAAAATAAATGTTAGATTATAAGAAGTATCCCCTACCCTTTTTGTAATTAAAAAACGTGACACTTTAAATGGAGTATCTAATACGTATCCACATGTACCCCAAGTATCTGATACTGATACGGATACGTCACCAATTTTGAAGTATCCGTGCTTCATAGGTTACAAATTTATTTTATCCAGTCAGATACGAGTCTAACATACCTGACTCAAATATCTCCGTGTCAGATATACGACCCGAATCAACGATCCCACACAGGCTATACGAGTGCAACGTAACTGAGTACATCTCTATGTCAACTGTATGATCCGAGATTCCGAATAATGCGGGCTGAGTTAGATACCGAGTCAGATCCATATGTATATTACCATCAAAAGAGAAGAGTAAACGAGTAGGACACGTCAAAGGGTGCCTGGCCTGGCTTCTGATTGACAATCCCTATATCCAACCGCTTTGTTTTTGTTTTATTTTTATTTTTATTTTATTTTTATACCCCAAAATCACAATCATTCATTCCCAAGTCTTCTCTTTCAAAACACACCCCCAACAACAACAAGACACAATAAAAAACCCTAATTCTTTTTCCCCCAAATATTCGTTCTACTGATTAGATCCTCAATTCAGCTTCCTCACCAGCTCTGATCTTCTCGGGTAAGTCCAATTTCAGTTCGTGATTGTTATTTTTTTATTAAACCTAATTTTACTGTAAAGCTGTAGTTCTTAAGGATTTAAACCTAATTACTACTTGTTTCTTTTTGCTTATACTTGTTCAATTGCTTGTTTCGCGTGATGAATCAAGCATGTTTTGATTAGGGTTTTCATTGTAAACTGATATTTATGGAGTTTTATCGAATTTGAGAGACGTCCCCAAATTGAGTTGACATGAAGAATTTAGGGTTTTTTTTTTTTAATTTAACTGAGATAGCTGTTAGTTTGTGTAACTCTGGAAATTTTTTTTCTGTAATTACTACAACAAAGTAGGAATTGGATGTGGTGGTGGGGGTAGGGGGGAGATGGTGGTGTTGGGTGTGGTGGGGAAGAATGTATGTTATTATTGAGATTGAGATTGACTTTTCGTGTTTTGATCATGTTTCATGTGCAGGTGAAATTACTATATTTGTCTGTATGACTAGGTGATGAAGAGTAGTAGCTCTCCTGAGAAGGTTGCGTCACCTGATAAAATTCCTGATGCCACAACTCTAGTTGATTCCTCTCCTTGTACAGATTCAACACCGTCTGTTAGTTTAGAACAATACTTAGCATCAGTTAGTACAGAGCAAGATTCAACGTCTATTAGTGCAGAACAAGAGTCAGTGTCTGTTAGTGGAGAACAAGAGTCAGCGTCTGTTAGTGCAGAACAAGAGTCAGCGTCTGTTAGTGCAGAACAAGAGTCGGCATCTGTTAGCGCAGAACAAGAAGTTAGTGATAGTACCAGGTCTGCGAAGGGTTCTTTGTGGTCTAGCTTCTTCCCGTCAAGTTTCTCAGTGTTTGAAGCATACAGTGACGCATCTCAGACTGGAAAGGATTCATCTGATGTTAAAAGTGCGCATGGGTGGGCGACAACTATGAAGAGAATTGTGTCTGGTAGTTCGATGAGGGCACTCCGAGAGCGGTTAATAGGGCCTAGCAATACTGGTGTTTCTAGCTCAACCAGTGAGATATGGTTTCTAGGCGTTTGTTATAAAATTTCACCTGAAGATTTGTCTACTGACCCAACTCATAGTAATGGGTTGGTTGAATTTGTAGATGATTTCTCCTCAAGGATTTGGATGACATATCGGAAAGGTTAGTTTTGTATGAAGAATTATATGCTTGTTATGTTTGAATCAGTTAAATTTATGCAGTATACAGCATCAGTAATGAAACTGTATCGTCTGTTGGTTTACAGGTTTTAGTGCAATTGGTGATTCAAAGCTTACAAGTGATGTCCACTGGGGTTGTATGCATAGAAGCAGTCAAATGCTTGTTGCTCAGGTACCCCACTTCTTTCAACCCTCGGATATGTTGATTTTTCTTTGGCTTATGTTAACCAAGTAATGAACACATATTTCATGCTTCAGGCACTGCTATTTCATCACCTAGGCAGATCCTGGAGAAAACCCTTTGAGAAGGTAGGATGCAACCTGTACTGCTAGATTCACAGTCGTTTTTTGTGATGGGATATGTCTGACGCTTACTTGTTCATGAACAGCCATACGACCGGGTGTATATTCAGATATTAGACCAATTTGGTGATTCTGAATCATCTGGTTTTTCGATACATAATCTAATTGAAGCTGGAAAAGCATATGGCCTTGCCGCTGGCTCGTGGGTGGGACCATATGCCATGTGTCGCTCTTGGGAAACTCTTGCACGCTTGAACAGAGAGTGTGCTGACCCTGATAAGGACCATACATCGTTGCCAATGGCTGTACATATTGTTTCTGGTGATGAAGATGGAGAACGAGGTGGAGCTCCAGTCCTATGTATTGAAGATGCTGCTAGACGTTGCTCTGAGTTTGGGAATGGTCAAGCTGATTGGTCTCCTATTCTTCTACTGGTTCCGTTGGTTCTTGGACTTGAGAAAGTTAATACCAGGTTCGTTAACTTTTGAGTCATTTTTGATATGAATTTGTCCACAACCTATAAAAGTAGGACATTCCATATGGCTGTAGAGCTTACAAATTACAAGCTACTTTTGGTCAATGATGCTAAGGCAACACATTTAAAGTATCTAGATTTTCATTTGGCTCAACTTTTTCATCAGGTATATTCCATCATTACGGGCAACATTTACATTTCCCCAAAGCCTGGGAATCTTAGGTGGGAAACCTGGGGCGTCAACTTACATTGTTGGAGTTCAGGATGACAAAGCTTTCTATCTTGATCCACATGAAGTTCAACAGGTAAATATTATCTGAAGCTCTTTTTTTTTATGTTATTATTATCTGCTGAAAACTTCACATTAGTTATCCATATTACAATCTAACTTCAAAAATCGTAGTCCCTCATAGGCTCATAGCCTCCAATTATGATGTCTTATTGTCTTGTTACTTGTCTATGTTGCAATAATAAATTTTTGGCATTTTGTAGTCATGTAATTGTGTCCTGTTTCTGACGCACCCGTCTGATATGATCTATTGTTAGATGTTATCTTGTTGTGATCTGCTGCAACAGAGATGGGAAATAAACAAGTTTCTTTGGCCACCAAATATCCATTAGAGGAATAAATATGGACATGATTATTACACTTTGTCCTGAAATAATTTTAGGTTTAAGTTTTCATCAAATGCTGATTTTCTGTAGGAGACTTTAAACCGTCTTTTATGTTCATGTTTCCTTTCATATTGTCACCTTTTCATGAATATGTTATGTCTAGGCATGGCTGATTCAATGTGAATTCTGACAGATTGGTCATTTGTAGTAATATGCTGAAGTACATGTTATCTTTCTATTAGCTAACTAAATCTGGTTGTTTAATAAGGTGGCTGAACTCCAGAAAGAGAATCTCGAGGCTGATACCACATCATACCACTGCAGGTACGAGTTGTTCTTACAGGCAGTATAAAAATCAAGTTTATCCATGATTAATATTTGCTTTTCTGGCATTCTTGACCTTTTTTATACATTCATCACAGTGTTGTTCGGAACCTTCCCCTCGAAATGATCGATCCATCCCTAGCGATTGGATTTTACTGCCGTGACAAAGGTAGGATGGCTTTTCCATTCTTTTGTATTTCTGATTAGTTTGGGCCCTGATAGGGAGAGGAGACTTATACTGGTTCGTTTGCAGATGATTTTGATGATTTCTGCGCACGGGCTTCAAAGTTAGCAGAGGAATCTAGTGGTGCACCATTATTCACCATCACAGAGTCGCGTAGTCTGCCAAGGGAAACCCAAAACAGAGATGTAGCAAATGAACATGGAGAAGATGGTGATAACCTAGATATGGAAATGATGATGGGTGATTTAGAGGACCATCCGCAAGGGGATGAGTGGCAGCTTCTCTGACAATGAGAGATGGGAAGGAACAAGGGATGAGGTTTGTTTTTAGCTTGTCTGTTGGTACCACCATGCCATGGGCCACAGTTATGGATCTTAAATTCAGGATGCATTTTCTGTCATTTTATTTCCCTCATCTGGTTTGACCTCACATTGTACATTGTGTCAAGGATAGAATTACATTACAACTTCCTCTCATTTACAAAATATGACGGCACCATGTAAGATAGATTTTAAGGGCTGTCCATTCTTTAAATACCAACCATTGTTCATTTCCTCGCATGTTTCTACCTGGATTTCTTGATTTCCTTTTTATGCTGTCACCCGCCGATTGGTGGAGAATCGGCGATCCTAGTTACGATTTAACGATCCCAATTCTTAGATCAGAAGAAACAGAATCTGGGACTAATCTTTGGGCTAATGAATAAGAGATGGTGTTATCCTAGCCCGTTATTAAGTGCACTAGAAAAACATGAAATAGGAACAGGAAACTAGGTACTGGACCATATAGCATGTGACGAATCAAAGTTTAAATAGCATGAAAGGATGTCCTATAAATTGGTAGAATTCGTTCATTTGCAAGTTACAACTGTTAGCTAAAAGAGTTAGATTAGACAAGTTATGTCAGAGGATGTTCTTGTGCACAGATCAAGTCACAAATCAAGAAAAATAATAAGACTTTGGAGAAAACTAATTAGGTTGTGGTGATGAGAATATTCAGCTCCAAACATATTGACTACAAATGATGGTTTGTAGATTGGTGGAGACGTTGAGCCTAATAAAAAGCAAATACCCAGTTTCCCTGGATTCCAGCAAGCAAATCTGTTCCATAATGTATTAAAAGAAACTTCTCTCCATTTCTCTCGGTAACCGTTTCCCCAAAAAAACTATTCTTGTTTTTCTCAATCTAATCTAGATTTTTTCGGTTTTGGATCTGAGTAATCGGACCTACCAAGCAAATTTAAGTAATATTAACTAGTAGGTTTTTGTTTCCAATAAAAATTTATAGCGTTTTGCAATATTAGGTTTTAGGTTTCTGTTTGTTGTTTCCTTTGATTATCCACGGCCACGACCACTTCAATTTTGTTGTTGTTTTATTATGCTTTTACAACGATTTATCATACTTTGGGAGTTTCTGACGGAATACGATGATAAAATCAAATATATGGATTTGCTAAAGCAGATTTTTTGTTCTTTCAAATCTTGTCCCAATAATCTTATGTTGGACGATTTTTTTTTCTTGGTAATCTCTCATTCATTAGTGCGACACCGGGCGTCAATGAAGTTCTATCGAAAAAAATTCGGAGAATCTCAAGTATATTACCAAGGTTTCAGTTATTTGTGTGGAAGTTTGTTCTTGCAGGAAGAACTTAGGGATACCAGACTAATAATTTTGCCACAACTTATCCTACTGTTGAGCCAAAGGTACGTGAATGGAAAACTCAAGCGACAAAATATCTAAATCTCATTATTGTGATAATTGAAGGGGACATTCAGCATGCCGTTTTGGAGAATGATCAAGGGGTTCCTCGGAGATTCAAGGAGTTGGTTAATTTCTTCCGTGCTATTGGGTTTCTTGTATATAACAAAAATTTCATTGCAGATTTGATGTATCAATTTCCAATGCATAATGATCAATCAGGAGGGTGTGTCTATCTACCACTTCTTCTATGTAATTATCCAAAACTCAATTTTAATGAGGTAATCTAATAAATAAAATTTAGGGGCTTTCTAAACCTGGCTAAATTGGGGCATATGCCAATTATTTGGGGTATATCAAATTTCCCTTCCCACTCCACCAAATGGGCTACAATTTTTTTCAAAAAGACTAATTTACCCCCAAATTAATTCCCAAAACTATCTCATATAAATAATAATCTTTACCATTTTCAGTAAATCCAAAAAATAAAAACCTAAATCAAAAAAACTTTATATTTTCATCCTAATCATTCCAAACTCTCAAAACCCTAATCAAATTATTTTTTGACCCCCTTCTCCAACGATCTGCGATCCAACCAAAACCCTAATCGGATTATATGGATCTTCGAGAAGACTTATTGTGCCAAATTATACTATTTTTTTCGAAAAAAAATAGTTGTTGAGTCTTTCTCTATATATAAAGACCTCATCCATCGACCCCATTTGCCCCAAAATTTCTCATTCTATTCCCTCTCACTCCATATACTCCACAACTACTCATTTCATACCTCCACATACAAGAAATGACATCGTTTGACTCTGCCAAAGATTTGGCAATCACCAAAGCATGGTACACCGAAACTCGAATTAAATATCAGTCCTTTATAAGGGAAGATGCCGTAACATTTTGGGAAAATGTATACAACAAAATATAGGCAAGAGTTTGGGAATCCGAATGGAAGAAGTTTTAACAAATCCCCATGAGAGGCACCTGGTCATCGAAAATGCGAGACTTGCTTTTTTAGCTATCCAAAAACGGATTTTGAAAGCTAGCCACTTTAGCTACTCCATTGAACAATTTGTAAGTATTTTTGTGGTTTATTTTACGTAGCCCAAGTTGTTTGATCTTCCTACTAAACACCAATAAAAAATTAAGTTTGTGTCATGTTTTTGTAGCAATAAGTCGTGAAAGCCCGCTACTTGGACGAAAAGGGGGAAGCATTCGCATATGATGCAAACTATCACTTCATGGTATCCAAAATTCCGGAGAATTCCCTGGACTTCATGGTGGGTGGATCGGACTCGGAATCCTCGGACGAAGATTGATGGTTTTAGAAGTTTTTGTGTAGGTTTTGTAAGTAGATCTCTATGTAAACCCTCACGAAACTATAACTCGTCCACTAGGGTCGCCTAAGGGTTTAAAGGCGTGACGCATGTGCTAAATGTATCCGTGATTCTTACGATAATGAAATGAATGAAAAAAAAAATCTTAAGAAAGATAACAATAGGTTTATATAAGTCCCATAAAACCTCGATTATAGGAATCATATTTTATGTTTGCACACTTTAACCGATTCTGGAAGCACTATGTTAATTTTGAAAATACCAACCCAGAATCGGTTTACGAGTGCATGAACGTAAACCGATTATGGGTACTGTTTATGAAAAAAAATCAAAAAATTTAAGTTGTTCGGTTCTTTGAAGATCGATTTAACATTAGTTGATCTCACATCTAAAACATAATTAACACCTAATACGATTAATTAACGCTAATTAATCAGGGGTAAAATAGGTACTTACATAATATTTGGATAAGGGGTTGTGTGAAATTATTTCTAATGATCTTTTTTTCTCATCTAGTAACGTGCCCGAAATAATTGGCCTCCACCCCAAATTAGCCAGGTTTCCAAAGCCCCTCTTTCCATAATGTAGTTCTGAGTTTCCACGTTAATATGAGTTTTTCCTACGTGCATCTTCAAATCCATTTAGAACAGCAAAAGTAATTTATTAGGCTCTTACACCAATTATTATTATTATTATTATTATTTTCCTTTTTCCTTCTGAATGATTAAAATCATTTGACTCAATATATTTGATTTTTGAGTCAAATCGGACTCATCTGACTAAAATATATGCTAGTCGGTGGTTTGGTATGATAAATCAGGTATATATTGTTATTTGACTCAAACACGTTCAAGTCGGGGATCAGACCATGAATCATGAATCAAAGATAGAATTACATTACAACTTCCTCTCTCATTTACAAAATATGACGGCACCATGTAAGATAGATTTTAAGGGCTGTCCATTCTTTATATACCAACCATTGTTCATTTCCTCGCATGTTTCTACCTGGATTTCTTGATTTCCTTTTTATGCTTTGTCACCCGCCGATCGGTGGAGAATCGGCGATCCTAGTTACGATTTAACGATCCCAATTCTTAGATCAGAAGAAACAGAATCTGGGACTAATCTTTGGGCTAATGAATAAGAGATGGTGTTATCCTAGCCAGCCCGTTATTAAGTGCACAAAAAAAAAAATGAAATAGGTGAACAGGAAACTAGGTACGAGATAGGGGTGAGCAACGGACGGACGGATGCGGATTAGGTGTCACCCGCAACTAAACCGTCAAAGTTGCGGATTTGGAAAATGGAACCATGACCGGCCCAATCACCCGCGGGGTTGACCACCGCGGATCAGCGGATTGTAAGGGCCGGATGCGGATTAACCGCGGATTAGGGGTTAAATAAAAAAATAAAAAAAAACTAACAGGAACGTAGCTATTATCTCCGCGATCGCCTGTTTGCAATTACCATGTGAGAAGATTATAGTCAGAGTTACTACATGTCTCTCCGCTGATTATGTTGATATGGATGTAACTTTGGAATTCGATATTACGGTTGCATCAGTAGATAGATTTATTTACTGCTCAGATAATCATATGGCTGCTTTGGATGCACCCTCTTCCTGGTAAGTGGAATTGACTGCTTATATTTCTTGATATTTGTTGTTGGGTTCCATAGCTGTTTTTTTCTTTCTTTTTCGTTTTGAAGGGAATTGGATCATAGAGTGAAGACAGCTTTATGGACATGCTTAGAACTCAGAGGGATTGTACCTAGCAATTACAAATTCATATATGAATATTATAACTCCATGAGTCCATGGTTAAGAAAAAGAATAAGAAATACACGGCGTTGTTGAGGAACTTGAAGAGTTTCATTGCAAAATAATATTCATCATGTTGTAGGCTTGATGGTTGTGAGTATTAGATAATGACTCTGTGTTCTGCTCCACTGAACTATTGGAACTCTAAGAACAAATCCTAACAAACAGAAAAGAACATGGATGAGGAAGGATACAAGGAAGAAAAAAGAATCACTGATCGATTAGCACAAGAGGTTGGAGCGAGTTGGTATCTTTTATAGAAGATGACACAAGAGGTGCGGATGCGGATCAATCCGCGGATTTGAAAGTCCAACCGCACCCAAACCGCTAAAATGTGCGGATTTGAGAATCCCACCCGTGTCCGGCCCATACGTCTTGCGGTTTGGGTCTAATCCGCAATTTTACGGACGGATGCGGGTGAAATCCGCGGTTCCGGTTTTTATGCTCACCCCTAGTACGAGACCATATAGCATGTCTATTGGACGAACCATTTTTTGGGCACCACCATATTTTAGAACCATTTTTCGGGGACCCGCCTTTTCTTGGGGACCATTGTTTATGTTGGGTAAGACATTAGCAGTAAATCCAGGTCACGCCTTATCTATATATTTATATTAATACCTAAATTACCCTCATGATTAATTTTGGGTAATAATTAGTTAGTGTTAATAATAGTTAGTGTAATGATTAAGTTAAACATAATTAGTGAGATTAAAAAATCAGATGGGATGAAAGAAGTAGAATTACTGAGAGAGTAAAGTTAGAGAAGATGAAGAAGAAAAACATGGATTTTACCAACCACAACCGGAGGAAGAGTATTTGGGTACCCAGGTATGCTTCAGAATTAGATAATGTTGGTTGAATTGATCCAAAATTTCAAAAAATATGTATATTTTTTGAGTCGATTTGGGCTTGTTCGGTTACCTTATGTGAAGGACAGGTAACCAAACATATCTGAAAGTGTAGTTCGATTACTTTTTCCAAACACGCAGGTTACTGAACTCGCTCTTAATGGAGGTTTTTAGTTGTTCGGTTAACACGCAGGTTACCGAACTTTGTTTATATAGGACTTACAAAGTAATGTTCGGTTTTCCCGCAATGTTGCCGAACTTTAGGGTCTAGAGTTCGGTTGGTTCGCAACCTATATCTAACTGAACTTCGCGATGATTAAGATTTTACCAAGTGCACAAAGTTCGATTGTTTCGCAAACTTCATACCAACCAATATCTAACCGAACTTCACGCAATATTTGTAGAGTTCAGTTAGAAAATAGTTTTAGCCTTCTTTGCGAACCAACCGAACATAGTGGACAAATTTCGGTTAAATCAAAACACAATATAGTGGGCAAAATAGCGCAATTCGGTTACATTGGATTTTTTTTTTGTTTTTTGTAAAGTTCGGTTAGAAATCTTGTAAAAGGAGAAGGAGACATAAAATAGGGAGAAGAAGGAGAGATAAATTTCATTCATTAGTACAATAGACAAACATTAGAGCCTCTATTTATAAGGCTAGACACAAGGGCATCCCATTAATAAACGGGATTTTCCCTAGATATTCTTAACATAATTACATGTTTATAATACTCCACCTGATGACATTGTGTCTAAGATAATTGGCTCATTAAAACCTTTTTAGGAAATTCCAAAAGGACAAAACCTGATCGAAGGGAAAAAAGTACAATTGAGAAAACTTAGAAAAGATTTGGACACGCAAATGTTGCCTCATTAAAACCTTGATGAAGGAAAAAGAGTACAACGTGATAGTCTAGTAAAATACCTTCTAATTTGATACTCCCCCTGATAAGTACTTCACTTAAATCTTGGCTTGCAAATCTTCGAGTCGAGCAAATTTCGATAAATGAATTTCTTGAATGTTGGAGATAGCAATGCTTTCGTGAGAAATTTTCCAGTTGATGAAGTCTTCTTTTGTGTTAGTCTTCTAATGGTAGTGTTCTCGAGTCTTCACGCTTCTTTAAATACATCGAGGACTTGCTTCTTGGATTACTAGCTCCTCGAAGATGATTTTCAAAAATAGTTGATGTAGTTTCTTCAACAAAGTGTCAATTCTCATTTACATTACTATAGGTGTACAAAATTTTGTAGTCATACCTTATATGGATCAGAATGATATCCAAATTCACCAGAGATAGTTATGTTGATGTGGTCTAACAAAATGACCTAGTTAATGGTGGGAATCCACCGAATAACCAAAATTTATACAACTCCCCCTTAGACGACCACCATGTTGAATTAATTTGCCTCACTATACCTTGTCAATAAAACCCAATAGGAAAATATTTGGACGAAGGAAAAAGAGCATAAATATCAACATTTTGAAGGAGAAAAAAATTAAACGTCAATGAGATGTTGTCTCGTTAAAACCTTGTCAGGAAAACCACATGGGACAAAACCTGAAACGAAGGGAAAAGAGTACAACTTTTGACGTAAATATGGATGCTAACTCAATTATATATGAGTGTTATTAAAAGCACCAAAATCATAACTATAGTCTATATCATAGAAAAGTTTAAGCAAGCAAAATATTTTACTAAAGATTTAAGAAAAATTAATATTTATGCTTCTAAAGCATGGATTTTTGTGTTTTTAAGGACTCCTCAAGAGACCTATAACGTTGAAATCATCAACTAATTAATCCAGATTTTTGGTTTTGTATCAAATTTATAAAAATACATAAAGGATTGTTAAACCTGACATAGTCGAGTCAAGTGGCTACATGAATGTAATTTGAATCCTCCAAGGATCACAAAAAATGTTCAACAACCATATATGAGTCCTTTAAAGACTACCATGCCAAATGTGTCTTATAAGAAGAACAATTACTGAACCAATACTAGGGTCTGAGCAAAAAAAAAACCCTCAAATCGTTCTCACAACGAACATATTTCTCGTATAACACATTATGACTACACCAACCTGTAATTAATAGGCTTGACACATTTATGGTGTTAAGTTTGGATCCAAAATAGTGTTAATTAAGAAATCAATCCAATCTAATTTGGATTGTATGCCAACCAATCACATTTGTCGATATTTTTCTGCAGAGGGGTTTAGAACCACCATCAATTATTTCAGTAGCTACTATAAATGAATATTCGACTATATTTATCTTTTCACGATCCTTTAAAATTTTCCAGTGTATGCAGAACTTGATAAAAAATACAATCAACTGATACCAGCGCCCGCAGGCATTATAATCTCATCATTATCACCTGAGAAGATATTAAATTTGAGAAAGTGAATCATAATTTGGTAGACTGAATTGGAGCACTACTAGTAGCCTTTATGGAACACTACTTATTTTATTAGAAGTGAATGTATTTGCCTTTTCAAACGGCATTAGCTTATGGAAAAGCTAAATGAGATAATTTCAAGCCTATTATTTAGTGGCAGCCATTTTTTATTTGATCATGATGGGAGAGAAATTAATATAACTTTTATGTTAACGAACACCAACATCCGGTAGTGTATAGTCTCCCCCTGATATGGCTGAAATATATTTTTCATCTCATATACGAAAACTTCAAGTTTCGTAAAGTATTATCCGATTAATTCGAGACATTTACTCATTAAAATATGTCTTTCGACATAAAAATAATGTAGTCTTAATAGACATACATATTTCCCATGAACCATGGATTGCTTTTGGAACAAAAACAAAAACAAAAACAAAAACAAAACAAAATAAATATGATATGTCAAAACCAAAAGTATTAAAAATATGCAAAGAAATCTCCTATAAATTCGTAACCTCAAGAGCCAACGAGATAATGGTTTCGATTGAAGTTATGACACTTTGTTTTATCAAAAGAAAATTAAACTAAGATCCATATAGTCACTACAAGGACTAATAATATTGACTAACACGCCAAGTGCGCACCCATTGATCTTTTGTGTCCTACCGTATTCCAACTACAAGTTGAACGGCTACGAATTTCGGAGATTAATACTAGGAGGAATAATAAAAATTTCTCAATATCCCTCAGGAATGCAGGAAATATTCCTTCCTTAGTTGGTGTTTGCAATTTGTATTATAACGGTATCTCATCGATCCTTCCAGAATCTATAGAGAAGCCAATTTCAATTAGCATATATGATTCTTCTGTAAAAAAACAATGAAGATATCATTGTTCGGTTTTGGAAGGAAAAAAAATCCATTATTGGTTGAAAAATTCGACCCTTATTAGAAAACATTTAGGGAATATTCCAATTTATTTTCTCACATCTTATAAAAATGATGGAGAAAAACCAATACCGATTGGTCTATACGGTACACCAAAATTGCATCGACGAAAATAAATAAATAAATAAAATATCGTGATAGTCATCGCATATGGAAAATCCATTTTGTGTTGAGTTTTGTTTCTAAATCACATGATCTTCATCGTGTAAGGACCCTCAAGCTCGTTAACGTTATTAGACCAGTCAAGAGACGTGTTAACCGATAATAATTCGATTAGTTTAACACGAACGTTAATTAATAGGAATTAATCTAACAACGATCTAGCTACGAAACTTGTACCGTTGATTAGGTCTCGGAAAGTTACGCGGAATGAACTACTCGAACGTGCCAATCGGTTATCAGACGAAGAAGATATCAGCAGTTTTGTAGTTAGCCATCTTGGGTGCCCTTATCTTTCTGTCGGGTGCCTTTAGTAAATCTGGATGGCGTTATCTCTGAAATCAGATCGATAAGAATATATTTCTCTCGTTTCATTCTCTTTCTTCTTCTTCTTCTTCTTTCTCCTTCCCCTGTTCTTCATCTGTTGAGAGTTTGAGAATCAAGTGAGGTTCTGCGTTCAGCAGAAGATGGAAAAGATATTTATTAGTCGGTGGGGATAGCGATGGTGTTTGTTGTTGATTCAAAATCAAAAGAGAAAGTAAATCCGTGAGTTTAGGTTTCTGTTGTTTGGTTTAAGATTGATTCGAGAAGTCAATTGAAGATGGGTTTCGTGGTTTCGAGATATTGAATATAAGAAGAAGATGGTTGTGTTATTTTTGAAGATTAGGTTTCAGTGAAGAAGAATAATTTTGAATTAGGGTTTGGTTTGAAATTTGAGAAGTGAATTGAGTGGATGTTAGATGAAGGATTGAGGGGTATCACCGAATTGGTAGATTGAAGTAATTCTGAAGATGAATTGAAAGAAAAAGGTAATTAAGGTTTTGCATGTTATACTGGAATACGAATTGGTCAAAGATTGATAAGATTCAGATAGAATTCTGAGATGGGTTTGTTTAATTGAAGCCTCTGAAGTTATTGCAGTGATAAATTGAGAAGATAGGGTTTTGTTGAAAAGAATTAGGGTTCTTGACAGAGATTTAAGGTTCTGTTTTTGAGGATTCTGATTAAGAGGAGAGTTATAGGATGGATTTGTAATTTTGGTTTGAAGTTGTAGTTGTGGTATTTCTGAAGTTACAGGTGTGGAATTAAGGTAATTTATGTTGTGGTTATGGCTACTATGGTATTGTTGAATGCAGGGAAAACATTGAAGGTAGTGATGTTGTTTGAAGTAGAGTTAAAGAACCAGTTTATGGTGGTGGTCTCAATTCAGACGTTGATTCAAATTCAGAAGAATCAAACAAGGTAATTTAAGGGTTTCTCTTATTTTGAATATGTTTTTATGGAATTGAGTATAAATTGATGGATTGTTTCATGGGTTTGTGTTTTTGTTGGAATTCCTGAGTTTATGCCTCAAATGATGAAGTTGTGTGTGTGTTTTGTGTGATAAAGCTGGAGTTTGCAGACAATGTATTCATTGTGCTTGAATGGAATTTAGTGGTGACAATTCTGTGGTGTTGAAGGAGATGAAATTGTTTGGTTAGTGAGGTTGTTTGGAGATGCAGTTTGAGTTATTGGAGTTGATGGAGTTAGATGTGCAAATGGTAACTCAGTAAGGTAGATTAGTCTTATTGCCAGGGCAGTTGAAAGGTAGTTGAAGTTATAGACAAAAGTTGAAGTTGAACTGAACTATGAAGGAGTTGAAGTTGGACTGGTATTGTTGGTTGTTGAATTTGTGGACTACATTTGAGCTGGCTTGGCAGAATAAGGGAGTGCGTTACAAGAATATAACTGGAATACAAGTGTTGTTATGGATTGAGTCTAACGAATTAGAATCGCAAGGGTGTGAAGTTAGAAGTACTGTGGTGCTGAGATGGTGATGCAGGTGATGGTTTTGTAATTGTTAGTAAGCTACAGGGATTTATAGTTGTTGAATAGAGTTACAGTTGCAACCAATGAAGTTAGTGGAGGGAACCACAGTCATGTTGAGGTATAGATGAATTGAAGTTGAGGCTGATAATATATGATGTAGGGATCGAGTTTTAAGAACTGTAAGTTGTCAAAAAAAGGGTATATGGGTGTTTAAGTTATTAAAATGAAGGAAGAATGGTTATGGGGATTGTTAATGGGGAGATGTAGGATTAGATAGTGCTTCCGGTGCAGGCTTACAACTGCAATTGCGGGTAAGCTGAGTTTAGTTTTGTAAATGAGTTATGAATCGTTGTTTTAATTGAATGTGTTATGATATTGTTATAGATTTAGAATTTGAGTAGCAATGTAAAAGAAGAGTATGTGAAGTTAAACTGAGATGCAGGCATGAATTTAGATTAGTATAGAAATGAAGTTGCATTTGTCTTTGGCTTGAGCTTTGGCTCATGCCTTGTGATTTCTTCCTGTAGATGTCAGACTGACCTAGATTTATCTGACTCAGTCTTAATGACTGAGTTGAATCGGTTTGACTCAGAGCTTGTTCAGTGAGTCAAGACCTGACCTGACCTTGACCAGTTGACCTGATTGACTTATTTGACCATTTACCCTGGACTTTGACATTTGACTGACGTTGACTGTTACTCGACCCTTTGACCGTTAAAGACTGTTAGTGACTTAAATGGACTGGGACTTAATCTAATGGGCTGGTCTAGTTGACTTGGGCTTAAGACTAGCTATGCTAAAGTAAGAGAATGGAAAGGTGTAGAAACATAATGGGCTTAGAACCATTAGATAGTCCACTAAACTTATAACTAGAGAATCATATAAAATTATGTTTTGAGCCTTGTGTGAGCATTTTGGCTAGAATTTTAGAATTCTTGTGTGATTAACAGTTAATTATTTAACAACACCCGATTCTAAGGACGAACCAGTGGATCGTGGATCTCGAGGTAGATGTGGCTTGTCTCCAAAAAGGTGTGGGAATGCATTTGACTCTTTGATAATCATTGTCGTTTCTTTTATAAAAGTTTATGCTTAACAAACTCATGCATTGTCTATTTCTGCATTCCATGCTTAGTTTAAAAATGCATTTATGATAATCATGTTATTTCTGTGAATCTTTCCACGATGTGGAAAGGACTTGTATTGTTTCGTCGTCAACATGAATTGTATAGGAAATGAGAATTTCCACTTGTGGTATATAGGATACGCTCCTTCACATTTATATCTACTTTAATTCAGCTTTTATTGTTTAGAGTACTGGTCACCATGGTCTTGGTGGCGTCCATATCTATTAAGTATGAATTGCCGGGTAGGGATTTACACCATATTATACATTGTTTGACGGAGGAGTTTGTCCATATACATGTATGATTATTTCAGTGACTTAGTCACTGTTTAATGTTTCGGAAAAACATTATTGTTTTCCAAATCTTGCATATGATTACTTAGAAGGTTAAATGTTAATTATTCCCACTTCAGTTTCTGTGACAGATCAGGGTTGCACAGCAAAAGCTTCACGGGTTGACTTCGCTAGTTGATTATTTTCTGTTATATATATTATGTTGTATATTCTATTTGTAAACCAAATGACTATTATATGTATCATTTGAGAGAAGATTTTGTATATATATTTCTGAGAGGGGTTAGTTTTGGGTTAAGTTATGTATCGCATTTCTTAACTAAATGCTTAAGTGCATGTTTTAGAATTTTAGTGCCTCTTATTTAGTTAATCTCTTGGATTAGTCAGCTGCCAGCTTAGGGGGCGCTACACATCGGATGGACGAAGATGCCAAAACTAATTGGCCGTAGGTTTTTCAACCATGCATGTAATTAACCAAAAAGGTAACCAAATTGCGATACATCAATTTTTGGTGATTACAACTTCATTAGGGGATACAAATTGTAAACCATCTTTCAATGGGATTTGTTTTTTTTTCTTTTAGTGAAAAAAAAAATAAAGGAGAGAAAACGCCAATTTTTTGTAATTACAATTTCTTTTAATGGAATAAAAACCTCAAACCATCGACAGATGGATTTTCTTTTTTCTCTTTAGTTCTTTATGAAAAAAAAAAGTAGAGAAAGAAAATAATCAAGATTTGTTTCAGAGTATAGAAATCCATATGTCCTCATGCGAAGACTGACAAAAACTGACATACCTCTATTTGAAAGGAAACCCATAACTCGGTAAAATATGAGCTTGCTCAATGCGCACTATAGGACTAGAGAGATGACCATAGTGCTCTGAACCGAATGGCAACATTGCCTTATACAGATGAATGTTTCTTTAGATATGATGTATATCTAGCCATCAAATAATAAGTAACAGTTGTCAATTTTTATTAATCTAATGACAAACCTTAAAATAACAAAACAAATAAAACGAACAGTTGGATACTGTTCACGCCTTTTATTTCAAGGTGCTATCTCTTGGCAGCGTGATCCATTAAGGTTGCTTTCGGGATTTTGTGAAGATCATACACAAACTCCTGTTAGTAGCTTTGATATCTTCGATATCATGGTATAGCACGGTAACCCTATGACAAACACCATAAAAACTTTATTAGAAAATAGATTTAAAAGAAAAAATATAAATAATAATAAAGCAAGAGAAGGTTAGATATGGTTGTAAATATCTTTTCCGCTTCCGTCGATCAGTTGGTAGAACAACGTGCGTGATAACGTCTTGTAAAGGAGAAGGAGCCAGAAAATAGGGAGAAGAAGGAGAGATAAATTCCATTCATTAGTACAATAGACAAACATTAGAACCTCTATTTATAGGGCTGGACACAAGGGTATCCCAGTAATAAACAGGATTTGCCCTAAATATTCTTAACATAATTACACGTTTATAACAACAAAATAGTTTTAGACTTTTTTTGCGAACCAACCGAACTCAACACACTACGGGAAAAATAGTAATATGAAACTGTAGAGTGACAACTCGTAATTTCAAAGTTGCAAAAGGTAGCATGTTTTACAACCTTTTCCAATGAAAAAGTTAACAAAGTAAAAACCGTCCAACTCTTAGGACCAAAGAGGTCCAAAGATTAGTAACGATAATTAAAAACCACAACTTTTTGTGTGAAAAGGGTTGCAGAGAGAAGTGACCACCTTTAGACTTTACAACTCATATCTTAAATGTAGTGAATAACTGTATAATAACACGCATAAGGGTTGTTGAAGATAAAAAAAAAATGGTTTTGAAAAATGTTCTTGTAGAGATACAAACCCAAGCCTACTGTGTGTTAGTACAAGTCATCAACCATCCTTGCGGCTTCTCAATATTGGTAGATTTGTGCTTTTTTCTGATCAATATTCACAACCTTTACAAGGGTTGTAAAATGAAAAATTGACTTTGAAAAAAAATTGAGGCTAAGGTGAATCAAACCTGAACCTCCTCTGTCTAAGCTTGGGATTCCAACCACCCTTCTGAATTTACATGTCTGCTTATATTTTACATTTACTTTTATAAAAAAGTAATAAGAAAAAATAAATAAATGGATGGTTATGATAGGAGATGGAAAAGATAAGAAGAAAAGGATAAATAGACCTTCTACAACCCCCTTAAGAGTCGTCGTAGATGTATAAAAACTTCTGCTAAATTTTTCTCACTTCTACAAAAGAAATATCTCACTTCTGCTAAATTTTATTCACTTCTGCAAAAAACTTCTCACTTCTGCTATTTTTTTTGTCATCGCTATTGACAACCTCTATAAGAGTTGTTGTACAGGTATAAACACTTCAGCTAAATTTTCTCACTTCTGCTAAAATTTATTCACTTCTGCTAAAAAATTTCTCACTTTTGCTAAAAAAATTCTCGCTTCTGCTAAAATTTTCTCACTTTGCAAAATAAATTTGTCATCACTATTCACAACCTTTATAAGAGTTGTCGTATAGGTATAAACACTTCTGCTAAATTTTTCTCACTTCAGCTAAATTTTATCACTTCTGCAAAAAATCCTACCTTGAAAAGGGTTTGTTTAAGTTTTCAGAGAACATTCTGATGAAATCTTACCTGTGAATGGTTGGATTCATCGTTCTTATGAAGTTTCTGACTTGTAGTACTTGACTCGTGGCAAGGTTTCGAGCTCAGGGCCACTTTCTTTCTCGAAGTCGCCAGAAAAAGAGTTTGTCAAAGGTTTCAAAGAATAATACAATGATATCTTACCTATAAATGGTTGGATTCATCGTTCTTACAAAGTTTTCGACTTATAATAGTCAACTCTCTTTCAGATTTCGATCTCGGAGCCATTTTCTTTCTCGAAGTCGCCATAAAAGGGTTTATTTAAGGTTTCAGAGAATATACTGAAGGAATATTACCTGTAAATGAATGGATTCATCGTTCTTACTAAGTTTCCAACTTATAGTAGTCAACTCACGGCCATGTTTCGATCTCAGAGCCAGGGTATGCAAACAATATGCCAAAATATGGTTTATTTAAGGTTTCAGAGAATATTTCGAAAGAATCTTACCTATAAATGAATGGATTCATTGTTCTTACCAAGTTTCCGACTTATAGTAGTCAACTCGCGGCCAACTTTCGATCTTGGAGCCAGGGTATGCATACAATATGCCATAATAAGGTTTGTTTAAGTTTTGGGACAATATTCCGAAGGAATCTTACCTGTAAATGGATGAATTAATCGTTATTACCAAGTTTCTGACTTATAGTAGTCAACTGGAGGCCAGGTTTTGATCTCGGATCCAAGGTATGCATACAATATACCAGTATAGGGTTTGTTTAAGGTTTTGGGGAATATTCCGAAGGAATCTTACCTGTAAATGGATGGATTCATCGTTCTTACCAAGTTTTCGACGTAGCAGTCCACTCACGGCCAGGTTTCGATCTCAGAGCAAAGGTATGCATACAATATGCCAGGATAGGGTTTGTTTAAGGTTTTGGGGAATTTTCCGAAGGAATCTTACCTGTAAATGGATGGATTCATCGTTATTACTAGGTTTCCGACTTATAGAAGTCCACTCACAGCCAGGTTTCAATCTCGGAGCCAGGGTATGCATACAATATACCAGAACATAGTTTGTTTAAGGTTTTGGATAATATTCCGAAGGAATCTTAACTGTAAATGGATGGATTCATCTTTCTTACCAAGTTTCCGACTTATAGTAGTCCACTCATGGACAGGTTTAGATCTCGGATCCAGGGTATGCATACAATATGTCAGAATAGTGCTTGTTTAAGGTTTCAGAGAATATTTCGAAGCAATCTTACCTATAAATGGATGGATTCGTTGTTCTTACCAAGTTTCCGACTTAGAGTAGTCAACTCGCGGCCAGGTTTCAATCATGGAGCCAGGGTATGCATACAATATGCCAGAATAGGGTTTGTTTAAGGTTTGGGACAATAGTCCGAAGGAATCTTACCTGTAAATGGATAGAATCATCGTTATTACCAAGTTTCTGACTTATAATAGTCAACTCGCAGCCATGTTTCGATATCGGAGCCAGGGTATGCATACAATATGCCAGAATAGGGTTTGTTTAAGGTTTTAGAGAATCTTCCGAAGGAATCTTACCTGTATATATTGATTTTCAGAGAAGGATTCGGTTCGGTTAGCAGTTTTATTTTTATTTTTTTTGCGAATTAGCCGAACTCGGCATTTTTTTTTCGAATACAAGTGTTCGGTTAAAGGAAAAAAAATTCCAATTAACCTAACCAACCAAACAAAATATATTGGTTTTCAATGAGGAGTTCGGTTAAAACTATTTTTGCAAACCAGCCGAACTCGGAGTTCAGTTACGAAAAATTAAAGTCGTGATAACCGAAGTGTTTTTCGTTTTCTTGGTTTCCGAATGTTCGGTTACAAAACTAGTTTTTTTAAAACTATTCCTAACCGAACATGCCACTTTAACTTCCATTTAAACCATATTTTGATGATTTCTACTCAATTTTCTCAATCAGAAAACGAATTAAAAAGATTGATGGGTTTTTCAATCGAACGAGGAACGTCAAGGAAAGAGAGAAGAAGAAGAAGAAGAAGAAGAAGAAGAGAATAATTTTTTTAGAAAAACTAAAAAATTTCGATTCCCCTCCTGTTTTTGTTTTTTATTTTGATTTTGATTTTGGTTAATAAATTCATTTAGATTAGATGTGTATGATTAGATTTATATAGTTATTGGGTTAGTTTTAATTTAAATTAAAGTAAAGGGTAAATGTGTATTTACCTAACTTTAGGACACCCCTTATAAGTATAGGGAGGTTGGCCTAATAAGACCATGGTCCCCAAAAAAAATCATGGTCCCTAGAAAATGGTTCATGTTTTGGTAGGGGACCATCATGTGATAAGAATACCCACCCCATTGTTATAAAGGGTGTCCTAAAGTGTGGAAATGACTAACCTATATAATAACCACCTCCTCTCACTACCTCCGACTACCACCACCACCGACCACTACCTACCACCTCCGACTACCACCACCACCAACCACCTCCAACCACCAACATCACCACCTCTATATATATAGCTTAATAACAAACCCATTACATTTGAAAAAATGAGAAGTAATTATCAAAATGAGTTGAAAATAGAAGTTGCAGAGAGAATTTCGGCTAAGAATTTTGGGAAAAGCTTTGTCGAATTAGCCGAACCTGATGGAAACGAAGAACATGAAGAAAAGTTCATCTATTTCGCAAACAAAACGTTTGTAGACGCACGCAGGCTGCCGAACATAGTTATAATGGAGTTTTTGCTTTCAGAGAAAATCTCAGTTACGTCGCAGTTTTTTTTCCTAGCCGAACTTTTTGTTCGGTTACGTCACAAAAAAAAGTTCCTAGCCGAGCTTTTAGTTCAGTTACGTCGCAGATTTTTTTTCCTAGCCGAATTTCTAGTACGGTTACGTCGCAAAAAAAAAAAAAATCCTAGTCGAACTTTTAGTTCGGTTACGTCATAATTTTTTCTCCTAGCCGAACTTTTCTCCCAAAGCAATAACTCCATTAAAGATGAGTTCGGTTACCTGTGTCTCCAGAACCATTAGCCGAACTACACTATTAGAAGAGTTCGGCTACCTGTTATTCAGATTTCATAGTCGAACTCTATTGTCATAGTTGAAATCAGTTTATAAAATTGTCTTTTTTTCGAAAATTTTGGCCAAATCAAGCAAGATTAACTAAATATGAAATATACCCAGAACCCTCATTTCGAAATCAACCATCTTAGAAAACAAAAAACAAAAAACAAAACCCCATTCTTCTCAAAAATTATTCTTTTAAAAACACCCAACTAACTAATCTAACCTTATTGATTACTTATTAATTAACTTAGTTATTTAAGTAATCATTACACTAATGATTAGTTAATTATTAACTAATCATTCATTAATCATTAACTAATCACTAATTAATTACTCCCTCCGGCCTGTTATATAGGCGGAATATTTGATTTTCTTAGTCCCACTAAATAGGCGGAGTTCTAATTCCAAGGTGTTTTTTTGACATATATGGCCCTATTTATGTTGTATGGGAAATTGTATTGAGAATAAGACGAAGGGTAACAACTGGAAAAAACATGAAAATTTATAAAAACCATAAAATTTCTTAATCTAAGAGATTTTATCTTCTCCGCCTATATATTAGGGACAAAGGGAGTATTAATTAATTTTACTTAATCATTGAACCAATCATTACACTAACTAATCATGAGGAAGGATCCCCTCACACTTTTATTATCACACTATCTCACACGTTGGGTGTCATTTTTGCGAATAAAAATCAAATCGTAACGAATTTGAAGCTAATATTTTGGGGATATGTTCTTCTTACACTAAATTTTCATGTTTTTTCCAGTTGTTACCCTAATATATAATCATTAACTAACTTAATTAGGAGTGATATGTTTAGTATTACCATAAATAATGTGATAACGGGTGGCTTCAGTTTACTTTTAAAAAATAACCTACCAAAATTGAAATGATGGTCACCCTCCGAAATGGAGTGGTGCTCAAAAAATGGTTCTATCAGACGAATCAAAGTTGGGCTAATGGATAGGAGATGGTGTTATCTCGTCCCGTTACTAAGTGCACTAAAAAAACATAAAATAGGTGAACAAGAAACCAGGTACTGGACCATATGGCATGTCTATTAGACGAATCAAAGTTTAAATAGCTGAATGGATATCCTATAAATTGGTAGAATTCGTTCATTTGCAAGTTACAACTGTTAGTTAAAAGAGGGGTTTTTTACAAAAATAGGCCTGTTTTTTTGGTGCTTTTCAAATCTAGGCCACTTTTTTTATTTATTGCTAGACTAGGCAAATTTTGACCAAAAGTGATAGATGGAAAGTTAGCACCGTTAGGTGCACTTAAAATGACAAGACAATCCTTTGAATCGGTTATTTCGACCCAACCAGATGTGTTGACCTTGTACACGTCATCACATAGTGCGTACGTGGAAAGGCTTACGTGGCACTGCTTACGTGGAACTCTTATCTTCTTCTCCATAAATCATAAATGACCATCCCTAAATTTCCCTAAATTTCTTTGTTACTTTTAAAACGGAAGATAACTAATCCACTAGAGCATACAATAGAACAAAAATGGGATTATGGCCGGTTTCATTTTTGACGTTCATCTGAAAATGAAGCTTAACATGAACTATTTCTAAAGAATAAAAAGATCAAAAAAAAAAAAAACATGAACTATTACTATGAGGCAGTTGCTTCTTTTTCACATCTCTCAGCTTCGAAAGATGTTGCTTTCTGATCAAAATCTGGAGCCTTTGGTGTCAGCCCTAACACCTTGAACATCATCTGATCTGTATTGAAATCATTGTTTGGAGTTGTCAAGAGCTTCTCTCCTGTGAAGATCGAATTGGCACCAGCAAGGAAGCAGATAACCTGAAGGTGTTACTAATTCTACTAGTGGAAATTGGAAATTCGAATTAAACGTAATATCATGGAACAGACCTTGAACAATGTAGACAAGTCTTGGTGCATTAACAAAAAATGGCAAGAGAAGTCCATTAGGCTGAATGATATATCGAGCAGGAGCCACACCAGCGCACTCGAATTGTTCATTATTCTGGTCCCACATCTCTGTAACACCAGCTTCGGACTCAACACGGCGGTTAGGTTCTTGTGCATTTATGTTCTCAATACGACACTGGCTCCGACCTTGGTAACGGCGTGACTGTTGCTGTTGTTGCTGAGTTTTCCATCCTACTCCTTGTTCTATATGACCTAAACAACCATTCAACACGAAAAGAAAGCAAAAACCAAGACGAGCCAGAGATGAGGACTTCATCATGAACAAGCTAAGCTTAATTTGTTGAAGGGGATTTCAATAGGGTATGAGATGAATTATTAGGAATGGATTTTGCTGGTACTTATAGGATGAAAAAGGGTTTCAGTGTTCGACACATTTCATTTGGTTGGTAAGAGATTCTTCCTTTTTCATGACATGTTGCAGATGTGCATAGAAAATCGAACACGCCCTGCTGATAACCTGACCATTGCTTTCGGAATCACTATCCGGGAAGTAGCAATCATGCGGATCATCTCCCAGATTTCAACCGGCTAAAGAAAAGAAAAGGCTGCAATGAGACCTCAATTGTTGAAGGACACTACAAAAACATATTAAACCGACACTCACTAACGAATTGCCTGGGACCTAATTGAAAACTGTACATCTTCTTCCCAAACAACCTAAAAAATCTAAGCAATTAAGAGGTAGAGATCCAGATGATGGAACAACAAAACATCAAACCATTAAAAATCACCGCAACTCATCAATGATCCCATTCTCATATCTTTAGCACCACCACCAGCTTGGTACATCTAATAAAATTGACTAAGAATTTCTTACCGTGAAACAAAATGGAATTAGAACCTAGTTCGTACATCAAGTCATACGAATTGCTACGAATTGCTACAATACATCAAGTTATAACCCCTTTATAGCATCAACATAAATCTCCTCAATACTGAATCGATAATAAAACCCATGAAAGCATTCAAGAAAAATCAAATCCCTAATTCGTTCAGAAAACATTCAAAATCAAAACCAAAATTTGTTCACTTACTGCTAGTGTAGTTAGAAAATAAATCAAACCCCTATAATCATACGAACACCCGTCCAACTCAGTATCAATCTTTTCCTGCTACGTTCACGGTTGTTTTTTCATCAAAAAAAAAATCAAAATTCCCAACAAAACAAACAACCCCAAAATCAATTGGACATCTATGAAATTGAAAGTTTTTAAGAAACAAAACCCATAATCAATCTAAACACCGACGAACCTAAATAAATCAACCTTACAAACAAAACCCATAATTTGTTACCTCTCTGTATTCTTCTTCTTCCGTCTCGTCATCTCTGTATTCTTCTTCTAATTAAGCTGTGAAGGACATTTTGGTAATCTTACCACATCTGTGATATCTCCTCATATGATATTTTGGCGAGATATTGACAAGTCAACGCGATAAATTGACCGATATGGTTAAATTGGATGGAAACCGTTTAACTTGCCTAGTCTAGTAAGAAATAAAAAAAGTGGCCTAGGAATGAAAATGAGGGTTCAGACCAGGCCTACTTCTGTATATATTCCTTAAAAGAGTTATAGACAAGTTATATCAGAGGATGTTCTTGTGCACACCATATATATATATATATATATATATATATAAATAAGAGATCAAGCCAAATCATGAAAAATAATAAGACTTTGGAGAAAACTAAATTAGGTTGTGGTGCGGAGAATAATAATTTCAGCTCCAAACATATTTACTACAAATGATTTAGAAAACAGGTTTGTAGATTGGTGGAGACGCTTAGCCAAATAAAAATCCAATACCTGGTTCTTCTCAATGTATTAAAAGTAACTTCTCTTTCCATTCTCTCTTGGTAACCATTTTCCAAAAAAAAAAAAAACTATTCTTGTTTTTCTCAATCTAATCTAGATTTTTTCGGTTTTGGATCCGAGTATTCAGACCTATCGAGCAAATTTAGGTAATATTAACTGGTAGGTTTTTGTTTTCAATAAAAAATTATTGTGTTTTGCAATATTATATTTTAGGTTTTAGGTTTCTGTTTAATGTTTTTTGTTTCCTTTGATTATCCACGACCACCTTAGTCTTTTTGTTTTTTTATTACGCTTTTACAACGGTTTATCATAGCCTTTGGGCGATTCTGACGGAATATGATGATAAAATCAAATATATGGATTTGCTAAAGCAGATTTTGTCTTCAAATATTTTGTTAATAATCTCATGTTGGACGAAATTTTGTTATGGTAATCTCTCATTCATTTAAGAAACACCAGGCGTCAATGAAGTTCTAGCGAAAAATGATACATATTGATCTCTATACCTTGGTGACTATTATTATAGAGGCGGAATTCAGAATAATAATAGACGAAAACTAGAAAACAGAACACACTAGAAACCAGATCCGAAAAAATATATCTTCTTAAGATTATGAACAAGAAAACTATTACAATTCTCTCTTTGTTACGCTCACAATCCCTCTAGTTAAATAACCTTAAACTATTTGCTAAGCTTGCTTTTACAATAATTAATTGTCTCACAAGCTTCTCTCTAGGTATGTGTGTTAAACCTCATTTTCTGGGAGTTAAATAAACTCTATAGATTTCTTAGCTATGAGCCAAACATCTCTATTTATAGCTTTAACGGTTTCCAAAACCTTCTAGGAATAATTACCTTTCTAGGTATATTTTCGTTTCTAGGAATATTCCCTGGTCTAGGAAGTATAATTCTCTTTATCTTGGCATACTTCTTTACTTTGGTTTGTGTAAGGAACCGCAAGCTCGTCAACGCTATTAGACTAGTCAAGAGACGTTTTAGTCGTTAATGACTCGATTAGTGTAACTCGAACATTAATTAGTAGGAATTAGTCTAACAACGATTTACATACGAAATTAGTATCATTGGTTATATCTCGAAAAGTTATGCTGAATGGACTAATCGAACGTGTCATTCGGATATCATACGAAGAAGGTATCATCATATTTGTATGAAGTGAAAATTAGGCATTTCATTGATGGACCTTGATAGCCCTTATCCAGAACGTGGGTGCCTCAGTAAAATTTGGTCGGCCTTATCTTCACCCATCGAGAAGATAAATTGTTATTCTTCTTTATTCTTTTATTCTTATCTTCCTGTTTCCTCTTCTTTGTTCTTCTTCTCTGACCTTCCCCCTGTTCTCGTTCTTCTGCGAGTGATTGAGAGTTCAATCGGGGAGGTTTGCGATCTGTGGGAGGTGTAGAAGATCATGGAGTATTTGATAGTGATGGTGTTGTTGTCTGTTGTTGATTCAAACTCGAAGAGGAAAGTAAATTAGAAGTTAAGATTTTCTGAAGTTAGGTTTCGTGAAGAATTGATGTTCTGAAGACTAGAAGATGAAATTAGAGTTGTAGGTGAATGAATATAAATGGGTATAACATGAAATATGGGATACGGTGGAAGAATCATTAGATTATTGTTTGTACCCAAAAATACTTTTGGGCACGAAACACAAATAATGGATAGTTTTTGGTGTGTTTTGGATTCGGGGTTGGGAGATGATTCGAAGAACAAACAAAAGAGATTGACACAGATTTTACGTGGTTCGGCATAGTTGCCTACGTCCACGGGTGAATCCCCTTGGGAGTATTTTATTCATGTGTTAGTGTTATATTATTTTTCTCCCCACTTGACCCTTTCCTTAGAATATTTCTGCTTTCCCTATTTATACCTTTTTATATCTAAATTTCAATATCCACATAAATGGCATAAAACTGCCCATTTATGCCTCCCTCATAAAATCTGCATGAAACTGCCTCCTTTATGCCTCTAACATAAATCTGTATGAAACTGCCTCCTTTATGTCTCTATCATAAATCTGTATGTAACTGTCGGAATTAATGCTGCATGACTTAATGGTGATTTATGTATGAAACTGTCCATTTATGGCCCTTGATAAATTACCAAACTGTTTTCTTTGGAATGGTGGAGGGCGGATTGAATGGCGTGCTAGCGGTTCAAGTTGTCTGCAGTAGGCATGGATGCGACTGGATTGACTTGGCGATTGTGGCGAGATCTTGTTGCGACTGGTTTGGCTGCATGAGTAGAAGCTGGCTTTCAGCATAATTGGTTAGCCGACTTGATGGGATGGTTGGCAGCATGGTTGGCAGCGTTGATGGCTATAAGACTGAAAATTGGCTGGATGAGCGTCTGACTTCGGTAGTTGACCGATTGTTGACTTTGACCGTTGACCTTGATCGGATGTTGACTTTGTCAGTTGACCGACTTTGACCATTGACCGGTCTGTGCAGACTGGTGGTCCGCCTTGGTTGATCAGTTAGTGGGCTTGTATGGGGACCAAAGGATGATTCAAGTATCAATTCGGCCCATTAAGTGGCGTTTTTACTTATGGTACAAACATCGCCCCCTCTTAACCTCCAACTTGTTGGGGGTTAAGAAAATTCTGTTTTCCTTAGTCAATGATAGAACTCGCCCCCAGGTGTGGATTACTGACGTTGAGGTGATTGGCGAACTTCCCTTGTGTTTGCGGAAATCATAATCGAGACGCCCCCAAGTGAGGCTATTGTGATTGGGAGATTGGAGGGAAACAGTTGAGTGGAGTGGTAATGTGAGCGATAACAGTATTTAGTGAAGATGGTCTGCAGCATCTATAATCAGCTGGACTGTGGAAACAACGAGCATATCTTGTATGCATCATCTATGATCAGCTGGAATGCAGCAACGATGAACAAAGTTCAGTCAACAGCAAAGAATCGTTCAATTGGACTGAAGGAACTACGAGCAAGGCCGACTACATCGATCTGGTCGGTGGAATGCAAGAAGAATCGAACATAGTTCCACCGCAGCAGGCTGCGTTCAGCTGGACTGCTTGGGAATGCTATGAGCAAAGGATGGATCAAGATCGACTCTGATCACTGGAATGCAGCAGCGGCGAACATAGTTCCATTGCAGCAACATGCGTTACTGGACTGCAGGAACTGCGAGTAAGGCTGGAATGCATCAATGCAAGTTGGTCACTGGAATGCAAAGACGCGAAAAAGTTCTTCTGCAGCAGAATTGGTTCAATTTGGATTGTAGGAGATTAAAGCATAGCTGAATGTATCGATTGTGATTAGTCGGATCAGCAGAATGATTAATTAGGACTACAAAGACAACAATTAGGACTGGATCAGCAAAGAACGATTAGTTGGACTGCAGCAGGAACAATTAGGCTGGATCTGCCATGAAATGAACAATTAAATGGACTTAAGAGATCTTTGAGGGGCCGGACTTAAAAGTTCGATAAACATAGGTGTAAAAGTTATTAATAAAACTAGACAACACCAGTTGCGTCAACCGAGTGTCACTGATCGCATCGATTCGTCAATCTGAAATCTGAAATCATGCAGCAATCGGATCGCATCGGTTGCGTCCAACCGAAATACAAGAAATTGCCTTTGAACTGGAGTACAATAATTCAATCAATATGACTATGGCAGTTAAACATTACTGAAAAAATATTATGCGTAAAAATATTATGGTGTATGCTCCCCCCCCCTCTTAATCCTGCAATTCATTGGAGGATTAAGAAGTTCGGGTTACCTGAAGTTTGGATTTTTGGAAGCCGAAATCCGCATTGCATTTAGGCGTTATGTAACTTGCCCCCAATCGTATAGAGTGTTTACGTAGCCTGTCATTTCAGACCATGAGGTGTCACATATCTCTCCCCCAAGTGATAGTCAGTCACGTTGAAGTGATATGCAACTCGTCCCCGGTAGATAGTAATTGTCATGCTGCTCAATGCTCGCACAAGGGTGCACTTCCTTGCTGCATTTTCTTGCGCATGGAATTTTGAAGATGTCTGCTATCTAGAATTCGCGCGGGGGGCCAATCCCACTATTCTAGATTTGCGCAGAATTGAAATGTGTGCATCCCCTCGTTGAGAAAATGCATATCGAAAATGTTATCGCGACTTTGTTTATGAAATGAATAGGATGCCCATCAACTATGTTGATGTTTTCCAACGATGATGACTAGTATAGTTTCCTTACGTCTCGTCTCGACTTTATAAATTGATTTGTCTGCGGGAATGGGATGCACCAGTCAAGTCCAGACTGGATTGAAGATAGTTTCCATGGAACCGTGTTTCAAAGAATTGTGATTAGTCTGTCTTTATAACATTATGCATAAAACGATCAAGCGAGTGGTGAGGAAAAATCGTATTGAAACAGTGTTGGGTAAATTGAGACTATAACGATTTGATCAATGACTGTAGGAATTAAAAGGGATATGGCGTTCGATCAACATGCCAAAGAATTTGCTATGAAATCGATTACGCGATTCGATCAACTAACTGTAATATTTATGTAGAAAAGGATTGCAGCAGTTCGATCAACTGGACTGCAGTATTTTCGGTGGTGATTGAATGTGACTGTTTCTGGTGCTGCCATTTTAAATTTCTAAAAATTTAATTTTCTCCGAAGATTGAAATTTCACCTTCATTTTGTAGGATATTGAGAGGCGACTCCAACGAGCCAAAAATGACTCAATTCGGACTTGGGACGAAGAAGATATCAACGAAACAAATTTTATGGCCAAGCTCACGTGGGGTGTACATATCGGCAATGCAAGGGAAATGGGGCTGAATCATCCGATGGCTAAACGAATTAATATCCAAAAATTCGTTCGAATCGCCAGATAATCGTTCGAATCGCCTATTAATCGTCCGAATCTCCAAAACATCGTTCGAATCGCCTATTAATCGTCCGAATCGTCAAAACATCGTCCTGATCGGCAAAAGATCGCTGATTGCCGCATGGCTTGGCCGCCGGCTATGGTGTCCGGCTGCGCCGTCGTCATTATATGCTGCCGCCGATATTCCGCCGGATCATATCTCGTGAGTCCATCGACGGTGAGGATGGGAGTTACATCGAAGTTTTTGATGAAACGTGAAGCATGGAAGTTTTACTGAAAATAGAGTTTTGATGTATCTCGGATCATCGAAGTTTGATGAATCCCGTAGCATCAACGGTTGAAATGCGAAGAACATCGAGTATTGATATAATCTTAAGCATCGAAGCTTTTCTTGTATAACTGATGGAAACGTTTTAAAGTGGGTGAGGGTTGTTAACTTGGGTGAACAACATCTGAAGCATGGAAGTTTTCCGCCGGCCTTTGCCGCCGGCTTTCTTTGATTTTTTTTTTTTTTTAGAGACAAGTCTCCTCCCATTAAATGAAAATTTTCGTAACAGAGTGATCTTTGCCCCTTAGTTTTGATGTATCTCGGATCATCGAAGTTTGATGAATCCCGTAGCATCAACGGTTGAAATGCGAAGAACATCGAGTATTGATATAATCTAAGCATCGAAGCTTTTCTTGTATAACTGATGGAAGTGGGTGTACAACACCTTTGTTTAGTGGGTGAACGGAACGTTTTAAAGTGGGTGAGGGTTGTTAACTTGGGTGAACAACATCTGACGTGGGTGAACAACATTTGACGTGGGTGAAGAAAAACTAGAAGTGGGTGCACAGATCTGGGTTGTGTTGCTGCCGGCATTTCCGTCGGTTTTGGCCAATATCAGGAATCACATTCTATCGCATAAGGAACGGCCTCTTCATTTTTCTTTGTAGCTTTGGCTCGCGCTATCTTCGGCCTTTCCGCCTTTTTGCCGATACTCATATTTAAACGCTTTCTTTGATTTTTTTTTTTTTTTTATTAAATGAAAATTTTCGTAACAGTTTTCTGTATAGTGATCTTTGCCTCTGGAACCTTTAGTGACATATTTTTTGAACTGTTGTCTTTTCATCCTTGCAACGGCCTTTGTAACGGTTTCAGAAACTGTTGTCCTATCCTCTTGAACCGTTGTTGTTTCTTATGGACCTTCCACCATGGTTTTGCCGCATCTTTGCGGACTTTTCTGACATGCTTTTCCGGAGTTTTTTCTCTTGGGTATTCAAGCACCCTGAGATGTAGAAAACTTGACAACCTTGCGATAATTACAGTTGTGATTTTGACATACAACAAACTCGAACAACTGGGTATTGCGTTATTTGAGAAGCAAATTTTTCCGACTCGGACATGTTGCGGATCGAACATCCTGACAACAATTTTGATGATTTTCGTAGCAAGTCGATTTTGATGGCTTCAATCTGCGATCTTTGACTGATCGCAATGATGGCGATCAACCTGACCTAAGATATGGTAATTCACTAGTCTGCAGCATTGCGATCAGACTGGACTGCGGACTTGAAATAAAACTGAATCTACAAATCTGGATTGCGTGATTGAAATTCAAACTGGACCCATCCATGATGCGGATCGAACATCCAGCAATAGTTTTGATGGTATTTCACTACACCCCTTTCCGTGGATTTAGTAGTGATGCGATTTTCAATGGTATCCGTAGGTGATAGCTTCAGCAGATCTGAAACGGCGAATCTTGATTGCAGCAGTTGCGATCAACTGGACTGCAATATGTGCAATTATATGGTTAACGGCTCTTGCGATCAATTTGGATCACGACCATTATGATCGATTGGGTTGCAGCAGCTTCGACCAGCTGGACAACAACAGTGATTTTTCACGACGTTCAAATAGATTTTTCATGGAAACGATTCTGGAGAGTTTTCTGCAACTTTTCTCAATGGGAGGACACGATTCCTTTTCTCGTAGTCCCCTTAGCCGATGCCAATGTTTGTACCCAAAAATACTTTTGGGCACGAAACACAAATAATGGATAGTTTTTGGTGTGTTTTGGATTCGGGGTTGGGAGATGATTCGAAGAACAAACAAAAGAGATTGACACAGATTTTACGTGGTTCGGCATAGTTTCCTACGTCCACGGGTGAATCCCCTTGGGGAGTATTTTATTCATGTGTTAGTGTTACATTATTTTTCTCCCCACTTGACCCTTTCCTTAGAATATTTCTGCTTTCCCTATTTATACCTTTTTACATCTAAATTTCAATATCCACATAAATGGCATAAAACTGCCCATTTATGCCTCCCTCATAAAATCTGCATGAAACTGCCTCCTTTATGCCTCTAACATAAATCTGTATGAAACTGCCTCCTTTATGTCTCTATCATAAATCTGTATGTAAATGTCGGAATTAATGCTGCATGAATTAATGGTGATTTATGTATGAAACTGTCCATTTATGGCCCTTGATAAATTCGCCTGAAACTGTTTTGCTGAAATGGTTGGCGGGATGGATTGAATGGCAGGATAGCAGACTGGGTTGTCTGGTAGGCATGGATGCGGACTGGCTTGACTGGAAGTGTGGCAGGATGCTGGCTGGCAGACTAGTTTGGCTGAATGGGTAGAAGCTGGCTTTCAGCATAATTGGTTAGCCGACTTGATGGGCTGGCTGGCAGCATGGTTGGCAGCGTTGCTGGCTATAAGACTGAAAATTGGCTGGAGGAGCGTCTGACTTCGGTAGTTGACCGACGGTTGACTTTGACCGTTGACCTTGATCGGATGTTGACTTTGTCAGTTGACCGACTTTGACCATTGACCGGTCTGTGCAGACTGGTGGTCCGCCTTGGTTGACTGGTTAGTGGGCTTGGATGGGGACCAAAGGATGATTCAAGTATCAATTCGGCCCATTAAGTGGCGTTTTTACTTATGGTAAAAACAATTATGAAGTTAGGGTTTTTGAAAAGATGAACTGAATTAGGGTTTGAGTAGATTTGATGTTGCTTGTGAGTTTATGGTAGATGTTGAAGGAAGGGGTGGTTATTAAGTTAGTGATTGAAGCTGTTTAAGGAATAAATTGGAGAGATGATTGGGGATTTGAGTAAACAGTGAACTGGGGTTTTTGTGAAATTAATTGGAGTTCGATTATGTGTTGATTAAAGAATAAATTAGAAGTTGAGTTCATTACTAATTGATATTTTGTTGAAGCAATAGAACAATCATATGGGATAAGAGATAGGTTTGGATGATTGAGAAATGAATGTTAGGGTTCATAAGAAAAGTTTAGTAGAAAGTTTGAAGATGAAATTGATAATCTTGAATAACGATTGGAGATGGGTTTGATATGAATTAGGATTAAGGTTGAAGATTTTCTTAAGAAAACAGTTAGGGTCCAAATTTATGAATCTGAAGATTGATTGGTGGTTGAATTGCAAGCTGTGATGAGTTTGTAAGTGAATTATATTTCCAGCGGAATCAATTTGGTGAAATAGACAATTCAGAGGTTGTTAAAGTTTGGGTAAGTCTCTACTTGTTCTAATTTCGTTAATTTGAGTTGAGTTGATGAAATTGTGTAGTTTTCTTTGTTGGGAATGAACCAAGATTGAGATAATTGTAGAATGGAGTAGTAAGTGTAAAGTTGTAGGGTGTTTATGATGAATGGAAGGGTATTAATGTTGTGTGCTTGGAAGATACAAGTATTGATTATATAGATGAATGTTAGGGTCTGTAGAAGGAATGAATACTGCAGATTATTGAAGTGGAGATATTACATCTAGAATTGGGATCATAATTGTTATTATATTTAAGTGTTATCACAGAGAAAGGTGAGTTAAATGATGAATTGTATGTATTGTTGATTGTGTTGGCTCTGAAGTGTGGATGACAGTGGTGTTGCAGTGAGTTGTGGTGTTGTATGTTGGTTGTGGAGAGCTGGAGTTGAAATTGTTTGAATTGACTTGGCTGTGAACTAAAATGGTAATAACAGGTGAGAATGTAATTGAGGATAAAGTAGAGGTGATGGTGGTGAATGCATTGAGCTGAACTCAGTTGAAGTAGTTATGATTTGTGTGGAACTCTCGAAGCTTACATTTGTATAGGATGAGTTGGTTTGTATGTTTTGGGTTTTTATGGGTTTAATGGAGTTACAAGTTGAGACAGTTTGTGATGGGAATTAAATGAGTTTTACTGAAAAGATGTAACTGGTGGTGTAAAGTATTGTTGTATCTTGGGTTTGGAAGGTAGGAATTGTACAAGAATGATGTGTAGAATCGTAGTTCGATAGTCTCTTTGAATCCTGCTACTATTGCATTTGCAGGTAATCTTAGTTTGAATTGTAAATGAAGTTTAAAGTTATTGAATGAATAAATGAATTTCTATTGAAGTGTTTGAAATTAAAGTGAGATGCAGGTTAGAACTAGATTAGTGAGTTAGTGATGTAACAGTTGTGTTTTTGCCTCTGTTATGGCCTAGCTTTACCCTTAGTCATCCCAGTCAGCTGACTCAGTTAGGTTGACTGAGTCACATGTGTACCTGACTTACCTGAATCAGTCTTATTGACTGAGTTGACACAAACCGATTCTTGGTTGACTCAGTTGACCGATTTAGACTTCGGACTTTGACTATTTGACCCTGGACTTTGACCGACCTTGGACGTTGATTGTTAGTTGACCCTTGACCGTTAGTTCGACCGTTAGTGACTGTTAGTTGACTTTGGTGGGCTTGGGCTTAGGATAATTTTCTTAATTAGATGTTTTGGACCTCTTGTGGTCCGAATTAGACTTGACACTAGGCCAAATATCAACATAGGTGACATTTCAAAACTGTCACTATATCAATTCCATGACGGTTCAGGTGAAATTTGAAAGTGTCACCAATGTCGATGTCACCGTAGGGGTCTTTCTATAATGACGGTTCCTAACTGTCACATAACCATTACAATTAACCCATTAAGAGTGTTATCTTGTATTTAAAACCGTCATTATTCGAATAATGCAAGGATTCGTTGTTCCTTAAAAGCGCCATGTTAACAACTATACGGTGGCGTTTTTCCCAAATTAACGTCAGTATAAGTTATATCTGTAACGGTTAATTTTTGAAACCGTCAACTTATTAAATCCTTGCGTTACACTTTTTTTTACAAACCGCCACTTAGGATGTGCCATTGATGATTTCAATAATATAAAAAGAAAGAATCTCTCGGAGAATCTGAGGTAAGAATTTACATTTGGATTTGTATATGTAATTAGATCAAAAACATAAGAATTTGTATTACTGACTTTAATTTACAGTCTGAATTTTGTTTATAAAAAAATTACATTTCTCACAGCTCGCAATACATCATAAACAAATTTGGGATTGGTGGAGGAACCTGATGGGATTGGTGGGGAAACTCTTATTAAATTTGCCATCGGATCCATCTCCACTTTATCCGACCCCACCAAATGAGATATGTCGGACCAAACTTTAACTTTCTTTAACTTTTATCCCATGCTCCCTCCCTCTCTTTTTTGATATTTTCCCACGCCTCCTAGATTTGCCATGATTAGCCATCTTACTTTGAGATTTTGAAAATTCTCCATTATTTAACAAATTAGTGGCCGCACAATCCGGTAAAAATTGTTAAATTTTGAATAGAATCAGCTAAATTGCTATAATTGTGTCCTTGACCACCTTTTTCCAATTCAAAATTATCTTCCAAATCACCTTCCTTGATTGCCGGGTTGACTGCGCACTCAGAACGTAGCTCAGATTTTCCAATTAAACCCTTGAACATTATTTCCGTTTCTTCTTGAATCCTCAAATCCTAGATCATAGACCAACAATAATCGAATTACACCTGCATCCCAAGAAAACCAATTTCACAGTCAAATCAAGGGTTTCAAAAATAAACTCAATTTCATCTCAACAACATTCTATCAAAATCTCTAAATCAAACGTTTAGATTTTTCTTCTTACAATCAAATGCCTCACTGAGTATGCGATTTTTCAACTGCTCTGTTACTCAATCACAAAACTTAACCCTCGATATCTAAATAGCTACCTTTCGAATGGATACATCTCACACCCACATGTGCACCCAAAATCATCACCACTAACAAGAAAAACATCAAAAACACAAACAAATTTACCCTTAAAATTGATAAAATCAAACTCTAAATTACAAAATTTTCAACAAAATTCAATGTATTCCCTTTCGGTTTAATAACCAAAATTCAATATCTAGAGAAAATATGACAACTTAAATTGAAATTAGATAGTCAATTTTTTACCATGAACCTTAATCAGACCCCCCAAATAATGTTCTATCAGCATCAAACCCTTTGACCCGTTATAATCCAAAGCATAATATTGACAGGAAGAACAAAATCAGAACATAGAAGTGAGATAACTCACGAACAAAGCATTAAAATAGGTCCTTTAATCCAAACAAAGATACTGCGTTTTTAGATACTTAATAATAAATTAAAAAGTCCAGATCTAAAATCGAAACAAAACTCATCACATCAAATCATGTTGAATTCATTTTATCACTGAAATTGATTTAAAAGCACAAGAGGAAGAGGTAACTTAATTTGAAAGCCTAGATAATTATACTCAAAACCAGAATATTACATGGAAGAGATTATACCTTCAATAGACCAAAATCCTCCCTAAATATGCAAATCGTGGCTCAAAATCAAAATACACCAAATAAAGAATACCAAGAACAACGATGGAGATGATGTGATATTAAAGAACTGCATTTGGATCTGAAGAACAACGAACTTTTTGAGGTAATGCCGGATTTCTCCATCTGGTAGATTAGGGAAAATGGAGAACGATATAACCCCGATGAGGGAATATAAAAGGGAGAAACTGGAATGGGGAGGCGGCCAAGTATTCGCAGTTTCTTAACACGTGTTTCCATCCAAGCTCTAATTTTCTTGACACGTATCCTAAACTCTTAATCCCACCTTGACGGTTTTATAGGAAAGCGCAAGAGTAATCCGTGAATAGTTGATCTAGCATGACAGTTTTCTGAAAACCAGTCAGTTTAAAACGGTAACGTGACAGTTTCATCAACCATCATGATTCGTAACGTTTATCAGTGACGGTTATCTCAGGTGAACGTCACCTATATATCATTGGCAACTTATAGTGACCTTTTTTTCAATAACCGTCATGGTATAAAACTTCTAACCGTCACCAAATCCCACATTTGGCCTAGTGTGACTTCTTCTACAAAGTTGTAGATACTCATAAGACTTAGCTATTGGACTAGAGAACCAACCCAATGAATTGGTAAACCTTTAGATATGCAAGAGATGGATTATGAAGATGTGAAGAACCATAAATGGGCTTTGAACCATTAGATAGTTCACTTGATAGTTCACCTAGCTTATAATCAGAACTTGTATAAATTATGTTATGATTCTTGTGTGAGCCTTTGTGGATAGTTTCTTAGAGTTCTTGTATAATTAACAGTTCGTTATTATCAACGTTCGATTCAACGGACGAACCAGTGGATCGTGGATCTCGAGCTAGGTGTGGTCTGTCATCAAAAGGTGTGGGAATGCATTTGACTCTTTGTATTCATTATTGTTATTTTTATAAAATATTATGCTTAACAAACTCATGCACTGTCTGTTTCTGCATTCCATATTTTATTTAAAATGCATTATGATAATCCTGTTATTTCTGTGAATCTTTCCACGATGTGGAAAGGACTTGTATTGTTTCATCGTCAACATGAATTGTTATGGGAAATGAGAATTTCCACTTGTGGTATATAGGATACGCTCCTTCACTTTTATACCTAGAGCTTTTATTGAATAGGGTTGGTCACCATGGTCTTGGTGGCATCCATAGCTATATAGGTGTGAATTGCCGGTATTTAGGGGTTCACAACCATATTAGTACATTGTTTGACGAATGAGTTTGTTCCATATACATGTATGATTATTTTCAGTGACTTAGTCACTGTTTAATATTTTCGGAAAAACATTATTGTTTTCCAAATCTTGCATATGATTACTTAGAAAGTTAAATGTTAATTATTCCCACTTCAGTTTCTGTGACAGATCAGAGTTGCGCAGCGAAATCTTCAAGGGCTGAGTTCGTTAGTTGATTAACTTATGTTATGTTTATTATATTGTATAATTTATTTGATAACCAAATGACTATTATATATGTATCATTTGAGAGAAGATCTTGTATATATATTTCTGAGAGGGATTAGTTTTGGGTTAAGTTTTGTAGAAGATTTCTTAATTGAATGCTTAAGTGCATGATTTAGATTTTGGTGCTTCTTTATTTAGTTAATTTGTTGGATTAGTTAGCTGCTAGCTTAGGGGGCGCTACAAAGTTGGTATCAGAGCTCACTATTAGATCTTATATGGTAAACAATAGGAATAGACAGTACCAGTTAGTGAACTAGATTGGTTTAGAACTGGGTTGGGTTTGTGAGATAAATCTTAATCACTAAAAGCTATTAATTAATAATTAAAAGAATTATCTGATTGATTTGTTTGTTTGGTTGTTTGTATGTAATGAAGTAAAAATTGTAGGGTACACCAATAATTAATCTAATGACGATTAGAGAATAAATGATTTAAAATTATGAACACATGGACAATTTAAGAATAAAAATAATGAGATTAGCAGTATCGATAAATTTTGGAAGTCACATGTATACTTATTAAGCACCTTGACTTATACGTAGGATCGATAAATTATAATCACATAAATGTTAATAATTTTGGGGCTCAATAATATTTGTAAGAGTAGTTAGAATAATAGTTTGACCACCAATGTCAGTAATACAAATATTATAATAGTAACTATAGATGATAATAAAAGTAACAATAATAATTTAATAAAGTAATGTTAGCATTTATCGAATAATATCATATTGAATTTAGCTTAACTAAATCCTCGTTAAAGTATAAAACGATAAAATAATAATTACGGTTAGATAATTATGGAAAATTGATAACACTTATTTACGATTAAGTTGTGTAAATTAAACTAATTACAAATAAGAAATATATGTTTTACGCCTAAATTAGATAGTTAATATAATACATTAGGCATTAGATGTAAAAATATAAGGATATAATAATGTATAAAATAAAAAGACTCAACTTGTTAGTAATTTTGTACCGAAATTATCTTTAGTCTAACAAACGATCCGGTAAATAATTAATATATATGAAGTAGTAATAATAGCATTCGGATACTTAGTGTAATATTAGAATTAAAAGAAAATAAATTCTTATATTGATAGGATCCTTCCTCATAAATAGATTCAATAATCTTTTGAAATGGAAAATTAGTATGACTAACTTAAACTTTTAGAATTTAAATTAGTAATAAATTGAACATAATTTAAATTAAAATCTTATTTACATAGTAATGGAAAATTATTAGTGCTTATCTACAATTAAGTTTTGCGAAGTGAACTAATAACAAATTAGAATTTTATATTTTGTTTTTAAACCAGATAGATGAATAAGACTTCTTCTGTAGGATTAAGAACATGAGGTCATATAAGGCATAAAATAAAGATTAAAACTTGTTAACGATCTTACACCTAGATTATTTTTAGTCCAAAAAATGATTCACTAAATTACTAAATTATACACATGAAGTGATATCTATAATACTTGAATACTTAGAACAAAATTAAACTTAAAGGAGAATAAAATTGCATGTGAAATAGATATTTATTATTAATACCCAAAATCTAAAGACTATTAAGACATATAGAAATTTTATGCAAACTCAAAAATTTAAATCATATTAAATTACTAACGCCAATATGTAACAAGATATACCATATTACCAATTCAATCTGAATAAATAAAATCTGTTCAAACCATCTTTCGTGAAAGTAGAATTATATTTACAAGATTCAGACTTAATAAAATTAAACTAAGTATCAGTACTAAGTAGTTATTCTGGCCGTGTTTTCGTTACGCGAGTAAAAACAATAATGAAATTGATAATATAATTAAGACAATAATTTTTGATAAGATAAGAAAATAATAATATTATATAATGCTAATTATTATATAAAATTTAGAGTTATTGTAAATATCATTTGGATAATAATTTTATGTTAGTACTGTATTAGAAAAATGTAATTTTTATTAATAATAAAACCTAGGGATTACTTGGCACTTGAATAAATTTAATGAAATAAAGTTAAATCAAAAAAATTTAGTGTTAATAACAAAAGCTAAACTTAGTATTATGATTAACTATGATTAACTTTCATTGGCATAAGAAATAGGAAATAAATGTAATTATGATAAAAAAATATATATTAAACTATGAAAAATTGTTAGCATTTAATTATTTATATCAAGTCACATAATGAAATAAACAAATAAATACAACTTTAAATTTGGATAATGGTTATAACATTAAGTTATTCTTAAACTGTTCATCAATTTAAAAATTAATTAGTTATAATAATATAGTTTCATTTGGAATTAAAATTCGACTTCACTAAAATAAATAAATAATAATAATGATAAATAAAAAATATAATTTGATGATTAAATTGTTTAAAATGAAGTAAACTATTTATATATTTTATGAAGTAAATTTATCAGACTTGCACCAGTTAAGATAGAAGTTAAAGACTAATTAATCTTGATAAAATAAAATTAACACTTAGTTAATCATAATAAGTTTGCACTTAGTTAATCCAACACTGGGGATTAGTGAGGTTGGTAATTATGATGTGTTAGGGTGATACTTGTTACGTAGGTAGGCATTGTCAGGCGTCGCGAACCTAGACAGGGCAACTACATTCTTGTATCACTAGGCATTGAAGGGAGACTTGCTTTTATTAGTGAACTAATAAATCCCAAATTTTAATGAGAAACTTTATTATCGAATATCTTCTAAAAGTACTTAGAACCAGTAAGTTATTGACTTAGAAATTAGTGTAGAAAATTTTCATGTAAGAAACTTAGATTTCCCTAGTTAATAGAAATTAAATCAGCGTAGTTGAACTTAGAGCTACAAATTTTAGATTTTAGTTGTAGAAAGCCATATAGGTTTTGCTTTGTTTCTTGTTGTCTGCGCTTAGACAAGAGATAAGATTGTTCTATAAGGTGGGGAGTTTTGGAAGACCAAAAGGATGGTTTGATTTTCGAGGACGAAAATGTCTAAGGTGGGGAGAATGTAAGGAACCGCAAGCTCATCAACGCTATTATACTAGTCAAGAGACGTTTTAGTCATTAATGACTCTATTAGTGTAACTCGAACATTAATTAGTAGGAATTAGTCTAACAACGATTTACATACGAAATTAGTATCATTGGGTATATCTCGAAAAGTTATGCTGAATGGACGAATCGAACGTGTCATTCGGATATCAGACGAAGAAGGTATCATCATATTTGTATGAAGGGAAAATTAGGAATTTCATTGATGGACCTTGACATCCCTTATCCAGAACTTGGGTGCCTCAATAAAATTTGGTCGGCCTTATCTTCACCCACCGAGAAGATAAATTCTTATTCTTCTTTATTCTTTTATTCTTATCTTCCTCTTTCTTCTTCTTCATTCTTATTCTCTGACCTTCCCCCTGTTCTCGTTCTTCTGCGAGTGATTGAGAGTTCAATAGAGGAGGTTTGCGATCTGTGGGAGGTGTAGAAGATCATGGAGTATTTGATAGTGATGGTGGTGTTGTCTGTTGTTGATTCAAACTCGAAGAGGAAAGTAAATTAGAAGTTAAGAGTTTCTGAAATTAGGGTTCTTGAAGAATTGATGTTCTGAAGACTAGAAGATGAAATTAGAGTTGTAGGTGAATGAATATAAATGGGTATGACATGAAATATGGGATACTGTGGAAGAATCATTAGATTCTGAAGTTAGGGTTTTTGAAAAGATGAACTGAATTAGGGTTTGAGTAGATTTGATGTTGCTTGTGAGTTTATGGTAGATGTTGACGGAAGTGGTGGTTATTAAGTTAGTGAATAAAGTTGTTTAAGGAATAAATTGGAGAGATGATTGGGGATTTAAGTAAACAGTGAACTGGGGTTTTTGTGAAATTAATTGGAGTTCGATTATGTGTTGATTAAAGAATAAATTAGAAGTTGAGTTCGTTACTAATTGATATTTTGTTGTTGAAGCAGTAGATCAATCAGATGGGATAAGAGATAGGTTTGGATGATTGAGAAATGAATGTTAGGGTTAATAAGAAAAGTTCAGTAGAGAGTTTGAAGATGAAATTGATAATCTTGAATAACGATTGGAGATGGGTTTGATATGAATTAGGATTAAGGTTGAAGATTTTCTTAAGAAAACAGTTAGGGTTCAAATTTATGAATCTGAAGTTTGATAGGTGGTTGAATTGCAAGCTGTGATGAGTTTGTAAGTGAATTATATTTCCAACGGAATCGATTTGGTGAAATAGACAATTCAGAGGTTGTTAAAGTTTGGGTAAGTCTCTACTTGTTCTAATTTCGTTAATTTGAGTTGAGTTGATGAAATTGTGTAGTTTTCTTTGTTGGGAATGAACCATGATTGAGATAATTGTAGAATGGAGTGGTAAGTGTAAAGTTGTAGGGTGTTTATGATGAATGGAAGGGTATTAATGTTGTGTGCTTGGAAGATACAAGTATTGATTATATAGATGAATGTTAGGGTCTGTAGAAGGAATGAATATTGCAGATTGTTGAAGTGGAGATATTACATCTAGAATTGGGTTCATAATTGTTATTTGATTTAAGAGTTATAACAGAGAAAGGTGAGTTCAATGATGAATTGTATGTATAGTTGATTGTGTTGGCTCTGAAGTGTGGATGACAGTGGTGTTGCAGTGAGTTGTGGTGTTGTATGTTGGTTGTGGAGAACTAGAGTTGCAATTGTTTGAATTGACTTGGATGTGAACTTAAATGGTATTAACAGGCGAGAGTGTAATTGAGGATAAAGTAGAGGTGATGGTGGTGAATGCATTGAGTTGAACTCAGTTGAAGTAGTTATGATTTGTGTGGAACTCTCGAAGCTTACATTTGTACAGGCTGAGTTGGTTTGTATGTTTTGGGTTTTTATGGGTTTAATGGAGTTACAAGTTGAGACAGTTTTGATGGGAATTAAATGAGTTTTTTCTGAGAAGATGTAACTGGTGGTGTAGAGTATTGTTATATCTTAGGTTGGGAAGGTAGGAATTGTACAAGAATGATGTGTAGAATCATAGTTCAATAGTCTCTTTGAAGAATGCTACTACTGAATTTGCAGGTAATCTTAGTTTGAATTGTAAATGAAGTTTAAAGTTATTGAATGAATAAATGAATTTCTATTGAAGTGTTTGAAATTAAAGTGAGATGCAGGTTAGAACTAGATTAGTGAGTTAGTGATGTTACAGTTGTGTTTTTGCCTGTGTTATGGCCTAGCTTTACCCTTAGTCATCCCAGTCAGCTGACTCAGTTAGGCTGACTGAGTCACATGTGTACCTGACTTACCTGAATCAGTCTTATTGACTGAGTTGACACAGACCGATTCTTGGTTGACTCAGTTGACCGATTTAGACTTCAGACTTTGACTATTTGACCCTGGACTTTGACTGACCTTGGACGTTGATTGTTAGTTGACCCTTGACCGTTAGTTCGACTGTTAGTTGACTTTGGTGGGCTTGGGCTTAGGACAGTTTTCTTAATTAGATGTTTTGGACTTCTTGTGGTCCGAATTAGACTTGACTTCTTCTACAAAGTTGTTGATACTCATAAGACTTAGCTATTGGACTAGAGAACCAACCCAATGAATTGGTAAACCTTTAGATATGCAAGAGATGGATTATGAAGATGTGAAGAACCATAAATGGTCTTTGAACCATTAGATAGTTCACTTGATAGTTCACCTAGCTTATAATCATAACTTGTATAAATTATGTTATGATTATTGTGTGAGCCTTTGTGGATAGTTTCTTAGAGTTCTTGTATGATTAACAGTTCGTTATTCACAACGTTCGATTCAAAGGACGAACCAGTGGATCATGGATCTCGAGGTAGGTGTGGCCTGTCATCAAAAGGTGTGGGAATGCATTTGACTCTTTGTATTCATTATTGTTATTTTTATAAAATATTATGCTTAATAAACTCATGCATTGTCTGTTTCTGCATTCCATATTTTATTTAAAATGCATTATGATAATCCTGTTATTTCTGTAAATCTTTCCACGGTGTGGAAAGGACTTGTATTGTTTTGTCGTCAACATCAATTGTTATGGGAAATGAGAATTTCCACTTGTGGTATATAGGATACGCTCCTTCACTTTTATACCTAGAGCTTTTATTGAATAGAGTTGGTCACCATGGTCTTGGTGGCATCCATAGCTATATAGGTGTGAATTTCCGGTATTTAGGGGTTCACAACCATATTAATACATTGTTTGACGAAGGAGTTTGTTCCATATACATGTATGATTATTTTCAATGAATTATTCATTGTTTAATATTTTCGGAAAAACATTATTGTTTTCCAAATCTTGCATATGATTACTTAGAAAGTTAAATTTTAATTATTCCCACTTCAGTTTCTGTGACAGATCAGAGTTGTGCAGCGAAAGCTTCAAGGGTTGAGTTCGTTAGTTGATTAACTTCTGTTATGTTTATTATATTGTATAATTTATTTGAAAACCAAATGACTATTATATATGTATCATTTGAGAGAAGATCTTGTATATGTATTTCTGAGAGGGATTAGTTTTGGGTTAAGTTTTGTAGCAGATTTCTTAATTGAATGCTTAAGTGCATGATTTAGATTTTAGTACTTCTTTATTTAGTTAATTTTTTGGATTAGTCAGCTGCTAGCTTAGGGGGCGCTACAGTTTGGCTTCCCAAACTTTTAGGAATCTATTTTCCTTCCATAGGAATACTGTCTTAAATAAGTAATCCCTCCTAAATTACAATTATATCATCAATCCGTCTTGAGGATCACTAGTTACCAGGGAGAGCATGTGCCCCCCCTCAAGAGCTTGAACTCATGTGAAAGTTATATTTGGTGGCTAGGGAACCCGAGAGTTCCTTTATCCCTGCTGAACCATCTCTCCTTCCTAGGAACTTGACTTCGACTTCTAATTAGAAAAGTGTCCTTATCTTCTTGTCTTGTCTTAGTCTCTCTTCGCTCCATAATAAAATCCTCTTCGAGTGGTTATTCTCTATCAAACCACAAGTCTTCCACATGTGGAAAAATTATCTTGGCATCTCCTTCATTATATAGTAATGGTGGTTCAAACATCTTCAACCTTCCTAGGTCGTATTCTTATCGTTTGGTTAGGGTTTCCAAACAAACTCTAACCGGCTTATCGTCAAGAGAACGAATAAGGAGAATGAACTTTGTACTAGCATTCACCAACCATTTTTCATGAGTGGCCGTAATCAAGCTCGCTATCTCAAGAGGAGAGTTTATAGCTCGTATTACAAATGCGTCACCATCTTTGGTAAAGGTATACATCTTCTCCCTAGTATGTAAATTCGCATCTCGATCCAACAAGTAATGACTACCAAGTACAACCTGACAAACATCTAATGGAATAACATCGCATGTAATCTCATCAATGTATGACACATCAAAACCAAACTCGAACGTACACTGCTCTGCAACCTGTAGTCCACCTTCCTTTAGAATCCATCCTAAAGGATAGGGTTTCGTATGTTTGAAAGTCTTCAAACCCAAATTTTGTACCGAAGAATATGAAAGTAAATTTTTCTGACTTCCCGGGTCAATAACAACATCTATAAGTGTTGTGATAACCTGCATCTTAACTGTGAAGAGTCGTTCCTAGGATCGTCTTTTGTAAGTTTTTATATGCCTCCTGCCATTAGAGATAACTTTTGATTAGGTTCTGTTAATCCTTGGATTTATTTCGGAGCTTGTGCGACTAATGTTGACATCATGTCTTCTCTTTTCTGCAACCCTTTTGGTTTTATATTAGGATACTTCACCCAAAACTTGTTAGCAACATATCATGTTTGTTTGAAATGAGTTGTATTTAGACTTCTTATCCTATTTTCTCCTTTCATATCCTTTACCGAAGAAACTTCTAGACTTCCCCTTGGTGTTTCCCCTCAACATCAAATTTCTTAAGCCTTCCTTCGATGATATTATATTTTATGCTTGCTTCGGAGATAGTATCCACTAAAAACATCTTCAACTCCTTCTGTATATACTCATGGAACCTGGAGATATACTTCATATAGATAACATAATATTTCAAGTATAAATCCAAAACCATAGCTTGATTCTAAAATTTCCGAAGTATATTCTTCAACGGTTTGGTTGTAAGTCTACTTAAAGTCGTACCAATTGAACCATCTCTCTTCAAGGTAGCCAACCGAATAAAATTATTTCCTCACAAGTTCCTTGAATCCCTTCCACGACAATACTCCCTTACTTTGGTATTGTCTTTGATGATATTTCCACCATATTAGAGCATGATTTGAAAGATTCAATGCTGCAAAATCTATCTTCTCCTTCGAACTATATTGAAAGAAAGAAAAGTACCTCTCTATATGTTCAATCCAATCATCCAATTTTTATACATGGACACTCACATCGTAAAGTGGAATATCAATATGAAAATCAATTTTCAGATTATTACCATGAAGTTTAATTAATGTAGTGTTAGAGAACTGCTCGGTCGAACTCGCATGCGTTGCTATCTCAAGCATGTTTTTCAATGTTAGTGACCAAAACTATAAGTCTTGATTTCTAGCCTATTTATAGATGTCTCGGACTAGGACATAGATTGTGTAGTTAAGCTTAGACTTCACGGCATTCATCATTTGAAGATGAAGAACTACTAAGGCGAGCTTGTAGAACTTCATCAACAAAAGGTATGTGGAGACTGAAACTCATCTATCACTTGGAAGTTCTATTTCTATTATATCTCCTATGTTGAGACATAAGTCATATTACGATATAGTTTTCTATATACACATTTGAGATTTCGAGCTGAGTTTATCTCGCTTATATATTTCTCGAAATATGTGTTAGCAAGCTTTCGCTTCGACCAAGTTCATCTTATATCATGTGAAAAATTTCGAGTAACATCTTACATGGTTTGTGTGATATAATCATTTGGTGAAGACTTGGAATGTTTCGTTATGATTATTCAATATCTTGAAAATTGCTTTGATGCTAATAGTGCGTGAAAAAGGCTATTGTCATCCTCTAAGAAAGTTTCAATGATTGAAATAAACATCTTAGAATCATGTAACCATGTTTGGATATAAACATAGTGTGTTCTCACATTTGTGTGTAAGTCCAAAACCGGGAACCTAAAGTATGCGTACCCGTACACGTACTGGCGGTTGAATTTCTGCTGGAGTTTGGAATGTAAATTGGTATGCGCACCCGTACCCGTACTGGCGCAACCAAACTCGGTCTGGCTACTTAAGTATGCGTACCTGTTTGCATATTTGAGTTGGTTACTTTCTAAAATCGGTTGTGTACATGAACTTAAACATATATAAATTAAGGAATGCAATCTTTGCAAACTGTGGCTATAATGTTAATGTATTGATTCGAGTGAATCAAATCGATTTTGCTTCAACTGTGTTCTTGTAAACTTCTATGATAATATAACAATTGAATGAATCTTTAACTAGTTTTATTTGAGTCATTTGAACTAGTTAAGGTTAAGATGAATAAGGTTGATATGAGAGTAATCATATGTCTAACTTCGGTTAACTATTTGTGAGCCAACATGGTATACATATTTGGGCATGGTTATATAAACCTAATTGATGGTACATTTCATTTGTGTGTAACGAGCTAAGTTCGATCTAATAGTTGAAATATATTAGCTTGGTTGAATCAGGTTATTCATTTAACGGTGAATATTGAATACTTTGTTACCAAGGTAACTTGGATTGCAAACTATGATTTGAAAATAATATAAAGGATAACTCTAGTAACCGGGAAACATAATCCCCACACTTTATGTGTGTTACTAGTTGCATCAACTAGCGTCGATACTCCTTTATCCTTAGGTTTCTATCGAGACCCTGTAGGTTAACAACTTGAAAGACATCATTGGGATTGTGAAGCCAGACCCAACTATTTTCTTTGTAGTTGCGTGTTCTGATCTTACCCGATTCTATAATATTGAGTACAATTGAAATAATTGAATCGAGATTAATTTTTCCGATAGGCAATAAAAAAGTAATCATAAACAATCTTCGTCTCATCATTTGTGATTCCACAATAACTTGTTTCGCTAGTCGATTAAGATTGTTGTGAGGTGATTGATAATTTTAGGTTGTTCTTCGGGAATATAAGTCCGGGTTATCGATTGGTTCAGGTTCACCTTAATTTATCAAAAGACAAAACAAAAACTCTTGGGTATTTCTGCGAGAGACAGATTTATTCAATCTATAGACTTTTCTATGTGAGGCAATTTTTTTTTTATCAAGTCTTCGACTTTGGGTCGTAAAAACTCTTGGTTGTGGATGATATCAGCTAAGGGAATCATGTGCGTAGTATCCCACTGGGATCAGATACGTAAGGAACGCAACTGTACCTTGAATCATCTTGAGATTTATTATGGTTCAACTAGAGTTCATTCTGAAGTTCATTGGCAGTAGGCTAGTGTCTGAAGCGGCTTAATATAATGTGGTTTTGAAACTGGACTAGGTCCCGAGGTTTTTCTGCATTTGCAGTTTTCCTCGTTAACAAAATTCCGATGTCTGTGTTATTTATTTTTCGCATTATATTTTGTTATATAATTGAAATATCACAGGTTGTGCGTTAAGATCAATCAATTAGAATATCCAACCTTTGGTTGTTGATTTAAATTGATTGACACTTGAACAGTGGTCTTTGGTACCGTTCAAGTTGTTTCACATAATAATCAGGTTCACAGATTTTTTATCTGTTTGATTTGTTAATTACATTGTGAAAAAGAGATGTTAAACTCTTGTATATACTTTTCTCAAGATTGAATATGACTATCTAGTTGATTCTCTATAGAAATTATATTAGAGTAAGTCCTCTCAGATTTCCAAACAAATTTTTGGGTGTGGTTGTTGTGGCCCCGCATTTTCAATTGGTATCAGAGCAGGAAAACGCTATAAACCTAATAAGTTTGTGTTTGACTAATCCTTAAAAGTTTACCCTTATGGGAAATTTCTTTAGGAAACTTGCTCTCGGCATCTGTAACGCACGCCATAATTTCTTAGAGATTGTTCAGAGATTATTATGGCCTAGTCATTTGGATTCTCATGATAATCTCATTACATCTAAGACTTTGGGAAACTTAGATATTCAGAAACAATCTAGAGGAAAAATTAAAAATTCCTTTAAGGAAGGAAGGTTGAGAAAACATTCTTCATGCTCAAAGATATGGAATCTCCCAAGATTAACTCTTAATCTTTTTGAGGAATACTATCATGATGGATCAATTGAAAAAGATCTATTTAGAGCATTTGAAAACATTTTTAGATTCTTAGAAAAGCTTAATTCAATTAAGAATAAGAATCGATCTGATAAACGTTCTGCACATGTCAAATCATGTAATCATGATATACGAACTAAACATGTGGTCAACTCAAGCGGGTCCAATCAAATAGGTTCTCTTGGTTTTAATACAATTTTAAGTTATCATAAAAATCTTTCGATTGGAGATATGAGAAAAGAATTAGAAAGCTCTGTTAACTCTGATTATCATTACTATGGTTATCATACTGGTATAATGCACAAATATCAACCGAAAATGGTGCATGAGAGTCTCTCTTCACATCTTGCCACTTGGTATCTTGTTTGGAACTACCCCATTTGTATATGTCTTGAAATGGGGCAAGAAATGTTTTGATTTGTTTGTACTTGGGTAATTTTTTTTTCTCAGGATAATTAGAAAAATAGATTTCTACTGCACCGTTTTTCACACGATTGTGTGTTTTCGCGAGTTGGATAATCTTGGTGTTTGACACATTTTTAAATCCTAAATTTTGTGGCTCGCGGTTCAGAAACGGGTCCAAGCCCATTAGTGGGTATATAAAGAAGGAGTACGCGTACCTTCTTCCTTCTCTCATCTTGTCCGCATTCGTGAACACTCTAGGGTTCATGAAAGTCCTACATTAAATGATCTTTGGAGAAAAATAAGAAAAAGAGTGTTCAAGTTTCATTCCAAGTAAGTGTTATCCTCCTTTTCTTTTTCCAATTTCTAGATCTCATGGTGAATTTCAAGGTTTCAAAAGGAATTTCAAAAAATTTTGGTTATTCATCTTCTAGCATGAATCTTCTTATCGATCAAAATTCTCTTAGGATTACATTTGTTAATGATGCTTGTGCTAGAGTTTTTGAAAGGATTTCATCTGATAGATTTATTCTGGAAAAGAAATTGTATTTTTCTAGTGGACATAAAGAGGATTTAATTTGTTTTGAAAATTTTAAGCTTGGAAACATCTTTGATGGTCTTGGTGAAGGTTTTCACTCTCTTACAAGAATCTTCTATGCTAACATCTATGATGTTAATCATGACAACAATAAATTCAAAATCATGGTGAATAGACAAAGGATTCATGTAAATAGAGAGTTTATTTTAAGAATTACTAATATTCCCTTGGGGAGTTTTCTCCTTCCAAGACTTAGTCATGAAAGACCTTCTTATGAAACCATCTTTCTTGGTCTCTATGGTAAGAGTGTTGTTTAGAATGAAGGAAAGTTTCCTACTAATAATCTTGATCTTGCCTTGATGTCCTATGGTAAACTTGGTATATCAAATCTTTGTCCCTCCATGAGTGAGTTTGCGGAGTTGGTCTATTTTATTGTTTGGGGAACTCAAAGTCTCGACATTTGTGGGTTCATCATATATCAAATGATGTCGATGACGTCTACCAACAAGAAGCTAGGATTTCCTTGATTAATTGAGCGAATTTGTCGCACTTTCTCTATAGATCCGATTGGGAACTCTATCTGAACTCCCAAGCTAGTTCTCCCTTGTACATTCAAACGTATGAAGGAAAACGCTTGCAAGAGACAAAAAAGTGATACACATGATGGCATATGTGATTCCACCTCCATGAATCTTCTACATCAAATTCTCAAAGGTGTTGATAAAATTATTTCCAAAGTAAAGTGCGTTCAAGAACAATTACTTGCGATTGCTATCAAGTTTCCGAAAATCAAAGATGATATGGATAGGATTCAAGCCACTCTTATGGTCTCCGATGATGAAGATGATGACTAGCTAGTCTTTGGTGATTTATCGTTTGTTTTTAGAGTTTTTTTTGTTTTGTTTTATTATGACTAGGAAACTTCTTATGAGAATTTATTTCTTGTGTTTTTAGAAGGATTACTAGGGTTTGGAATAGCCATTATTGTGGGTACACATAGTTATTTCCAACATTTTCATCTTCATGATTTTAGATTTATTTATTTAAATTCTAAGTTTTTTTTTGGAAGATGGTTTTTGCAATTTTAATCTTTATGATTTTATATATTGCAATTAGTTATGGGATATGTTGTTTAGGTCCGTGAACCTGTGACTGTCTCATTCTTGTTCAAAAGTTATCTCTATTATGTCGATATGAATGTATTGATAAAAGATAGAATGAACTTTTGACTAACATAAGTTAAAGCATTTTGATAGAAGAAAGGATAAAACTTTTGATTACAAGGATTAAGTCTGTTATATGTCATTGTGCAAATAGTGATGAAAAATAGAATGAATCCTTGTGTATTCCACATTATTGGTCGATCTCTGATCCATATTTTTGTGTATATGTTGTGTTGCTCCGTAAGTTCTCTTATGTCAATCATGACAATTAGATTAATCAATTCTAATTCAATTGCTATTTTTGGATTCAAATTCATGTTTTCATGTGATTTGGTTATGTCCAAAGAAATCCTTTTTTTCTTGTAAAAGCAAGGTCTCCTTTGTTGTTCTTTCAGGAATGACATTTTGTAGGGGAAAGTTCTTTTTGAACTTGTGCTTAATTTCCAAATCTTTATGGGGAGTACGACTGTGGAATTTTTAGGGGTTATCTTGTATCTTTATAAACTCCTTGACGAATGGATTTAGCTTCAGCTTTATGATTGCATCTAAATAAGTTGGCATGTTATTCTATTTTGGTCATGAAGTATCTTTATGAAAATTTCATGAGGATCCCACTAGTTTTCGTACCTTTGCCAATTTATATTGACAAAAAGGGGAGAATTAATGTGTTGTATACTACAAATACATATGGTTTACGGATCATTATGTAAGGGGGAGTGGTTTTCATGTCGAGATAAAGTATTGACTAGGGGGGGGGGGGGGTCAAAGTTGTGATACAATTGAACTTTGATACTGTGTAATAATACTATGATACTGTATAACAATGATTGTAAGCTTTTGTTTTCTCATTGTTATCGCTACAGATCTTCAACAACTATGATGCTGAGTTGAACACGTTTAGAATAATAAAGTACTTGGAAGTGACAAAGTTTTCGAGTCGAGTTGCAAATGGCAAGGAGATCAAGCATTTGGATGAGAAGCTATAAATTTAATTTATTTTGTAATCCATATGTATTGATAGTTTTGTCACTAAAATTGACAAAGGGGGGGATTGTTAGAGCATTGCTTGGTCGAACTCATATGTGTTGCTATCTCAAGCATGTTTGTCAATGTTAGTGATCAAAACTATAATTTCTGATTTCTAGATAATTTATAGATGTCTCGGACTAGGACATAAATTATGTAGCTGAGCTTAGACTTCACGACGTTCATTATTTGAAGACGAAGAACTACTAAGGCGAGCTTGTGGAACTTCATCGACAAAAGGTATGTGGAGACTGAAATTTATCTATCACTTGGAAAGTCTATTTTTACTCTATCTCATATATTAAGACATAAGTCGTACTACGATATAGTTTTCTATATACACATTTGATATTTCGATCTGAGTTTATCTCGCTTATATATTTCTCGAAATATGTGTTAGCAAGCTTTCGCTTCGACCAAGTTCATCTTATATCATGTGAAAATTGTCGAGTAACATCTTACATGGTTTCTGTGATACAATCATGTGGTGTAGACTTGGAATATTTCGTTATGATTATTTCAATATCTTGAAAATAGTTTTGATGCTAATAGTGTGTGAAAACGGCTATTGTCATCCTCTAAGAAAGTTTCAATGATTGAAATAAATATCTTAGAATCATGTAACCATATTTGGATATAAACATAGTGTGTTATCACATTTGTGTGTAAGTCCAAAACCGGGAACCTGAAGTATGCGTACCCGTACGCATACTGGCAGTTGTTGGATGTTTGGGCAAGTATGCGTACCTGTACGCATACTAGCGGAAGTCTCACTTCCGTGAATTTCTGCTGGAGTTTGGAATGTAAATTGGTATGCGCACCCATACGTGTACTGGCGTAACTAAACTCAGTCCGTCTACTTAAGTATGCGCACCCATTTGCAAACTTGAGTTGGTTACTTTCTAAAATCGGTTGTGTACCTTAAACATTTATAAATTAAGGAATGCAACATTTGCAAACCGTGGCTGTAATGTTCATGTATTGATTCAAGTGAATCAAATCTATTTTGCTTCAGTTGTATTCTTGTATACTTCTATGAGAATATAGCAATTGGACGGATCTTTAACTAGTTTCATTTGAGTCATTTGAACTAGTTATGGTTAAGATGAATAAGGTTGATATGAGAGTAATCATATGGCTAACTTCGGTTAACTATTTGTGAGCCAACATGGTGTACACTTTTGGGTACGATTACATAAACCTAAATGATGGTACATTTCATTTATGTGTAACGAGCTAAGTTCGATTTAACGGTTGAAAGATATTAGCTTGGTTGAATAAGGTTTTCCATCTAACAGTGAATATTGAATGCTTTGTTACCAAGGTAACTTGGATTACAAACCCTGATTTGAAAACTATATAAAGGAGAACTCAAGCAAATGGGAAACCTAATCCCCACACTTCCTATGTGTTACTAGTTGCATCAACAAGGGTCGATTATCCTTTAACCCTAGGTTTCTATCGAGACCCTGTAGGTTAACAAATTGAAAGACTTCGTTGGGATTGTGAAGCCAGACCCAACTATTTTATTTGTAGTTGTGTGTTCTAATCTTTCCCGATTCTATCGTATTGAGTACAATTGAAATAATTGACTCGAGATTAATTTCTACAATAGGAAAGATAAAAGTAATCACAAACAATCTCCGTCTCATCATTTGTGATTCCACAATATCTTGTTTCGCTAGTCGATTAAGATTATTGTGAATTGATTGATAATTCTAGGATGTTCTTCGAGAATATATGTTCGGGTTATCGATTGGTTCCTGTTCAACTTGATTTATTAAAAGACAGAACAAAAACTCTTGGGTATTTCTGTGGGAGACAGATTTATTCAATCTATAAACTTTTCTGTGTGAGACAGATTTATTTATCAAGTCTCCGACTTTGGGTCGTATAAAATCTTGGTTGTAGGTGAGATCAGCTAAGGGAATCAAGTGCGTAGTATCCTGTTGGGATCAGAGACGTAAGGAACGCACCTGTACCTTTATTAAGTGTGAGATTGATTAGGGTTCAACTGCAGTCCAGTTCGAAGTTCATTGGGATTAGGCTAGTATCTGTAGTGTCTTAATACAATGTAGTGTTCAAACTGGACTAGGTCCCGGGGTTTTTCTGCATTTGCGGTTTTCCTCGTTAACAAAATTCTGGTGTCTGTGTTATTTCATTTCCGTATTATATTTTGTTATATAATAGAAATATCAGAGGTTGTGCGTTAAGATCAATCAATTTAAATCAACAACCAAAGGTTGGATATTCTAATTGGTGGACACTTGAACACTGGTCTTTGGTACCGTTCAAGTTGTTTCACATAATAATCAGGCTCGCGGATTTGTATCTGTTTGATTTGCTGATTACATTGTGAAACAAAGAAATTAAACTCTTGTATATACTTTTCTCTAGATTGAGTCTGGATGTCTAGTTGATTCTCTAGAAAGTATATGAGAGTAAGTCCTCTCAGATTTCCAAACTAATTGTTGGGTGTGGTTGTTGTAACCCCGCATTTTCATATAGGACTTTTAAGAAACTCGCCTTTCTTCGTCATTATCTTCTTCATCCTCATCCTCTTCTTCCATAGCTTCAGGTGAAGGTGTAATATTTTTCTTCGTCTTAGGCTTGGGTGTATGAGAATGAATATATTCAGCTAATTCTTCAAGGGTGGTTTGAATCGTATTTAGGTCTAATTATAGAGTAGCCACCTTTTCTTCCATAGTTTCTGGTTCGCTTTGCTTAGGTTCGTCATCTGACTTCGTCATCCTTGATCCCCTTGTTCTCTTAACATATTCTAACTTCTCGAGTACATCACCAATATTTATATAGAGAGATCTAGTGAAAACCATAAACCACTGGGATTTACCCTAGAAACTAACCTTGCTCGTGATGCAAACTTGATACGTATTGAACTATGTACTTTGGTGACTATTATTATAGAGGCGAATTCAAAATAATAATAGACGAAAACTAGAAAACGGAATACACTAGAAACCAGATCCGAAGAAATATATCTTCTCTAGATTATGAACAAGAAAACTATTACAATTCTCTCTTTGTTATGCTCACAATCTCTCTAGGTAAATAACCTTAAACTATTTACTAAGATTGCTTTTAGAATAATTAATTGTCTCGCAAGATTCTCTTTAGGTATGTGTGTTAAACCTCCTTTTCTAGGTGTTGAACCACACTCTCTAAATGTCTTAGCTATGAGTTAAACATCTCTATTTATAGCTTCAACGGTTTCCAAACCTTCTAAGAATATATTTCCTTATCTAGGAATAATTCCCTTTCTATGTATATTTCCATTTATAGGAATGTTACCATGTCTAGGAAGTATTTCCTTATCTTGGAATACTTCCTTACTTTGGTTTGGTTTTCCAAACCCCTTAGGAATCTATTTTCCTTCCATAGGATTACTGTCTTAAATTAGTAATCCCTCATAAATTACTATTTGATCCTCAGTCCATCTTGAGGATCACTAGTTCCCAGGGAGAGGAAGACAAACATGTATAAAAAAAAATCGGAGAATCTCAAGTATATTACTAAGGTTTCAGTTATTTGTGTGGAAGTTTATTCTTGCACGGAGAACTTAGGGATACCAGACTAATAATTTTGATAAAAATTATCTGACGGTTGAGGCAAAGGTATGTGAATGAAAAACTCAAGCGACAAAATATCTAAATCTCACTATTGTGATAATTTAAGGGAACATTCAGCAAGCCTTTTTGGATAATCATCAAGGGTGAAAAAGCTGGGGTCTAACAACACCACCAAATATTTCGATTAGAAATTTGTATGGACAACTCCGAGTTGTTTTTCTAGAGAATCAACTAGACAGTTAGACTCAATCAATATAAATACTCAAGGAGTTATTATCTCAATCTCTCGATTTGATTTACTCTAGCAAATATGATTTAAGAGTCTTAATCAAAGAGAGATAACTTGGATGGTACCAAAGACCAAATACCAAAGACCAATTACCCATATACCCTCCAACCATTTTAATTACTAATCTACCCTTACTCTTAATATAAAACCTAAAATCAGTTTTAAGAAAATCAAATTCAGTTTATATATAACTTCTTCATCTTCTCTAGCCGAACCCTTCATCTCCTTCGCCAGAATCTTTTCTTTCATCGCCGTGATTAATCGTTGATTCACGAAAATAAGTAAGTTTATCCACAATTATTCATACAAGGAAAAATAAAGCCCCATCGGAAAATAAAAATCATAAATTGCTGAAGGACATGAATAAATGAATGTGTCCTCTCAGACTGGATTATAAATTGGCAGGAATATGTTCACTTGCACCTGTTAGTTATAAGAGTTAGACAACTTATTTTATGTTTGCATTCTTGTGCACCAGAGATACCTGAGAGATCAGGTTACAAAGATAATTTTTTACATAATCATGAAAATTAATGAGATTTTGGAGAAAACTAAGTTAAGTTTTGGCGATAACATAATCAATTCCAGCGCCGAGTGTGTACATTATAACATTGTTAAAGGAAGTGGCTGCAGGAGAGATAGTAAGTTTAATGAATAACAATTTTTTTTTCTCATCTTCAGTAGTTATCATCATTTGATGCCGAAGAAATTTGTTGTTGAAATACAACGACTGTCTTCATTGCGTCATCAGTTATAGTTAGAATTGAGAAAATAGATAGTACACATTAATGTATCTTTATTTTAGTTTGTACACCGATTTATTAGCAATGTCTGGTTTCATGTAGTCCTAATCTACTGATTCCTCTTGTAAAATTAATTTTTTTTTTCTCTGTGTTCACAAATCCTCAACGATGCCGCAGGAAATTACCTTTCTCTTTTATATACTTCTAACTAAGCATACTGACATTGCAAAGATTTGGCCAAAAAAGCTAAACATATGCCAAACTTGTGTACCAAAAATGCAAAACAACCTAACAGAAAAATGGAGACTTGTGGTCCAACAAGATAAAGCATGACTGGTAACAGGGGAATTTGCTCGTGGTGTACCGGTTTAAAGGTTAGAAATATCTTTGTCTTATACGAATTTGTTACATCCCAAATTCGGTTTTTCTTTAGGTGACCAAGTTTCCTTTCAGTTTCTTTTTTTTTGTTTCGGTTGTTTTTATTGGGTTGAGGTACTCTCTTAACTTAAGTACCCTTTTCAATGAATCTACCTTTTGACGATCAAAAAATAAATAAATTTGGTACATCCCAAAACCAATTTATACCCAACCAATATGACTTGTCTTTGTCTTTGGGTATTACTAATTAGTGCCAATTTTGTTGTCCTTTATATGGATGACTGTATTTTGGGATTAGGTGTATTTGAATAAAAAACCCGCACATTTTCTAATTCTTCATTGAACTAGCTAAGTTAGAAGCATGACTAAATAAGATCGGTAATAGGATTTCACTTGTTTTATAGGACCCCCCCAACCCCATCAAGGTTTTCAATTTTTCCACAAAATATGTCAAGAGGGGTTGACAAGTTATTCTTATTTAGATCTGAAAGCAGGTCTAGCGGTGGAATCCAACCAATGTAAGGCTTTTTTACTTTCTTTTATTTATTCGGAAAATGCCTTAGGGGTCGGGACGTCTGTATCATGTAGCCGAGCAAGTTTTTTGGGTTGAAGTATGTCATCACATTTGAACTTGTTACGTATCAACAATAAATTTGATGATTCAGAGTCTAAATAACATGAATGAATGTGTCTTCTCCGACAGTATAAATTGGTAGGAATTTGTCCACTTGCACCTGTTAACTAAAAGAGTTGATGCCTGTTCGTATATGTGAAAAACAATGAGATTTTGGAGAGAACTAAATTATGTTTCAGTGATGGGATTAACACCTACATCTCCAAGGGTGCTTTAGAACATTTTTATTGAAGATATTTTGAAGTTTCTAGAAGAAATAGTCAAATCATTAGAAGAAAATTAAAGTAACCTGTTCGAATTTGAATGATCCGAGTCTCAGCATCCTACTGCGGCGTGTTAGCCTCAGCATTGTTCATTTCCTCGAATATTTCTATTTCTATCTGGATTCTTTATTTCCTTTATAAGCTCAGCTATCAGATCAGTTAGTGGAAGTGGTAGTTCAGAATAAGGATGTTTTTAGGCATACAAAAATCTTTTAGGGAATACAAAAAAATAGTCCTATCTTGGGTTATCTTATAAGGGGTATCCCTTGGGTAGTTCAATTACCCATATACCCTTCTACTGTTTTTAATTACTAATCTACCCTTTCCCTTAATATAAAAACCTAAAATCAGTTTTAAGAAAATAAAATTCAGTTTCTATATAACTTCTTCATCTTCTCTAGCCGAACCTTTCTTCTCCTTCGCGAGAATCTTTTTTTTCATCACCATGATTAACCGTCGATTCACTAAAATCAGTAAGTTCCATAGGATAATAAAGTAAGTTCTACAAACCCAATCTCTTATTTGATGTTTTTAATCGATTCAATAGGGTTAATTTCATAAAACTTATGGGTTTAGAAGGTTTCAGATATAATTTATTACCTGAGTCAAACAGATCCGAGTGAGGGGTTAGACATCGAGTCATGTTGCGAGTCAGATATGATTCAAAATAAATAAATAAAAACAAACGGTTTGGTATCTGACTTGTGCCAAGTTAGGAGTTAACTCAGATGCAGACATCAAGTCAAATATAAACAGACCTATTGGTTTAAAATTTAACAAATACCGTAACAATCTTCACGTAATTATCCTATCAGTCAGCTAATCCTTAAATTCTTGGTTGTGTTCTCGACTTATGTGTAAATGTGCTATCAATTCCCATCACATTGCTTCAAAAATAATAATAATAATAATAAAAATCCCATCACATAATTTGACCACACCATAAATTGATCCCATCATGCATTTTAAAACGGAGTCGCATAGGACGATTCACTTGATCCACAATTATTCATCCAAGGAAAAATAAAGCCCCATCGGAAAATAAAAATCATAAATTGCTGAAGTACATGAATCAATGAATGTGTCTTCTCGGACTGGATTATAAATTGGCAGGAATATGTTCACTTGCACATGTTAGTTAGAAGCGTTAGACAATTTATATTATGTTTGCATTCATGTGCACAAGAGATACCTGAGAGATCAAGTTACAAAGTAAATTTTTTACATAATCATGAAAATTAATGAGATTTTGGAGAAAACTAAGTTGAGTTTTGGCGATGACATAATCAATTCCATCGTCGAGTGTGTACATTATAACATTGTTAAAAGAAGTGGCTGCAGGAGAGACAGTAAGTTTAATGAATAACAAAAAAATGTTTTTTCTCATCTTCAGTAGTTATCATCATTTAATGCCGAAGAAGTTTGTTGTTGAAATACAAAGACTGTCTTCATTGCGTCATCAGTTATAGTTAGAATTGAGAAAATAGAGAGTACACATTAATGTATCTTTATTTTAGTTTGTACACCGATTTATCTGCCATGTCTGGTTTCATGTAGTCCTAATCTGCTGATTTCTCTTGTAAAATTAAGTTTTTTTTTTCTCTGTATTCACAAATCCTCATCGATGCCGCAGGAAATTACCTTTCTCTTTTATATACTTCTAGCAACTAAGCATACTGACATTGCAAAGATTTGGCTAAAAAAACTAAACATATGCCAAACTTGTGTACCAAAAATGCAAAACCAACCTAACAGAAAAATGGCGACTTGTGGTCCAACAAGATAAATCATGGCTGGTAACAGGGGAATTTGCTCGTGGTGTACCGGTTTAAAGGTTAGAAATATCTTTGTCTTATATGAATTTGTTACATCCCAAATTCGGTTTTTCTTTAGGTGACCAAGTTCCCTTTCAGTTTATTTTTTTTTGTTTCGGTTGGTTTTATTGGGTTGAGGTACTCTCTTAACTTAAGTACCCTTTTCAATGAATCTACCTTTTGACGATCAAAAAATAAATAAATTTGGTACATCCCAAAACCAATTTATACCCAACCAATATGACTTGTCTTTGTCTTTGGGTATTACTAATTAGTGCCAATTTTATTGTCCTTTAGATGGATGACTGTATTTTGGGATTAGGTGTATTTGAATAAAAAACCCGCACATTTTCTAATTCTTCATTGAACTAGCTAAGTTAGAAGCATGACTAAATAAGATCGGTAATAGGATTTCACTTGTTTTATAGGACCCCCCAACCCCATCAAGGTTTTCAATTTTGCCACAAAATATGTCAAGAGGGGTTGACAAGTTATTCTTATTTAGATCTGAAAGCAGGTCTAGCAGTGGAATCCAACCAATGTAAGGCTTTTTTACTTTCTTTTATTTATTCGGAAAATGCCTTAGGGGTCGGGACGTCTGTATCATGTAGCCGAGCAACTTTTTTGGGTTGAAGTATGTCATCACATTTGAACTTGTTACGTATCAACAATAAATTTGATGATTCAGAGTCTAAATAACATGAATGAATGTGTCTTCTCCGACAGTATAAATTGGTAGGAATTTGTCCACTTGCACCTGTTAACTAAAAGAGTTGATGCCTGTTCGTATATGTGAAAAACAATGAGATTTTGGAGAGAACTAAATTATGTTTCAGTGATGGGATTAACACCTACATCTCCAAGGGTGCTTTAGAACATTTTTATTGAAGATATTTTGAAGTTTCTAGAAGAAATAGTCAAATCATTAGAATAAAATTAAAGTAACCTATTCGACTTTGAATGATCCGAGTCTCAGCATCCTAATGCGGCGTGTTAGCCTCATTATTGTTCATTTCCTCGAATATTTCTATTTCTATCTAGATTCTTTATTTCCTTTATAAGCTCAGCTATCAGATCAGTTAGTGGAAGTGGTAGTTCAGAAGAAGGTTGTTTTTAGGCATACAAAAATCTTTTAGGGAATACAAAAAAATAGTCCCATCTTGGGTTATCTTATAAGGGGTATCCCTTGGGTAGTTCAATTACCCATATACCCTTCTACTGTTTTTAATTACTAATCTACCCTTTCCCTTAATATAAAAACCTAAAATCAGTTTTAAGAAAATCAAATTCAGTTTCTATATAACTTCTTCATCTTCTCTAGCCGAACCTTTCTTCTCCTTCGCGGGAATCTTTTTTTTCATCACCGTGATTAACCGTCGATTCACCAAAATCAGTAAGTTCCATAGGATAAGAAAGTAAGTTATACAAACCCAATCTCTTATTTGATGTTTTTAATCAATTCAATAGGGTTAATTTCATAAAACTTATGGTTTTAGAAGGTTTCAGATATAATTTATTACCTGACTCAAACAGATCCGAGTGAGGGGTTAGACATCGAGTCATGTTGCGAGTCAGATATGATTCAAAATAAATAAATAAAAACAAACGGTTTGGTATCTGACTTGTGCCAAGTTAGGAGTTAACTCAGATGCAGACATCAAGTCAAATATAAACAGACCTATTGGTTTAAAATTTAACAAATACCGTAACAATCTTCACGTAATTATCCTATCAGTCAGCTAATCCTTAAATTCTTGGTTGTGTTCTCGACTTATGTGTAAATGTGCTATCAATTCCCATCACATTGCTTCAAAAAAATAAAATAAATAATAAAAATCCCATCACAATATTTGACCACACCATAAATTGATCCCATCATGCATTTTAAAACGGAGTCGCATAGGACGATTCACTTGATCCACAATTATTCATCCAAGGAAAAATAAAGCCCCATCGGAAAATAAAAATCATAAATTGCTGAAGTACATGAATCAATGAATGTGTCTTCTCGGATTGGATTATAAATTGGCAGGAATATGTTCACTTGCACATGTTAGTTAGAAGCGTTAGACAATTTATATTATGTTTGCATTCATGTGCACAAGAGATACCTGAGAGATCAAGTTACAAAGTAATTTTTTTACATAATCATGAAAATTAATGAGATTTTGGAGAAAACTAAGTTGAGTTTTGGCGATGACATAATCAATTCCAGCGTCGAGTGTGTACATTATAACATTGTTAAAAGAAGTGGCTGCAGGAGAGACAGTAAGTTTAATGAATAGCAAAAAATTGTTTTTTCTCATCTTCAGTAGTTATCATCATTTAATGCCGAAGAAGTTTGTTGTTGAAATACAAAGACTTTCTTCATTGCGTCATCAGTTATAGTTAGAATTGAGAAAATAGAGAGTACACATTAATGTATCTTTATTTTAGTTTGTACACCGATTTATCTGCCATGTCTGGTTTCATGTAGTCCTAATCTGCTGATTTCTCTTGTAAAATTAAGTTTTTTTTTTCTCTGTATTCACAAATCCTCATCGATGCCGCAGGAAATTACCTTTCTCTTTTATATACTTCTAGCAACTAAGCATACTGACATTGTAAAGATTTGGCTAAAAAAACTAAACAGATGCCAAACTTGTGTACCAAAAATGCAAAACCAACCTAACAGAAAAATGGCGACTTGTGGTCCAACAAGATAAATCATGGATGGTAACAGGGGAATTTGCTCGTGGTGTACCGGTTTAAAGGTTAGAAATATCTTTGTCTTATATGAATTTGTTACATCCCAAATTCGGTTTTTCTTTAGGTGACCAAGTTCCCTTTCAGTTTATTTTTTTTTCGGTTGTTTTTATTGGGTTGAGGTACCCTCTTAACTTGAGTACCCTTTTCAATGAATTTACCTTTTGACGATCAAAAAATAAATAAATTTGGTACATCCCAAAACCAATCTATACCCAAGAAATATGACTTGTCTTTGTCTTTGGGTATTACTAATTAGTGCCAAATTTGTTGTCCTTTGGATGGATGACTGTATTTTGGGATTAGGTGTACTTGAATAAAAAACCCGCACATTTTCTAATTCTCCATTGAACTAGCTAAGTTAGAAGCATGACTAAATAAGATCGGTAATAGGATTTCACTTGTTTTATATGACTCCCCCAATCCCAACAAGGTTTTCATTTTTTTCCATAAAATATGCCAAGAGGGGTTGACAAATTATTCTTATTTAGCTCCGAAAGCAAGTCTAGCGGTGGAATCCAACCAATGTAAGGCTTTTTTTACTTTCTTTTATTTATTCGGAAAATGCGTTAGGGGTCGGGACGTCCGTGTCATGTAACAGAGCAACTTTTTTGGGTTGAAGTATGTCATCACATTTGAACTTGTTACGTAACATCAAAAAATTTGACGATATACATGATCAATTATTCACAAGAAATAATAAGGGTCCAACAGAAAATCAAGAATTATATAGCATATAGGTTTGATGATTCAGAGTCTAAATAACGTGAATGAATGTGTCTTCTCAGACGGTATAAATTGGTAGGAATTTGTCCACTTGCACTTTAACTAAAAGAGTTGATGCCTGTTGGTATATGTAAAAAATCAATGAGATTTTGGAGAAAACTAAATTATGTTTCAGTGATGGGATTAACACTTACACCTACGAGGGTGGTTTAGAACATTTTAATTTAGATATTTTGAAGTTTCTTGAAGAAATAGTAAAACTATTAGAAGAAAACTAAGTTGACCCGTTTGAATTTGAATAATCTGAGTCTCTAGAGGATAAAGGCTTAACATTAAATTTGGTAATAAGTACGCGAATTGGAGCCCTGAAAACTGCATGCAGCGTCTCCACATTGAGTTCAAAATCATCTTGAAACGCACTTACCTGTTGGCAGGGACAAGATATACCAACAATCACTTCAACCGCTTCCCCTTCACATGTTACAGGTCGTACCTTAGTGTCCACTTCATGTCTACATGCTCTACTCCAAGCCTGGACCGTCATGCAATCAAAACATAACCATTGTTTCAAGGTCTTCAATGTATTCTCTATTCCAGCAAAAATGTCTAAATCGCATCAAATGGCTTGTTGCAGAGCATCTTTCCTTTCCTTATTGCAGAGATGAAGTCTCTTCAAATGAGGGATTCAGCAAGAAAAACCCTTACCTCCATTCTCCCCATCTGGACACTCATGAAAATCTTTAAAGGGACACAAAAACACACCTCTGCCAGTGGATGTCATTCAGTCACAGCATCAAACAGTAAGCACACCTGAAGCCCAAACACGGACTAAGAAACACCAACCAGATAACAATGAGTTCTCCGACAGCACCAGCAACAGGAAACAGAAGGTTGAAGGAAGAAACATGCCGCCAAAAAAACTCATAGAGAAAGGAAATACGATGAAAAGGAAAGATACAAAAGAAAACCTGTGTTTACGAGGAAGAAACCCAGCGTGGAAAAATAGACGAAAGAAAAAGGATAAAGAAAGAAAAAACACCTCAACCCCACTCTAACCCATCGAGGTGATGGTGCTGGTGATGAGATAGGGAGGGGGAAAGCTGTTTTCCGATGGTGGTTTTTAGGCTTCAGACGGTGGTTTTAGGGTTCAGATGGTGTTATTTGAATTAGGAAAAATAGAATAAAATCGGTCAAATGTTGACTTTGACGGTCAACCGCGGGACTGCTTAATTTTTAAAATGTTGGGTACGAAAGCAATGTCTTGGACATTTGTCGGGTACCAAACGTTAAATAACCCTATATTTTGTTGCCTAATTCAAACAGGTCTGAGTCAGGAGTTATATTCCGAGTCAGATTTAAAATAAAATCTGGTGGTGCATCTGGCAAGAGCGAAATAACAGACTTTATATATAAGAGATCAAGTTACAAAGTCAATCTTTTACGTTAATAATTAAAAATGATGAGATTTTGGAGAAAACTAAATTGCGTTCTGGGTTGAGATATTCAATTCCAGCGCCGAGTGTGTACATTATAACATTGTTAAAGGAAGTGGTTGCACAATTGTTCGAGAAACATTATGTCTAATGAAGAGCAGAAAATGATTTTCTCTCATCTTGTGTTAAAATACAAAGATTGTCTTCATTGCGTCATCAGTTATAGGTAGAATTGTGAAAATAGAATGTGCACATTATTGTATCTTGATTTTAGTTTGTACATCGATTCATCAGCCATGTCTATATGAGGTCCTAATCTTCTGATTTCTCTTGTAAAATAAAGTTTTTCTTTTCTTTTTCTTTTCTTTTTTTTTCTGTATTCACAAATCCTCATCGATGCCGCAGAAAATTACCTTTCTCTTTTATATACTTCTAACAACTAAACATACTGACAAATTATTCTTATTTAGCTCCGAAAGCAAGTCTAGCGGTGGAATCCAACTAATATAAGGCTTTTTTACTTTCTTTTATTTATTTGGAAAATGCATTAGGGGTTGGGACGTCGGTGTCATGTAACCGAGCAACTTTTTTGGGTTGAAGTATGTCATCACATTTGAACTTGTTATGTATCATCAAAAAATTTGACGATGTACATGATCAATTATTCACAAGAAAGAATAAGGGGCCAACGGAAAATGAAGAATTATATTCAGAGTCTAAATAGCATGAATGAATGTGTCTTCTTGGACAGTATGAATGAATTTGTTCACTTGCATGAATGAATTTGTTCACTTGCACCTGTTAACTAAAAGAGTTAACGCCTAACCATCTGGGGTTAGCCCAGTTGGCCAGGAGCCTGACTCTCAAGGAGGAGGTCCGGAGTTCGAGTCTCCGCTCAAACAGGAGTACTCGTGTAATTATACTAACTTTACTATGGGGTTCATGGGGCCAAGTTTGGTCAGTGGGGAGTAAGCCGGTGGCTACGCTGGCAGGGGCAGGACGGGTCTATGCCTAGTTTTTAAAAAAAAAAAAACGTGTTAGCCTCTTAATTTTAAAAGGCCCAAGAATAAGCTGAATTCTTGCAATCAAATTACTATGAGTAAAAACATCATTAAAATTTACTTTTTGTAATATTTCACCGAAATCTCATGTGCACAAGAACACGGATACATAGCAACTTGACAGCTCTTTTTACCAGTAGGTGCAGCTGAACAAATTCCTACCAATTTATAGGAGGCAGGTTTCAGACTATTCATGATCTTATTGACACATTGCAGAATTGAAAAATTACTGCAGTCAGATGAGAAAGCATTTCATTAATAGCACAAGGATTACCAAAAAGCACACTCCATATCCCAGAATTGGAACAAGGCTTATCACAGTTGTAAAGAATACAATGTTAGATAGAGGCATGAAAACCAAAGCAAATTTGGAAATAATTACGAAATTAAAATGTGCTGTCCAACAGTAACCATTATCCATCATCACCATTGGCTCATTGCTGCAACTGACGATATAGAATGTTCTTCCACTTGAATCCCTTTTATCCTCGGAGAAATCCCATAAATAAGCTGCATTAATCTACTTCAATTCGTCTCGAATGAAAGACTAGCTTGAAGTAATCATGGCATAGGTCTTCGCCATTTATTCACATCAATGAGCAGTTCCTGGATAAACCACATTTATATCAATCAGTTACAGTGTTAAGAAAACTATATATGTAGAGTGAGGGAGAGAACTGACCTGCTACTGGTGATTTTGGCACACCCAGCAAATTAATGTGATCAACGAACAGTGTATCAAGAGATTTATAGGATTTCAAATCATTTTGTATAGACTCCTTGAGTTTATCGCAATTGTGGATCCATAACTTGCGTAGAGAAGTCCATGAGTGTAAACCAGGCAGGGATGTCAGAGCAGGACAATCTGTAAACTTCAATGAGTAAAGGTAACTGCTCCTGCCATTCCTGCTGCAAGCATCCTCCCCATTTACAAGAAGAAAACCTTGAAACTTGGAACATCTTGAGATCGACAGAGATTGAAGCTGGTTATTGTTGTGGATTGGAAAAAACATAAGATCTGGAGAATCTGCAATAGAAAGGCAGTGGATTTTTTCTCCTCCGCGACTGCCTAAGATTGAGCCCACTGCTGTGTCATTGGTGTTGCACAATTCCAAGCTGCTTAGTGAAGAAAATGAACATATTGGTGTGATTCTCAATTTCAAGCAACTGCGAACGATCAAACTTCTAAGGAGAGGAAATGAATTATGACAATGTAGAGGAGCTATCCATTCTTCTAAATTATCCATATATTCGATTCTTAACTCAAGTAAAGAAGGGAATAATGATGGTGGAAGAACTATGGATGATGCTGTTGTTGTAGTTTTTGCAATCTTCTTACTCCTCACTGTCAGTGGTGGAACCAGGGGTTCACCAGGTTGTGTTCTAGCCCATCCAAGCTTTGGAAAACCCAAACCTAAATTCCGTGGAAATATTTCTGTTGCCCACGTATAAATTCCACCCCAGTTATAAACCATGACGCCGTTGTCTCCGTCTTCTTCACTGCATTGTTGATGATAGAACTCTTCACCCAAACACTTCAAAGACCTCATTTTAGATATGGAGAGCACCTTAAGACATGGGAGAAGACCCAGTGATGGAAGCTGCTCACAACTGTTGCAGTTCTGTATGCATAGTTCTACCAAAATCGGAAGGCATGACAATGAACCGATCCACCTTGGAAGCTTTGACCCACCAAATCTAGCTATCTCCAACGTTCTCAAATTGGGATGCGGTTGGAGACGTTCCAACACCATACTATCATCGATCACCTCTTCATTCCAGTGCATCTTTAGTACTCGAAGGTTTTGCTTGTCTTGTAACCTTGCTCTCTCAGCATCTGTTGGACCTCTCACATTCTCCAGATTTCTGATCACCAACACCTGAAGCAAGTTTAAGTCGGCCAGCTCTTTGATCCCGCTATGAAAATTGGTACTGAAGGCCTTTACTTTTCTAACCATGAACGGATCTAACTCTTCAAGGCAGCTGAGCTTGTCTATACCGTGAGGCATTTTATCATATTCCTCTCTGCAGTGTGTCAGACGCCTCAATTTTGACCAATTGCGAATTTCTTTGGGAAGGGCACACTCATGTCCTAGCTCCACTATCTCTAGATTGCAGAGGTTGCTAACGCAGGATTCAGGAAATACTTTAATGTCAGTACCATTACAATTAAGGTACCTTAAACGTGTTAATGCCCCAAAGTTGCTAGGCAATGCTTTTAGTTTCCTGCAGCCGACGAATTGGACCGTCCTTAAACTGTTGATGCCAGTGACTGAATCGGGTAATTCTTCAATTGCTGTAGATGAAATATCAAGGCGAATCAGATGTTCAAAAGACCCGATATTTATAGGTAAAGCCTTAAAATCAAGGCAACGATAGAGATCCAATGTCTGCAAGTTAGTAAGCTTGACAATACAATCAGGTAGTACATCAATATCCGAATATGAAAGATCAAGGTGTCTCAGAAGTGCCAAATACCCAATGTCCTTGAGTATCATATGAACATTAGTGCACCGATGAAATACAAGTGTCTGCAAATTGTAAAATTCACCGATCCTGGAAACTCCACCTACTTCTTCAAATACAGAATGTGAGAGATTGAGGTACCTCAAATGTTTAAGCTTAGAAGTGAAAGACGCAATGTTAATTGCATTGTGTTGGCCAGCAGAACTTACTACCCTTAAGCGCTTGCCCTTCAACATATTTCTAACTTCTTGGTATCTATTCTTCAGAACAAAGATTGACCGTAACCCGCTAGCTTTTTGCACCTCCTTGCAGATGATTTGTGATGCACTTTCTCGTAAAATTAAGCGCCGAACCCCATATGGAATTTTTTCATCTTTTCCATTTAGTATCGAGAATTCATGATTGCCGGCGACCACATGTGCGAGATCCCACACTATGCTTTGAATTTTGCATCTCTGAATGTCACCTAGACCTAGTTCATCGTTTTTCACATCAGAAAAAAATGAGCAAGACACCAAATTATGGAAATAATCATTAGCAATATCTTCAGGAGATTTCTGATGTTCACCATAAGATAAAGGTATGAATCCTTCCGCCACCCATAATTGAATCAATGTTTCTCTTTTGATTTCCCAACCATGAGGAAACAAAGAAATATAGGAGAAACATTGTTTCAAATTCGGGGAAAGCTCATCAAAGCTCAATTTCAATATTGATATGATTTTTTCCTTGTTGTCTGGTAGACTTAAAATGTCATTGTCTCTAATAGACAACCAATCACTCTCGCTTTTTTTTAAGTGCATGAGACCTCCAAGAAAATAAGACACGAATGGCGAACCATCACATTTTCTGGCTATCTCGATTCCTATTTTTTCCATCCATGGTGTCTCAATCGCTCCACCAGGAGAGAATGCCTTGTTTTTCATAATAGACCAACATTCATTTTGGGGCAAATTTTGTAATGCATATGGTGGAAGTATACCCCTAACAATAGAGGAAACTGTACTGCTACCTGTAGTGACTAAAATTTTACTTCCTGGAGCACCAATAGATAAGTAACTCCTAAATTTCTCCCATTCCTCAGCATTTTCCTTTCGGAAATCATCTAGTACTAACAAATATTTATTCCCAGCCAACTTTTCATGAACTTTCACTACAATTTCCTTATAATCTAGTGTATCAAAGTCATCACATTTGGTTTGGTTAATGGACTCCAGTATATTTTTCAAGATCTTTTTGGTATCAAAATCGTCAGATACATGAACCCATAATCTTGGTTCAAAGTTACTTTGTATCATTTGATCCTTGTAAACTACTTCAGCTAAAGTAGTCTTTCCAAGTCCTGCCATACCCTCTATGCATATGACAGAAACTTCTAGACATGAGGCTGATGACGTCGATGTCATTAACATGTTAATTATATCTGATTTTTCTTTCTCTCTTCCAAATATTTTTAATCCGTCTGGAATGATTGATATTGGGCTGTTTGGGTGCTCAAGATTGCGATCATGATAACTACTACTAGTATTTTCAAACTGAAACTTAACCATATCAGCAGCAATTTCGCCTAACCTTGAATTGATATTCTTAAACTTAGAAGCCATCTTAATATTGAATGGTTTTGAGGATGAAACAAAGAAGCCTCGTACCTTATTTCCCTTTACCTTTCGACGTATGGCTTCGTAAGAGTAGTCATCCAAAACATCATCTGCATCATAGATAACATCTTGAAGCCTTTTCAACCAGAGTCTCACACATTCGTCGGTCGCTTGCCTTTTTTCAGCATCACAAATTACAGCCAGAATCATATCCATAGTGTCTCTAAGCTTTTTCAGTTCATCTGGGACGCCCCAACCCATACCAATATGTTGGTCAGCAACAGATATCAAGTTTCTCATATTTAGCCGGGGTGTCATGATCTCAAACTCCAAACAAAAAAAATTATGATGATGATGATGATGATGAGATTGAAAAACTTGTCAAATTCTCAATCTAAGAAATATTAATTGATGAGAGCTGATGATGATTACGATCATGGAGATTAGTAGCGTAAATAAAAGTAAAATTAAATTCACTGAATAATTAATCAGTAATAATGATGATGAGGTTTTCGATATTTGTTAGTTAATGTTTATCTGGCTGGCCTGCTTCGATGACGCCTTGATTTTGGCATCATAACCTGCCTGCACGATACGAAGTTCCGTTGAACCTTTATTTTAATCTCCAAGTATTCCGAAACCATGTGCACAGACAAGGAAAATCTTGTTTGCACGTTTTTATGGGCCACAAAATCCGCAGTGATTATGATGAGATTCAAAAACTTATTCTAAGGTTGTTTTAGATTCATATATAAGGCTGACCAAAGATTATTACTTTAGTTACCACAAGCTGCAGGTATATCAACCAACAGGAAAGTAAGTAAAAAAAATTCCCTTAAATCATCATTTTAGTAGCAAAAAATAACCAGAGAAAACAACTGACAACATGCAAAACTGAACAATTTTTTTAAAGCTTTTTAGCTCACAGGAGCTAAAAACCAACACATACAATACAACTGAATTCAAACATTGACATAATAGAGGCAACAACAGATCCTTTCCCTGCGCTGCGCTGAAGTCACCTTATAATGACAGTAGCGACATATGCATTAATTAGTTATTTAAAAATAATAATAATACATTATAATACTAACGAAGTGATAAGCATTACAGCTATATTTTGGTGAGATCCAAATTAATGAAGTCGTCTCCCATGTGTGTATCATTTGGGTTGGACTGATCTGTAACTATCGTTTGTTAATTAGCACTTAGCATACTGAATACAACACTGAGTATGGCTGAGGTGACCGCTACATTTTAACAACGTAACGGAGATCATTCAACTACGTACCAATCACAAAAACACAACAGAGATCACTATCTGCTACCTTTTTTTTGAAGCGATCGACAGAGAGAGAGAGAGAGAATGGCTGAGGCTACCGCTACATTTTTCTTGGAGAGGTTTACAAACTGGATTGCTGAAGAAATAAATCTTCTGATGGGTGCAAGAGAGCAAGTAAGTATGCTTGAGAATGATCTCAAATGGTTATCTTCGTCGATCGAAAAAGCCGAACAAAAGCGCAGATCAGATAAATCGGTGAAGCTATGGGTGCAAGAAGCACGTGACGTAACATTTCATGCCGAGGATGTAATCGACGAATTCATCTTCAAAATAATTCACCAACCATGGATTAAAAAAGAATCCGGACCTATCAATAGGTGGTTGCAAAGTTCCATTAGCTACCCCCAACGGTTACCTCTTGTGCACGAACTCGCGAATCAAATCAAGGAAATCAACACCAGGGTAGCGAGACTTTTAGAGATGGAAAGGCATCTCCATGAAACTGCACAAATTGCTGGTGGTGGCATTGAATCTTCAAAGCAACACAAGATAAAGTTAAGAAGAGCTGCAATCGCGGAAGAGGAATATCCCAACGGAGTCAACTCAGTCAAGCTTCATGAGGATAGTAGAAAAAAAGTCACCAGGTCACTGCTGAGGGGCGACGAAGATAAGAAACTATGCTTCATTTCAATCATAGGGATGGGTGGAGTAGGTAAGACTACTTTGGCTAAGAACATTTACAATGATGATGATGTTAAACGACATTTTGTTCGACGTGCGTTTGTTTATGTATCCCAATCTTATAGTTTGGGACACCTCTTTAAAAGCATCAAGAGATGCTTTGTTTCAGACATGGGTGAAGAAGAGGTTTCACAGCAGAACCTTCGTGATTATTTGCAAGGAAAAAAATACTTGATAGTCTTAGATGACATCTGGAGCACAGAGGATTTGGATCGAATAAGAAGTGCTTTTCCGGATGATAATAACGGAAGCAGAATATTGCTCACCACTCGCCTCAAACAGGTAGCTTTGTCTGCTGGCGCTTTGTGTATCCATGAGTTGGGTGTGATAAATGCAATAGAGAGTTGGGAACTCTTCGTCAACAAGATGTTTCCATCAGGCGCTGGCAAGGTTTATAATTGGGGTGCCCTCGAGAAAATATTTCGTCTTTATAAATGGGTTAAAAAAATATTCCCGTTGCAGTTGGCTGGAACACACCTCAGACATCCCCTGGTTCCGCTGTCACTGAGCAGTGCTTCTCAACCATCCATGTGCCCACAAGATTTGGAGGACCTGGGAAAGCAGATGGTAGAAAAGTGCCGAGGGTTACCGTTAGCAATAGTGGTGTTGGGAAGCCTCCTATCGAGCCGTGAAAGGTCACAAGCTGTGTGGTCTAGAGTAAATGACGGAGCAAGTTGGTATTCATGTCAAGATGATGAAGAATCTTACAAATGTTCGGGAATTCTGGCGTTGAGTTATCATGACTTGCCCTCTAAGTTGAAGTTGTGTTTTCTTTATATGAGTCTTTTTCCCAAAGGTAGTGAAATTCGTGCCACAAAGTTATTCCAGTATTGGATTGCAGAAGGATTCGCTGAAACGAAAGAAAATTTAACAGCGGAAGCCGATGCAGAGGAGCACTTGGATAAATTAATCAACAGAAACATGATTCAAGTTGGTAGATTGAGATGCGATGGAAGGGTAAAAACATGTCACATTCATGATCTACTTCGTGATATCTCTGTAGCTGAATCTAATGAAGACCAGTTTTCTCAGATCTATGGCAACATAGACGAATTTTATCTAAATCCCAAGAGCTTTCGTCGAGTTGCTGTTTATTCTGGACGAGATATGCAAAACAAGGAGCACCTATCGGAATTTCGTTACACACAGATTCGTTCTCTGATATGCCAGGATGTGCGCTTTAAGGAAGGTAACTACTTAAGTTTGTTGTTCAGGGGTTTTAAATTGCTAAGGGTGTTGGACTTTAACGGTTTTAGTGAAGGGTTTGTTTCATTACCGAAGGAGCTAGGAGAACTCGTACATCTGAGGTACTTGAGCCTAGAGAAAACTAGGCTAGAGAAAATTAACACCAGTTACTTCCGTAAACTTGTCAGTCTACAAACTCTAAACCTCAATGAGTGTATTGATGAACTCCTGCTAGATGATCAGATTTGGAACCTGCAAGACTTGAGACATTTATATTTAGGTAGTATTAAACCGGCAGCAAATAATAATCTCACAACGGTACCAGTTAACTTTTACGGTACCGATAGTACATGTTGCTGCTGTTGGGGGAACGTAAACATGTCTACTACCACTACTACTACTACTACTACTACTATTACTACCAGTACCACTTCCTTAGAAAGTTTGGGGATTGGTAAACTCACAAATCTCCAGTCCTTAAGCATTCAGGATGGGGATTGGCTATCTGGTGGGTTGGAAAGGCTGAGTTCACTCAAGAAGTTAAGGATAGATAAGTGTTCGAACTCAGGTTTGATCTCAGAAGTTGTTGGTAAATTGGAGCACCTTCAATCATTGGAACTGCTTTATGAAGAAGCACCCATAAAATCCATCCAGCTCTCAAGCCATACTCGTCTTAAAAAGTTACATCTAAAAGGAGACATAAGTGAATGGGCGGGATCTGTTTCGTTCCCACTGAAGCTATGTAAGTTAATCTTAGTGTCGTCATGCATAAAGGAGGATCCAATGTCGATGTTAGAAAAGTTACCTAACTTAACATTTCTACACTTGGGATTTGATGCATATGCCGGCAGCCAAATGGTCTGCTCACGAGGAGGTTTTGCTCGCCTTCAAGTGTTGCAGCTTTACTCATTGGAGAAGCTAGAGGAGCTGATAGTGGAGGCGACAGCATTGGGAAGCCTTACGAGTTTTAGTATTGAAAAATGTGGACAATTGGTGATGGTTCCTGATGGAGTACAACAATTAACAGCTCTTGAAGAATTAAGAGTAGCTAATATGCCAGTTCATTTCCGGAGGCGGATAAAGGAAGACGGAGATGATTGGAACAAGATCAAGCATATTCCTTCATTGATTGTAGTTGGTTTTTAATTTTTTTAGTTGCAGCATATTGTTGGGGTTTTTATTCTGGCTAAATTATAATTATTGTTTTAGCTTAGTCCTATGTAATAAAACCTCTTTTTTCTATCACAAAGAAAGAAAAATTCAAGTCGTAGACTGAGTAAATTCGTTAATCCTTAGTTTCAGAAAGAGGTTTACTATGAATTTTACTGCCCCTACTTTGTATCTCCCAATTGCATAACTCTGATTTACCCTGAAAATTCGAAGACGACCATACCTTAGAAAGACGACCATTACAAGAAATCGAGACTGTAAAGCCAGAATAACAAAGAATTCAAGAGAATTCGAAGCAACAATGAAATCATGCGTGTGCTTAAGAGAAGAGAGGTGCAGAAATAGAAGACGAGGGGTGGAAAACAGAATCTGGGACTAGTCTTTGGGCTAATGGACCGGATATGGTCTTATCCTAGCCCGTAGGAATTTGTTTAAAAAAGTTATGTAAGAGATCAAGTTATAAATCATGAAAAACATCGATTTCATTGTAACATAGTGGCAAAGTCATCGAGTGATGATACCAGTGACCTGAGTTCAAAAGTCGTCGGCATCCGAACCAGCCAGGTTTTAAAACTGATATAAGAGGATTCAAATGACCAATTGGACCCGTTTGTGATTGTTTTTTTTTTCTATTAAAAGCACTTTGTAACAAACTTGTAAAAAAAAGAAAATACCAAAAATTATATTTGGTAAAAAAAATTCAAAGTACTTTTGGACAGAATCTCTTCCATTTTACGCCTGCTTTTAAAAGATACGAAGCAGTAGCTTTTAAAAGCTTGAAAAGGAGAAGTTATCGGCCCACATAATTTGATTTAACTGATTCTCTATTTTAACCTTGTCATTTTATTACAAAGACGAATTTTACCCTAGAATATTATACACATATCATTATATTTCTAACTTGTATTTTGTTCCTCTATTTTTCATTTTTAAAAAAATAATAAGATAATAATAATTACAATAAAAATATTTCTTTTGAAGCAAACCATAATCATATAATTCTTTATTAAATTATATAAATAATTAAAATGAATAAATAAATTTATTAAAATTAAAAATAAATATTACTTATATATATATATATTTTTTTTTTCAATTTTAAATTTATTAGAAAAGCAAACAAAGTCAAAATTTACAAAGAGTTGGTTGGCATCCTAGCAACAATTTGAGCCACAACACCTTTTTGGATAGCTAATCTTATATCCTATGAAAAAAGAGAACTCCCAATCTTATAGTTAGCATTAGAGGTGTAAATTGGGTTGTGCCAGCACGAGCACAGCCCAGCACATCACGCTAAAATTTGAGCACAACCCAGCACAGCACGTGACTTAGCACCGCATGGCACATCATGTTAGTTAAATGGGACGTGCTGGGTTTGACTAATTGGCACAGTAGCCCAGCACAGCACGCGGCACGGATTAGCACGTGGCACGGCACAGCACGGCACGTTAAGAAAGAACGTCATAATATGTATAAAATGCTACAAACCATAGCACAATACATCATATTTTGTGTCTATTTCACAAAAAAAACTCTTATTCTAGCCAACTATTGACATTTTATTACCGTTATGCTGACTTATTTTCATAATAACACATATAATACCTAAATATTTGAAAAACGTTTATATTGGAAAATATAAAATAAATGTGCCTGGCACAGCACAGCACGACACAACACGTGATTTCGTGTGTTGTGCCGTGCTGGGCCGGGCCGACACATTTTACATCTCTAGTTAGCGTCATAATTGGCCATACAATTCGTCAATCTCTTCAAAAAAAACAAAAAAATAATCTCCTAATTCTCCTAATGTCGAGAAAGCTAAAACACCAAAGTTATAGACATGAGAAAAGCATTTGTCCAGGTACTTGGTGTTCTTGCGAGTAGTAGATGTGGAGATGGCACAACCCAGAACGAAACTTCTAAGCCCATCACCGGTAGATGGGAAAACATATAATTTATTATAATTATAGTGTATCTAAAACTAATTTTAAAACATGTTTATTTTCGTCATTAACTACATCACCAGCACTTTAAAATAACAATTTAACAAACAGAATTTATAGTTTTTTAATTTCACAACGCTTTTAATAAATTATAGATTACCAAATGTTATGCCACTTTATTTTTACAGCACGGAACAACAACACACAACACAACACAACAGAAAAGTATTTTTCTAAATCTCACAACAATATCAAACTCGCCTAAAATAAACCCCGACAGAAAATAAAAAACATAAAATATGTGAAGGACATGAATCAAAAAATATACTATAAGAGAACAAGTTAAAAGAGTTAGACGAGTTATATCATAGGATGTTCTTGTGCACAAAAGATATATAAGCGATCAAGTCACGTTTCATTAAAAAAAATAAGATTTTGGAGAAAACTAAATTAGGATGTGGTGATGAAAATATCAATTTCAGCTGGAACCTTACTGGTTTCAAAATGATTTGAAGAACGGCTTGGTAGATTTTAGTTAATTAAAGTCTAATTAAAATTCAAAACCCAATTTTTCTAAATTCCAGTAAGCAGTCATGTTTGATAATTTATTTTGGAGTTTTCATGCTAATATATGAGCTTTTCCATTCTATCTATAACTGAAAAAGTAGTTATTGGACTCTTAGTTTGAATTTTAATAAGTACCTTAAAATTTTCCTAATAATTAGCCTGTCTATTCCTGTAAATCCTTGATGGTGTTCTGGACTTTCTTCATAATGGAGTTTTCTTTTCTATTTGCAAATCCATGTCAATGCTACTTAACTAGAACCTTTGCTCTCTTATTTTCTGCCAACTAGGTTGAGCATAGTGACATTACAAAAATGAATTCCTTTATTTTTCTTCACTATTTGCCTTGGTTTTATTTTTCCTTTTCTCCAAATTATTGTTCCTTAAATTTTTGATACTAATTTCTTTACTTTTTTTTTCTCATTAAAATGTTTAGCTTAAAAAATTACAAAGTTGCCAAACTTGTGTGCCAAAGATGTCAGGCCAACCTAATAGATAAAGGACCCTGCAATTTTTTCTTTGGGTCCTACGTACCAATTACGTCTGCCCTATGGATGGAAGGACCACATTTTGGTTTTTATTTATTTTTGTTTATTTTATTTTTATAAATAAGGGATTTGATATGAACGCGCGATTAGAGGATACTTTTTCTAATTGGGGATGTAGCTAGGGGACAAAATCGGTATCCCAATAGCAATTCGTGGTTACCCCCATCCAAATATTTTTTTAATTCCTAATCTACCCCTCACTAATCCTAATTAGTGTTTAATTATAATTAGTAAAATGTTAAGATTTATTTATAAGATTAAGTTAGTGTTTTTATTTGTTTTTGGGTGAGTGAGGTTAGAGTAGAAGGAGGGAAAAGAAAATTTGGAGGGAAAATGGAGGATGATTGTGAAGGGAGAATTGATGCTGAATCTTTAGCTCGACTCCATCAAGTATCATATCCTCAATCTTCTTGTAATGACAACAACTCACAATTGCAAGGTTTTGTGGAACCAACACCCTTAGATGATGATTTTTATGAGCATGGAGAGTTTTCTGAAGAACCTACATAAGAAAGTAAACTTGCACATCATACAAGCATCCCCAACACACACAGGTAAAGCTGCTTAGAGGTCGAAAATTTGTTTTTTTTTCTTTGAACCCACCATTTTTTCAGCTGTAAATCCTTTGTACCGGCATAGACGAAGTATGAATACAATGTGGATACATCTTAAACCGGCATAACATTCATAGAACGACAATGTCGGTAGTACAATATCCCCCATTTTGGGGCCTAAACCAGCGTAGAATTCAAACAAATAACTATGCCGACACATAAGTTACTTTTTATCTACCAAGGAATATTCTATTCTAGGAATATGATACCGGCATTTTTTAATTCAAAATTGACTATGATTGTACTGTATCCAAAACATTCAGGAACCAGTGGCTGCTGAAGCTATAAACCGGCATAGAAAACTAAATTTAACACCACGCCGGTAGAATGTACCGGCGTAGAATCCTAGATAACGATAATGCCGGTACCTAGGTTAAAAATTTGTTCTTCATTTTCTATTTTAGTTCGACTATGCCGGGACATAGGTCGATAGCGCCGGAATCCAGTTCCGGCGTGGTTTTCCATTTTTGTTGTAACTAATATTCATTCGATTCTTAGGTGGTGGCATATATTGATCCAACAAATGCAAATTCGTTTGGTCATGATACGTCGGAATGCTATAAAATGCCTCTGGTATGTTACCAAAGAATACTTATCACCTAGTAATAATGTATTGCTTGTAATGAACCTTCTAATCTCCCATTGTTGTCCTTGTGTAGGGAATAAAAGATCCAAATGAAGCAATCGCTTGGGAGAAAGAGACTGCTCTTAAGAACATGTGCGTGTTGGTGAGGAATACCCAAGGCAAACCAACTCGTTTTGAGATGGTTTGCGAGATAAGTGGGAAATACAAGGAGAAGAATAACCACAAGAGAAAGGGTTATGTATATCCAAAGAAGCCCAATAAGGTGTACAAGACTCGTACGAGGAAGGATGACTGCCCCTTTAAGCTTGTATTCCGTCTAAATGACTTGAACAAGGAATGGGATTGTGCGGTTTGGTTCAGCTGTCATAACCACCCGAATCCGAAAGATTCTGTTGGACACTTCCTAGTTGCGAAGATGAAACCTCATGAATTGGAGGATGTAAAGAGAATGACCAAAGTACTTATCAAACAGAGACAAATTCTCAGAGGATACAAGGAAAAGGATAAGAGAAACGTGTCTTCCCTAAGTACGATTCACAACATCACACTTCACATAATTTTCAACCAAAGCATATACACCAGAATCTTTTACTATTGTTTGGACCTCTTACCATTCCAAAGGAAAATCCCAATCGCCCGCAGCTTGGTTTCGGAAAACACGCACAGCCTTCGTGTGATCCTACAATTAGGAGATAGTAAAGTTGAAACATTTTACATAAATACACAATAATACTTATGCAAAACATTAAAAAATACAAACATAAGTTTGATAGATAGTGCGAGCCCACAAGTGCTTGTATCCAAATAGAATTTTAGGATTGTGAGCTTCACCCCAGATTCTACCACGATCAAGGTCAGGAATCATGTAATCAACATAAGGAAGGTGGGAACCTTTAACTTTTAATTTTCCCTTGCATTTGGCTTTGCATTGTGTCGGTTGTTCAGTTGGCCCACCAACTTCGCTGTGGCTTGCTACTTGACTTGGATGAACCTCATTATCTTCCTCCTCACTTTCTTATTCATCTTGGTCATCCTGCTCAACTGGTATAGTAGGTTCATTGATTACAAGTCGACTACGGTCACCGCCACTCTCCCAAGTTATCCCTCTACACTCAGCCCCCAAACGCTTTTTCCTACCTTCATCTTTACCTCGGAGAGGCAGAGTCTGAGGAGTATCAATACCGCCCTTCCTCATTTTATTAGTCACATCATCTTTACCTTTTCTTTTCTTAGCTTCCTTGGCTTTTGACCTATATCATAAGCACACGAAATGAATATAAGACATCTCATTTTTATAACCAGTTTCGATATAGACTCACTTAAACAAACAACGCCGGTACCTATCTCCCGGCATAGACACTTAGTTTATAATACCTGCCGGTACATTGTTCCGGCATTAACCAGTAACTACCGACAATGCCGGTAGTCATATGTATTCTCCTGGATACACTAAGAGTACTACCGACAATTCAAAAATAAATCAAATCCTAGCCGTAACTAAGTTCCGGCACATAGTGCAATAAAAAAAGAATGCCGGTACTAGGGATAAATTTAATAATGTTCCTGTAAGTTTTATTTTAGTACCGGCGTACGCGAAATATAAAAAATGTATGCCGTAATGTAAAACCGGCATAGTGGTCATCAAAATTTCAATGCCGGTACGTAACATTAAGTTTTTGGGGTTGAAACCGGCATTATATTCATGCTAACATTCTATACCATAACCTAATATCGGCGTTGAATTCATCTTACATTGAATGCCGTAACTATATTCCGGCATAGTATTCATACACAATTGAATGTCGGAATGTACTGCAACTCCGTTGTTTCGTTAGGGTTTTGCGATTCTAACCTAAACCCATTGCTAGAAATTGATTCAAACACTCATAAAGGAATTTAGAATCACTTACCTTCTCACATAAGCCATCTTTGCGAGCGTTTGATGGTCCGAAAACTTTGCTTCTTCTTCTTCTTGCTATTGAGCAATCTTAGCAAGTCTTTGTTTTAATATCTCTTCACTAATCGATTTTGAGTTCGATGGTGATTTTGGTTTTTTTCGTGGAGGCATTGTTATTATTCGGGTGGGTTAATCGAAGATTTTTTTTTTTTTTTGAATCGACGACTAATCGACAAAGAACGATGAAGAATAAAAAAATCGCAACATAAACCTAAGTCTCTGCCGGAACCAAATGCAAATGGGGGATGTGTGTTTGTGTTTTTTGATTTTAATGTTTTCAGGAAGAGGGTAAAACAGTAATTTAATAAAGGTTTTTAATTAACCTAAGGTCATTTTAGTACTTTCATAACATTTGGTCACCCCTTAGCAGAAAACATGGGGTGGGGGAAGTAATAAGTATCCCCCAATTAGAAAAAGTATCCCCCAATCGCGCGTTCTTTGATATCTTGTGATACAAAACCAACACAGTCTAGAATTCTACATCGAACTTATTAGCCTTTTTTTTGTTTATAAGCAATAAACAGAGAATTACATATGTCTAGTCATATGGTCCTTACATAGAGAAGGCAGGAGCCGGATAGGGGGTACAGACCAAGCCATATGGCATACATTTGTTTTAGCCCATTGAGCTAGATCGTGAGAAACTCCATTTACAAAACGGTTGACAAATACAAAGGATAAAAACTTAAACTTGGAAATCAAAGTTTTAATATCTTGCAACAGACAATGGGTTCTCTGAAGTCCCATGAAGGTTTTCATGTTAATTTGCTCCAAAATAGCTTGGAATCATTAAAAGAATCAATCGAACGTGTAAGTTTTATTTTTTTAATCATTAAAAGAATCAATCGAACGTGTAAATTTTATTTTTTTAATAGTAGGTCTTACAAAGTAAGACGGGTTGCAAACTAAACACGAAGGTTTCAAAAATAAGTATTAACTAGACCGGATAAATTTTTGATGAGAATGTTTTCTGTTGGGGACATGGGGACAAACCATATTTTAATATGTGTCTTTCTTATTAATTGATTCCAAAAAATTATGTTTCTAAAAATATAAAGGACGTGTATTTTTTTATCGGTTATCTTAATTGGAGATATTTTATCCTTGATTTTTTTGGTAACAAAATTTGTTAAAACTCTTAAAGATCGAACAAGAGAGAGGAGAACATAAACGCGGAAGCGTAAAAGACTACATTGATATTATCTTGGTGGAATACAATCTATTTGATATTGTTGATTGATTCTTACTTGCTTGCTTGCTTGAATTACAATTGATGTAGAACTTTCCTATTTATACTAGTTAGCTAAGCCTCCAAGTAACCAACTCCAAATTGAGTTCTACTTCCTTAGCCTACAAACTAGACCAACATTTTTATCACATGTTTTACATTATGGTATTTGACCAACCTCTATTGATCATTCTAGATACTTTGAACTCTACCTAACTCTAGACTTCTTTAAACCTTGTTCACATTAGTTCATATTAGACATTATAAATTAGGTAATTTCAACACTCCCCCGTAATTTGTAATGGCTCTGTTTTTGATCTTCACCCAATCTCTGCATTTCGTTCTTAGCTTCTTGACATGCTCGTGTAGCTTTCTTCTTCAAATTTTCCTTGTAGTGTCTCCATCGCCTTGTCTTGGGTTTTCTTCTTTTGTTGCTAGCCTAGTAGTTTTGCTAGCATCTCTTTTTTTTCAGTGGATGATGTCCACCATCTCCTGCCATATTTTGAAGCTTGATCGTCGCGATTCAGAGGCTCCCTATGACAAGTTTTTTACGTTGGGTTTTTTAGATAAGGAACTTAACCAATAGTGGTTCAAAGGTTCCACCGTAGTTTAGGGACGTTTCGGTCCTCTTCGTAGTTTAAGGACATTACGGTCCCCTTCATAGTTTAGGGACATTTCGGTCCTCTTCGTAGTTTAGGGACATTTCGGTCCTCTTCGGAAGTTTAAGGACATTACGGTCCCCTTCGTAGTTTAAGGACATTACGATCCTCTTTGTAGTTTAGGGACATTTCGGTCCTATCTTCGTAGTTTCAGGACATTGCGGTCCTCTTCGTAGTTTAGGGACATTTCGGTCCTATCTTTGTAGTTTTAGAACATACGGGTTCCATCGTAGTTTAGGGACATTGCGGTCCACTTCGTATCAGTAAAATACTTCTTGTACTCTTTAGACAACTCATAGGATTTTCACCCACTTTTGTTGTTCTCTATCTCTCATCACCTCTTGGTGATTTTTTTTTCTTTCTTCACAACATTTTTGTTGTTTCTTCTTCTATTCATCTTTTGTTCCGGTCATGCTTTTGTTGCAAAAACCATCACATTTTTTTGATTTTTAAGATTCTCTCACAATCTTTCATTTCGTCAAGCTTCTGCCACAAGCTCTGACTATTCTTCTTCTTGTTATATTGCTGTTACAATTTTGTCACGATATCCAGATTTGCCACATTTCTGAATTCGTAACAGATTTGCAACGTTGTGACAATTATTGTCACACTTATGTTTCCCTGATCATCCTTGCATTTAAACAAACATCTTGTCTGCATCTTCTCTATTTCCTTTGAGGCTTTCAGCCCATCTAAATCACCTTCAACTTCTTCTTTGTTTCGAATTTTTCTTCAGGTTCCACGGCATTTGCCAGCCCAACATTTTTTTGTTTTGTTTTTGTTTTTGTTTTTAACAGCCCATGTGCTGTCTCGGTGGGAAGTTGGTCACCTCCTTTTTTTTTTATTGTCTGCCGGTGAGATGGACGTTTAGTGTGTCGGTCACACCATGAAAAGAGAGTTGAATGGCACTTTCTCACTGGCACTCTCTTTTTTTTTTGCTTTCTGCTGCATGCACGACTATCGATCTCCAACTCCATCGACCACCGTGTATCATCATGGAAACATTCTATTTCTCTCGACACATCATCATGTTCTTCTTCCTTCAACGGTTAACTCAGCACTTGTTCGAATCTCGATCAATGGAAGAATTCATTACAGCAGCTCGACCTCAATCCACTCTTATTAATCAACCCATTTCATTCCTTCATCTGTTGAAAACATCATCATCATTGCTGGGAGCAGCAGCAGCAGCAGTCTCCGTCTCGTCGTCCTTCATGTATGCAGTCTCATCGCAGCCCGTGTTCTCTCCACTTTTGCTTTCCGCCTTTGCTTTCCGTTTTTTCTTTCCTCTGTGCGGCGTGTTAGGTGTGTCGGTATCACACGTTTTCTCTACATCTCGAGCTTCGGTCAATAATGGCAGCTGCCACTCGTTTTCCCTTCGTTCACTCTTCATCACTTCTCCTCGAACAACATCCAAGTGCTCACGTCGAACTCTCCATGAAACCACTGCCACCTTCCATTTCCAAAGCTCTACCATGCTGTCTCTGAACTTGGTTCATCTCGATTATCACTTCTCCTCGAACAACATCCAAGTGCTCAAGTCGAACTCTCCATGAAACCACTGCCACCTTCCATTACCAAAGCTCTACCATGCTGTCTCTGAACTTGGTTCATCTCGATTCTCGAGCTTTACTTCTCTGCTCATTCATCACTGTCCCGGCATTACTGACATGCATGCAATACCGTTACCATCACCGGATAACAGCATCATTCCATCTCTGGCAATCTCCACGTTCATCTTCTCATCCGGCCATGTATGCAGCGTCTCGCTCGAGCTCCGATATTGTCTTCAACTCCGTCGTTCACCCTTCATCTCTGAGATCGACTCACTTCCATTTCTATGATGTTAATGGATGCAACCCGAGCAGCAACACCATTGCTTCCCAAGATCAACCATGGGCTTCATTATCGGCTTCCGATAGTGGCAGCAGTTCCATTCCGTCGGACAACCACCATTGTTCTTCTCGTTTTCCATAGTCATCTCTTCATGACAGCACCTTCCTGAGAAGCACCTTTTCCATCGTGGGCATCTCCATCTCTCAAATCTTTGTCGTCTGCTTCTCTGCTACATTCCTTTCAAACTATTTTCAAACCTTTTTTTTTTCTTCCTGGTTTTGCATCGTAACTCTTCCAAAACAGATCCAACTCGAGCGAGAGTTCCTTCCATATCTTGACTGCAGCTATCTTCCTTAGGTCATACCCATGTTTTTTTGGGTGGTGAAATCCAACACACATAGACGCAGAAACACTCGCACCTTTTTTTTTTTTTTTTTTTTTTTCCGCGTCTCTAGATTCTGCAGACCCATACGAATAAAAACTTGATATATAACGATTCTTACGGCAGTAGAACTTACACCTCCTTCACAATCATCATCAGAACTGCTCATAAATTATTTTAAACCTTGTGTACTCAACACCACAACGAGAACTTAAACACTAACAACCATGAATTTTTTCTGAGTTTCTCTAACTCTCTTCCTCCCCTCTCTCTTCCTCTAACCTTGCTCTGATACCATCTTAAAGATCGAACAAGAGAGAGGAGAACATAAACGCGGAAGCGTAAAAGACTACATTGATATTATCTTGGTGGAATACAATCTATTTGATATTGTTGATTGATTCTTACTTGCTTGCTTGCTTGAATTACAATTGATGTAGAACTTGCCTATTTATACTAGTTAGCTAAGCCTCCAAGTAACCAACTCCAAATTGAGTTCTACTTCCTTAGCCTACAAACTAGACCAACATTTTTATCACATGTTTTACATTATGGTATTTGACCAACCTCTATTGATCATTCTAAATACTTTGAACTCTACCTAACTCTAGACTTCTTTAAACCTTGTTCACATTAGTTCATATTAGACATTATAAATTAGGTAATTTAAAACAATTAAGAAGAAAAACATATATCAAGATATGATTTACCTTCCTAAATTGGGGCCTATCACTACGTGACAAAAAAGAGACATTTTGAAGTAAAATGGGCACCCCTTAACCAATTATTTTTTTAATGGAAAATTTACCCCTAATTAATTAGTGTTAGTTTGGATGATTAGTGATAAAATTTCGTTGTTTTTTTTGAAGAACACCAACTCATAATCAGTTTATGTTCTCATTTGTATCAACTGATTGTGACCTCAAAAACACACGGAGGTTTTTTGAAACTAGCTTCTACCCGGAATCGGTTTATATGGCATGAACGTAAACCGATTATGGGTAAATTTTCTCTTTTTTTATCTATGGATTATGTGTTGTTAAATATAAAATAAAATTTAAATTCATTTTATACCCGAGTTAATGAAATGAAATCTAGTATGATTTCATACTCATTTTTTGATCGAGTATTAACATTAAAAAAAATGGGTTAACCAGAATCGGTTTACACGATACATATGTAAAAACCGATTCCTGACATTTATAGGGTTGGATTGAGAACCACAATCGGTTTACTTGACACACATATAAAATCCTATTCTAACATTATAATCAACAATCGGTTTTTATAAGTGCTAATGTAATCTGATTCTGGTTCAAATTTCTCGAAGAAGAAAACATATCAAGGACAATCGGTCTTTGTGGGCGTGAACATAAACCGTTTCTATTTGCAAGCGGATCACATATACATTAACGTTAACCGATTCTGATAAACGATGAAAAATTTGATTTCAAAATTTTCAATTTTTGTGCAATTTTATGTTACTAAACCTACTTTATAGGGTTGGATTGAGAAGAAAAGAAGAAGAATCAGTTGACACTACACCAAATGAAGGATTTCATTATGGAAGAAAAGCATTACAAAAAAAAACAAGCTAATTTCCCTAACTAAGAAAAATGGTTGTCAATATGAAGTTATATGTGTTAGGATTTTCTCTAACTCTTTCAATCCATTAGGGAAATTAAATAGGCTAATTCATTACTATATTTATCCTAATTATTGATATTTTACACTTTGTATTTACTTTGTAATGTAGGGATTATGTTATAACCATTGCTAACTATTTCTATAACTATTAAAATGACCACTATAAACAAGTGACATGTGTATTTTAGTTTCAGTTTCACGTGACCTGAGATTCAAATTTTCTGGTCACCAGAAAGTTTCAGGTCACCGGGAAATTTTAATTTCCAGTCACCTGTAACTGAAATTTCCCGGTCACCAGAAATTTTCAGGTTACCATTCCATTCACCTGATATTTTTTTCTTAAACCATAAACATTACTCTTTAACCCGCTACTCTCCATCCATTAATAACTGAAGTCATCAAGATAAAAGAATTGAAATGCAAGAAAATTTATATTTATATATATGTAATAAATTAATAATCAAGGGGTCAGAACAATTTGCTTAGATTTACATCGAATAAGCGATGAAAAATGTGAAATGTCACCAATTACACATTAGAATATTGAACAAAGAAGTGGTTGCTCCTCAAAATAAAAGCAGCATGTGTTCGGTTAACATCTGGGGACTGGATTTTTGTTGGCAGGATGTTGGTTTTGTTTCCACATCCCCAAAACATGCAGCACAACCTGTAAAAAAGATAAAAACAGTTGGTTAGCTTACACATGAGATATTTAAGCAAAACTTGAATCTATGCGGAATGCAGCTTAATCCAAATAAACTTATTCTGGAAAATAATCTATGTGGGCATTATAATTCGATTTCCTCAGTCCAAAACACAAGAGATAGCTCTTTCATAATGGAAGATGAAAGAACTCAAATCTTGGCACGTAAATGGAACTGTGAGTTTTCATACTTGAGTTAAGACTAGAGTTGAGACTAGTAATGATGCATTCTCCATGAGATTTTGTGACGGATCGGAAAATTATGCCTTTGGTGAGTCGCCCCGCAGGACGTAACTACCCCGATGCGCCACTATGATGAAGCTACGATCCGGGCCTCATCCCCAGGGAAATGTACGTCCATTCTTCCCTTGTAAGCATGCTCGTGGAGCATGATGCATCTAACTTAGCTTCCACACCGTTCCAAGGTCACCCTTGTCCGCAGAAGGGTATATGGACATAAGGCCAATGCCAATGCACTTCGCATGCATCTCTGGCGTTGCCTCAACGTAGGGAATTCATCGCAGAATTTTTTATCTAGCTGAGCAACCGTTATACCGTCGGGTCTTGTCTAGAAGGCATAAGTCGTGGACTTAGGTGTAGGCTGCACCAAGCCCTTTCCATTTCCTACGTTTCCTTGTTTACCAACTCTTTATAACTTTATAGGAAGTATAATAATATACTTACTGGCATGCAACTAAGCATCATCAAGTTTAGACAGAATCATATCTTGCGTCGAGCTACCGAGCTTAGATGATATGAGGGGCTAACGTGCTGGACCGGCAATGCTGCAAATCATTGCAACTTCCGATGTACCCTTTCCTACTCTAAAGGGATCAAGCACATACCGTAGTTCATCGTCGAAGGGACAAAAACTTAAGCCAACTCGTTATCAAATCCGTGGCTAAGTAATAATGGTAATGCCCTAGTCCGTATAGGCCATTCCATCAAGATGCATAATGATTAGGTATCATCGGGTCCGCTGCATGGAATAGTAATGCCTTCTCATCACATTCCCCAATGTTAAGGTTACGTAACTATAAATGAGCCTTAGGCATCATTTATACTCTTCCGGCTAGGCTATGAATCTTACTTGGCACATAGTCCGCATATGCACCTTCAACCAACTACCCCTCCCTATATATATTTATTTGACATTTTTACAACTTTGATTAGGGGAGGAAAAATATTTCATCAACTCCCCGCAATTATTGCGTTTTTCTGTTCATCGCAATGATTGCGAGCAATGACAGTGTTTGTGCAATATTCGTTCGGCCAGCCCTCTCTGGCCTGATGCACAATGATTGTGCACTACTCGGCGCAATGATTGCGCTGTAATCTCAAGGACACTACCCAACTGGCCTGATGCATCATGATGATGCAACATTGTCCCTCAGCCAAATTCCAAACATAATGCGTCATTTTGGCGCGGTATTGGACTTACGCCAATCTACCTCTTACCAAGCAACAAAATCTTTAGATGAAGCTTGATCTCAGGCCATGGTGCATCTTTGAGCATGCGCCATGCTAAAAACACGGGGTGTTACACTCTTTACCCCTTTAAAGATTTTCGTCCCCGAAATTCCAAACAAAACTATTGTGGACAAAATCTTCGGTTTGTATTTCCTGAGCAAAAGTCTCATACCAGATGCTCAGAAATCACAGGTTTCTTCAAGTTGTCATGAACAACAATTTAGACCTTCTGAGAAAATGTCCCATACCACCTGCCCAGGAATCCAAAAAGTGCCCACATCATTACCAAGAATCTCAATTGGCCAGTGCCAAGAGGATATCTCAACAAGGTATCTTAGATGGCTTCCCATACCACCACCCAAGAATCCATAAGGTTCACAAGGTTGAAAGATGGCATTGAAATGACAAGGCAAAACTCAACGCAATACTATGAGGACCTATCTCTAATGCCACTTCAGTTGGATGCAAGACACCATCCCTGACGGATTTACCGGGTTTCCACTCGTAAGTGGGATGCTAGACGGGACTGATAACGCACTCCCTTGGATGGTGCAAACGTGTGGGGATGATCAGTCCCATTGTATACCCACCATCCCAGACGGTCTTCCGGATTCTCGTAAGCGAGGTGCCATAGAGGCCTGGCAAACTCACAGTACCTATACAAGCTCAACTCGATTTGCAAAGTAACTCTCCCAACAGTTACAACTATTTCTCGCGCATAAGTTGGCCTACTCTCCAACTTTAAGTTTTCCGTTAAGGAAAATACTTGTGGACAAGTACACTCCGCATAGTCCAAGAGTTATCTCGGAACTTGCTCTGATACCAACTGTGATTGACCGGAAAATTATGTCTTTGGCACGTCGGCCCGCAGGCCGTAACTCCGAGGTATGCCACTATGATGGGGCTATGACACGGGCCTCATCCCAGGGAAATGTACATCCATTCTTCCCTTGTAAGCATTCTCGTGGAGCATGATGCAGCTAACTTAGCTTCCAAACCGTTCCAAGGTCACCCTTGTCCGCAGATGTGTATATGGACATAAGGCCAATGCCAATGCACTTCACATGCATCTCTGGCGTTGCCTCAACATAGCGAATTCATCGCATAATTTTCTATCTAGCTGAGAAACCGTCATACCGTCGGGTCTTGTCCAGAAGGCATAACCCGTGGACTTAGGCGTAGGCAGCACCAAGACCTTGCCATTTCCTACGTTACCTCGTTTACAAACTCTTTATAACTTTATAGGAAGTATAAGAATCCACTTACTGGCATGCAACTATGCCTCATCAAGTTTGGCCAGAATCATCTCTTGCGTCTAGCTACTGAGCTTAGATGATATGAGGGGCCAACGTGCTGGACTGGAAATGCTGCGAATCATTGCAGCTTCCTACGTACCCTTCCCTACTCTAAAGGGATCAAACACATACCGTAGTTCATCGTCGAAGGGACAGAAACTTAAGCCAATTCGTTTGCAAAGCCGTGGCTAAGTAATAATGGTAATGCCCTGGTCCGTATAGGCCATTCCATCAAGATGCATAATGATTATGCATCATCGGGTACGCATGGCATAGCAATGCCTTTGCATCAGATTCCCCAATGGAAAGGCTACACAAATATAAATGAGCCTTAGGCATCATTTATACTCTTCCGGCTAAGCTATGAAGCTTGCTTGGAACATAGTCCGCATATGCACCTTCAAACAACTACCACTCCCTATATATGTTTATTTGACATTTTTACAACTTTGATTTGGAGAGGAAAAATATTTCATCAACTCCCCGCAATTATTGTGTTTTACTGTTCATCGCAATGATTACGTGCAATGATTGCGAGCAATCATTCCGTTTGAGCAACATTCGTTCGGCCAGCCCTCTCTGGCCTGATGCACAATGATTGTGCACCACTCGGCACAATGATTGCGCTTCAAGCTCAAAGCCACTACCCAACTGGCATGATGCAACATTTTCCATCAGCCAAATTCCAAACATAATGCGTCATTTTGGCGCGGTATTAGACTTAGGCCAATCTACTTATTACCAAGCAACAAAATCTTTAGATGAAGCTTCATCTCAGGCAATGGCGCATCTTTTAGCATGCGCCATGCTAAAAACACGGGGTGTTACACTCTTCACCCCTTTAAACAATTCCTTCCTCGAAATTCCAAACAAAACTATTGTGGACAAACTATTCGGTTTGGATTTCCTGAGAAAAAGTCTCATACCAGATGCTAAGAAATCATAGGTTTCTTCAAGTTGTCATGAACAAAAATTTAGAACTTCTGACCAAATGTCCCATACCACCTGCCCAGGAATCCAAAAATTTCCCACATCGTTACCAAAAATCTCAATTGTCCAGTGCCAAGAGGATATCTCAACAAGGTATCTTAGATGGCATCCCATACCACCACCCAAGAATCCATAAGGTTCACAAGGTTAAAAGATGTCATTGAAATGACAAGGCAAAACTCAACGCAACACTTTGAGGACCAGTCTCTAATGCCAGTGCAGTTGGATGCAAGCCACCGTCCCTGACGGATTTAACGGGTTCCCACTCATAAGTGGGATGCTAGCCGGGCCTAAAAACGCACTCCCTTGGCCAGTGCCAACGTGTGGGGATGATCAGTCCCATTGTCTACCCACCGTCCCAGATGGTATTCCGAATGCTCGTAAGCAGGGTGCCATAGAGGCCTGGAAAACTCACAGTACTTATACAAGCTCAACTCGATTTGCAAAGTAACTGGCCCAGCAGTTACAACTATTTCTCGCGCATAAGTTGGCCTACTCTCCAACTTTAAGTTTTCCCTTAAGGAAAATACTTGTGGACAAGTCCACTCCGCACAGTCGAAGAGTTATCTCGGAACTTGCTCTGATACCAACTGTGACGGACCGGAAAATTACGCCTTTGGCGCATCGCCCCGCAGGCCGTAACTCCCCGGTTCACCACTATGATGAGGCTACGACACGGGCCTCATCCCCAGGGAAATGTACATCCATTCTGCCCTTGTAAGCATGCTCGTGGAGCATGATGCAGCTAACTTAGCTTCCACACCGTTCCAAGGTCACCCTTGTCCGCAAAAGGGTATATGGACATAAGGCTAATGCCAATTCACTTCGCATGCATCTCTGGCGTTGCCTCAATATAGGGAATTCATCGCAGAATTTTCTATCTAGCTGAGCAACCGTCATACCGTCGGGTCTTGTCCAGAAGGCATAACCCGTGGACTTAGGCGGAGGCCGCACCAAGACCTTGCCATTTCCTACGTTACATCATTTAAAAAAACTTTATAACTTGATAGGATGTATAAGAATCCACTTACGGGAATGCAACTATGCCTCATCAAGTTTGGCCAGAATCATCTCTTGCGTCGAGCTACCAAGCTTAAATGATATGAGGGGCCAACGTGCTGGACTGACAATGCTGCAAATCATTGCAGATTCCTACGTACCCTTCCATACTCTAAAGGGATCATGCACAGACCGTAGTTCATAGTTGAAGGGACAGAAACTTAAGCCAACTCGTTTGCAAAGACGTGGATAAGTAATAATGGTAATGCCCTGGTCCGTATAGGCCATTCCGTCAAGATGCATAATGATTATGCATCGTCAGGTATGCGGCATGGAAAAGTAATGCCTTCGAATCACAATCCCCAATGGAAAGGATACGCAACTATAAATGAGCCTTAGGCATCATTTATACTCTTCCGGCTAAGCTATGAAGCTTGCTTGGCACATAGTCTGCATATGCATGATAAGCACGTATGTGCTACATTTTATACCCATATTTATATTAGTTAGGACTCAATATTTTGACTAATAATATTATTTTAGTGCTTTTGTAGAAAGTACAAGCATATTCGATCACCAGAAGAATAAACAACTAAAAAATGGCGTTTGCGACCAAACCACCAATATTGCCCTCCGCATTGAACGAAATCATCTTAGTTAATGAACTTCTGGGTTGCCAAGTCAAAAACTTGAATTGCAACACCAACTAATCCTTTCATGGCCAGAAGAAAGTAGAAGAATTATTGGTGGGTTTCTCGTTCACTCAAGCAAGCATGTCAATCCACTAGAGACGTGTAGTAGAGATAAAGGGTCAGGTGGTTGGCAATGGGCTAACTCCCATGTTGGCAGGCATACAAAGCTACTGGTGGGACTAGAACTTAGTGAAGTACTCAGCCACGTGTCTTTATAGATGATACCCAAAACCTACAGCATATTCTGTTATATGAGAGGAATTATCATTTTCCATCAAACAAAAGGAAAGATGGTGGCTGCCGATTCGTCTTTTTCTGTCTGAAAATGGAATCTGGAGCACTTGAACGAGCTGTAAAAACTGGTGAAGATGGTTAGGTGATCGGGAAATAAGTTGGCACTATGTCCGGGGAAGAAGTTGCTGATTGTTTCGATGGTAGAATAAACGGAGGTGCTATAGTGGAAATGGTGCCACATATGAATGGTCGAATTCAGAGTGGCTAGGACCGATAATGGAGTGGCATGATGGTGGCCGTCTGGCAGCAACGGTGTGTAATTTCTCATACCTACAATGGGTTTGGTTTAGTAATGTTGTTGAATGTATGAACAGCTTCCAGTGGTGATGGATTTCGTCTGGGGTATCAAGAGACAAACATCAAGGCTACAAGCTAATGGTTGCGAGATGCCTGCGAAGTGGAGAAAGTGTGATGTGGTTGCATGGTGCGGAGATGAACTTTCTGTGCTGGAAATGGATTTGTCGTTATTTGTTTGCAAATGGAGAGATGGCAACGGTCAAAATTTGGTGGTGATTAGATAGAAAGAAGTTGTGGTTAGTTGTTGGTCGGGTTCTGGAGCTAGTAATGGACCGGAATGGATGGGCCTAGGAAGATTTGATAGGTCTAATTTTTAGACTCTTGCAACATCAATAAAGAGAGAAACATACAGAGAAGGAAGGGGACCGACTACTGTGATTCTTCAGGAGACGCGGCTGGAGTTATGGATTTCTTCCGGGAGGATTTTGTAAAGGTCGTTGAAGCATAGATATGGAAAAAGACGACTCGATTGGTTTAATCTCTTCTCTCTTGATTATCATTTTAATGGGTTTTAAGAAACCCATATTTATGTATTGCTAGACTTTTCGTAACTAGGGTTCATGGAGAAAGCTACTTCAAGCATAGACCATTATGAAATAATTTAGATTAATTTGGTATTAGGCTATTTTGAATAGAATTGTCGAAATCAATGTTTATGATTTATTGATTTTATAAATAATATTTATTATTGCTCCACCGGCTTTGTATGAAGTAAAAGCCTAAATGCATAAATGTATTTCGTGTTCCAATTTTATTTTTTATAGTATTTGATAATCCATGCTTAGGTTAAATCATTTGATGGGTTATGCTTAGACGACGCAAATAGTGATTGTGAACCGATAATTATATTTTCAATAATCTTCTTGTCATTATAATTTGATAGTCCATGCTTAGGAAACTCTGATGGGTTATACTTAGGAGATGCGAGTTTATTATCGAAAGTTATATTAATAATAGGTGTTGGAATTGAACAAAGAAATAAACTCATATTTGGAATTCGAATTTTTTTCGGTACTCAATTAGAAATAGTAGTGGAATCCGTTGACCCTGGTTATTGACGCTCTCTCTTATCAAATCCATTTTTTTGTAGTTTAATTTTATTATTTCATTTTCCATTCTTAAAATCCATAAAAAAATATTTCTGGTTAATTGATTGAGAATATTGATTATGGGTATTTCCACCGCCCCCTGTGGGTTCGACCCGTACTTGTCTCTGTCTACTAGTTAGACACCGTGCGATTGCGGTTATTATTATATAGGCATCTCCGGATCCAATAAATGCACCTTCAACCAACTACCACTCCCTATATATGTTTATTTGACATTTTTACAACTTTAATTTGGAGAGGAAAAATCTTTCATCAACTCCCCGCATTTATTGCGTTTTATTGTTCATCGCAATGATTTCTCGCAATCATTGCGTTTGTGCAACAGTCGTTCGGCCAGCCCTCTCTGGCCTGATGCATAATGATTTTGCACCACTCGGCACAATGATTGCGCTACAGGCTCAAGGCCTCTACCCAACTGGCATGATGCATCATGATGATGCAACATTGGCCCTCAGCCAAATTCCGAACATAATGCGTCATTTTGGCGCGGTATTGGACTTAGGCCAATCTACTTATTACCAAGCAACATAATCTTTAGATGAAGCTTCATCTCAGGAAATGGTGCATCTTTTATCATGCACCATGCTAAAAACAAGGAGTGTTACACTCTTCACCCCTTTAAAGAATTTCTTCCCCGAAATTCCAAACAAAACTATTGTGGACAAACTCTTCGGTTTGTATTTCCTGAGAAAATGTCCCATACTAGATGCTCAAAAATCATTCGTTTCTTCAAGTTGTCATGAATAACAATTTAGACCTTCTGAGCAAATGTCTCATACCACCTGCCCAGGAATCCAAAAAGTGCCCATATCATTACCAAGAATCTCAATTGGCTAGTGCCAAGAGGATATCTCAATAAGGTATCTTAGATGGCATCCTATACCACCACCCAAGAATCCCTAAGGTTCACAAGGTTGAAAGATGTCAGTGAAATGACAAGGAAAAACTCAACGCAACACTGTAAGGACCAATCTCTAATGCCAGTGCAGTTGGATGCAAGCCGTCGTCCCTGACGGATTTACCGGGTTGCCACTCGTAAGTGGGATGATATCCGGGCCTAAAAACGCACTCCCTTGTCCAGTGCCAACGTGTGGGGATGATCAGTCCCATTTTCTACCCACCGTCCCAGACGGTCTTCCGAATGCTCGTAAGCGGGGTGCCATAGAGGCCTGGAAAACTCACAGTACTTATACAAGCTCAACTCGATTTGCAAAGTAACTGGCCCAGCAGTTACAACTATTTATCGCGCATAAGTTGGCCTACTTTCCAACTTTAATTTTTCCGTTAAGGAAAATACTTGTGGACAAGTCCACTCCGCACAGTCCATGAGTTATCTCGGAACTTGCTCTGATACCAACTATAACGGACCGGAAAATTACGCCTTTGGCGCGTCGCCCCGTAGGACGTAACTCCCCGGTGCACCATTATGATGAGGCTACGACACATGCCTCATCCCCAGGGAAATGTACATCCTTTCTGCCCTTATAAGCATGCTCGTGGAGCATGATGCAGCTAACTTAGCTTCCACACCGTTCCAAGGTCACCCTTATCCGCAGAAAGATATATGGACATAAGTCCAATTCCAATGTACTTCACATGCATCTCTGGAGTTGCCTCAACGTATGGAATTCGTCGCAAAATTTTCTATCTAGCTGAGCAACCATCATACCGTCGGTTCTTGTCCAGAATGCATAACCCGTGGACTTAGGCGTTGGCCGCACCAAGCCCTTGCCATTGCCTACGTTACCTCGTTTACCAACTCTTTATAACTTGATAGGAAGTATAAGAGTCCACTTACTGGCATGCAACTATGCCTTATCAAGTTTGGCCAGAATCATCTCTTGCATCGAGCTACCGAGCTTAGATGAAATGAGGGGCCAACATGCTGGACTGGCAATGCTGCAAATCATTGCAGCATCCTACGTACCCTTCCCTATTCAAAAGGGACCAAGCACAGACCGTAGTTCATCGTCGAAGGGACATAAACTTAAGCCAACTCGTTTTCAAAGACGTGGCTAAGTAATAATGGTAATGCCCTGGTCCGTATAGGCCATTCCGTCAATATGCATAATGATTATGCATCATCGGGTCCTCGGCATGGCATAGTAATGCCTTCGCATCACATTCCCCAATGGAAAGGCTACGCAACTATAAATGAGCCTTAGGCATCATTTATACTCTTCCGGATAAGCTATAAAGCTTGCTTGGCACCTAGTCCGCATATGCACCTTCAACCAACTACCCCTCCCTATATATGTTTATTTGACATTTTTACAACTTTGATTAGGGGAGGAAAAATCTTTCATCAATTCCCCGTAATTATTTTGTTTTACTGTTCATCGCAATGATTGTGTTTGTGCAACATTAGTTCGGCCAGCCCTCTCTAGCCTGATGCACAATGATTGTGCACCACTCGGCGCAATGATTGCGCTGCAATCTCAAGGCCACTACCCAACTGGCCTAATGCATCATGATGATGCAACATTGGCCCTCAACCAAATTCCAAACATAATGCGTCATTTTGGCGCGGTATTGAACTTAGGTCAATCTACCTCTCACCAAGCAACAAAATCTTTAGATGAAGCTTCATCTCAGGACATGGCGCTCTTTTAGCATGCACCATGCTAAAAACAAGGGGTGTTACACTCTTCACCCCTTTAAAGAATTTCGTCCCCGAAATTCCAAACAAAACTAGTGTGGACAAACTCTTCGGTTTGTATTTCCTGAGCAAAAGTCCCATACCAGATGCTCAAAAATCACAGGTTTCTTCAAGTTTTCATGAACAAAAATTTAGACCTTCTGAGCAAATATCCCACACCACCTGCCCAGGAATCCAAAAATTGCCCACAACGTTACCAAGAATCTTAATTGGCCAGTGCTAAGAGGATATCTTAACAAGGTATCTTAGATGGCATCCCATACTACCACCCAAGAATCCCTAAGGTTCACAAGGTTGAAATATGTCATTAAAATGACAAGGAAAAACTCGACGCAACACTGTGAGGACCAATCTCTAATGCCAGTGCAGTTGGATGCAAGCCACCGTCCTTGACGGATTTACCGGGTTGCCACTCGTAAGTGGGATGCTATCCGGGACTGACAATGCATTCCCTTGGCCAGTGACAACGTGTGGGGATGATCATCCCATTGTCTACCCACCGTCCCAGATGGTATTCCGGATGCTCGTAAGTGGGGTGCCATAGAGGCATGAAAAACTCACAGTACTTATACAAGCTCAACTTAATTTGCAAAGTAACTGGCCCTGCAGTTACAACTATTTCTCGCGCAGAAGTTAGCCTACTCTCCAACTTTAAGTTTTCCGTTAAGGAAAATACTTGTGGACAAGTCTACTCCGCACAGTCCAATAGTATCTCGAAACTTTCTATGATACCAACTTTTACGTACCGGAAAATTACGCGTTTGGTGCATCGTCCCGCAGTCCATAACTCCCCGGTGCACCACTATGATGAGGCTACGACCCGGGCCTCATCTCCAGGAAAATGTACATCCATTCTTCCATTGTAAGCATACTCGTGGAGCATGATGCATCTAACTTAGCTTCCACACCATTCCAAGGTAACCATTGTCCGCAGAAGGGTATATGGACATAAGGCCAATGCTAATGCACTTCGCATACATCTCTGGCGTTTCCTCAATGTAGGGAATTCATCGCAGAATTTTCTATCTATCTGAGCAATCGTCATACCGTCATGTCTTGTCCAGAAGGCATAAGCCGTGGACTTAGGCGTAGGCCGCACCAAGCCCTTGCCATTTCCTACGTTACCACGTTTACCAACTCTTTATAACTTTATAGGAAGTATAAGCATTCACTTACTGGCATGCAACTAAGCCTTATCAAGTTTGGCCACAATCATCTCTTGCTTCGAGCTACCGAGCTTAGATGATATGAGGGGCCAACGTGCTGGACTGGAAATGCTGCAAATCATTGCAGCTGCCTACGTACCCTTCCATACTCTAAAGGGATCAAGCACAGACCGTAGTTTATCGTCGAAGGGACAGAAACTTAATCCAACTCGTTTGCAAAGCCGTGGCTAAGTAATAATGGTAATTCCCTGGTCCGTATAGGCCATTCCTTCAAGATGCATAATGATTATGCATCATCGGGTCCACGACATGGCATAGTTATTCCTTCACATCACATTCCCCAATGGAAAGGCTACGCAACTATAAATAATCCTTAGGCATCATTTATATTCTTCCGGCTAACCTATGAAGCTTACTTGGCACATAGTCCGCATATGCACCTTCAACCAACTACCACTCCCTATATATGTTTATTTGATATTTTTACAACTTTGATTTGGAGAGGAAAAATCTTTCATCAACTCCCCGCAATTATTGCATTTTACTGTTCATCGCAATGATTGCGAGCAATCATTGGGTTTGTGCAACATTCGTTCGGCCAGACCTCTATGGCCTGATGCACAATGATTGTGCACCACTCAGCACAATGATTGCGCTGCAAGCTCAAGGACACTACCCAACTGACATGATGCAACATTGTCCCTCAGCCAAATTCCAAACATAATGCGTCATTTTGGCGCGGTATTGGACTTAGGCCAATCTATATATTACCAAGCAACAAAATCTTTAGATGAAGTTTCATCTCAGGAAATGACGGATCTTTTAACATGCGCCATGCTAAAAACACGGGGTGTTACACTCTTCACCCCTTTAAAGAATTCCGTCCCCGAAATTCCAAACAAAACTATTGTGGACAAACTCTTCGGTTTGGATTTTATGAGTAAAAGTCCCATACCAGATGCTCAGAAATCATAGGTTTTTTCAAGTTGTCATGAACAACAATTTAGACCTTCTGAGAAAATGTCCCATACCAACTGCCTAGGAATCCAAAAAGTGCCCACATCGTTACCAAGAATCTCAATTGGCCAGTGCCAAGAAGATATATCAACAAGTTATCTTAGATGGCATCCCATACCACCACCCAAGAATCCCTAAGGTTAACAAGGTTAAAAGATGTCATTGAAATGACAAGGCAAAACTCAACTCAACACTGTGAGAACCAATCTCTAATGCCAGTGCAGTCTGATGCAAGCTACCATCCCTGACGGATTTACCGGGTTGTCACTCGTAAGTGGGATGCTAGCCGGGACTGACAACGTACTCCTTTGTCCAGTGCCAACGTGTGGGGATGATCAGTCCCGTTGTCTACCCACCATACCATACGGTATTCCGGATGCTCGTAAGCGGGGCGCCATAAAGGCCTGGCAAACTCACAATACTTATAAAAACTCAACTCGATTTGCAAAGTAACTGGCCCAACAGTTACAACTATTTCTTGCGCATAAGTTGGCCTACTCTCCAACTTTAAGTTTTCTATTAAGGAAAATACTTGTCCAAGAGTTATCTCATAACTTTCTCTGATACCAACTTTGACGGACCGAAAGATTACGTCATTGGCACGTCTCCCCACAGGCCGTAACTCCCTGGTGCACCACTATGATGAGGCTACGACCTGGGCCACATGCCCAGGAAAACGTACATCCATAATTCCCTTGTAAGCATGCTCGTGGATCATGATGCATCTAACTTAGCTTCCACACCGTTCCAAGTTCACCCTTGTCCGCAGAAGGGTATATGGACATAAATCTAATGCCAATGCACTTCGCATGTATCTCTGGCGTTGCCTCAATGTAGGGAATTCATCGCAAAATTTCCTATCTAGCTGAGCAACCGTCATACCGTTGGGTCTTTTCCATAAGTGATAAGCCGTGGACTTAGGCGTAGGCCGCACCAATCCCTTGCTATTTCCTACGTTACCTCGTTTACCAACTGTTTATAACTTTATAGGAAGCATGAGCATCCAATTACTGGCATGCAACTAAGCCTCATCAAGTTTAGCGACAATCATCTCTTGCGTCGAGCTACTGAGCTTAGATGATATGAGGGCCCAACGTGCTGGACTGGAAATAATGCAACTCATTTCGGCTACCTACGTACCCTTCCCTACTCTAAAGGGATCAAGCACAAACCGTAGTTCATCGTTGAAGGGATAAAAACTTAAGCCAACTCGTTTTCAAAGACGTGGCTAAGCAATAATAGTAATGCCCTGGTCCGTATAGGCCATTCTGTCAAGATGCATAATGATTATGCATCATCGGGTCCGACGCATGACATAGTAATGCCTTCGTATCACATTCCCAAATGGAAAAGCTACGCCACTATAACTGAGCCTTAGGCATCATTTATACTCTTTCGGCTTAGCTATGAAGCTTACTTGGCACATAGTTCGCATACGCATCTTCAAACAACTACCCCTCCCTATATATGTTTATTTGACATTTTGACAACCTTGATTAGGGGAGGAAAAATCTTTCATCAACTCCCCGCAATCATTGTGTTTCACTCTTCATCGCAATGATTGCGTTTATGCAACATTCGTTCGGCCAGCCCACCTTGGCCTGATGCACAATGATTGTGCACCACTCGGCGCAATGATTGCGCTGCAAGCTCAAGCCCACTACCCAACTGGCCTAATGCATCGTGATGATGCAACATTGGCCCTTAGCCAAATTCCAAACAAAATGCGTTATTTTGGCGCGAAATTGGACTTAAGCCAATCTACCTCTTACCAAGCAACGGAAGCTTTATATGAAGCTTTATCTCAGGCCATGGCGTATCTTTTATCATGCGCCATGCTAAAAACATGGGGTGTTACACTCTTCACCCCTTTAAAGAATTTCGTCCTTGAAATTCCAAACAAAACTATTGTGGACAAACTCTTCGGTTTGGATTTCCTGAGCAAAAGACTCATACCAGATGCTCAGAAATCACAGGTTTCTTCAAGTTGTCATGAACAACAATTTAGACCTTCTGAGAAAATGTCCCACACCACCTGCCCAGGAATCCAAAAAGTGCCCAAAACGTTACCAAGAATCTCAATTGGCAAGTGCCAAGAGGATATCTCAACAAGGTATCTTAGATGTCGTCCCATACCACAACCCAAGAATCCCTAAGGCTCACAAGGTTGAAAAATGTCATCGAAATGACAAGGAAAAACTCAACGCAACACTCTGAGGACCAATCTCTAATGCCAGTGCAGTTGGATGCAAGCCACCGTCCCTGACTGATTTCCCGGGTTGCCACTCGTAAGTGGGATGCTAGACAGGCCTGAAAACGCACACCCTTTTCCAGTTCCAACGTGTGGGGATGATCAATCCCATTTTCTACCCACCGTACTAGACGGTCTTCCGGATGCGCGTAAGCAGGGTGCCACAGAGGCCTGGAAAACTCACAGTACTTATTTGCAAAGTAACTGGCCCAACAGTTAAAACTATTTCTCACGAAGAAGTTGACCTACTCTCCAACTTTAAGTTTTCCGTTAAGGAAAATACTCGTGGACGAGTTCACTCCGCACAGTCCAAGAGTTATCTCGGAACTTGCTCTGATACCAATAGTGACAGACCAAAAAATTAAGTATTTGGCGCATTGCCCCGCAGGCCATAACTCCCCCGGTGAGCCACTATTATGAAGCTACGATCCGTGACTCATCCCCAGGAAAATGCACGTCTATTTTCCCTTGCAAGCATGCTCGTGGAGCATGATGCAGCTAACTTAGATTCCATACCGTTCAAAGGTCACCCTTGTCCGCAGAAGGGCATATGGACATAAGGCCAATGCCAATTCACTTCGCATGCATCTTTGGCGTTGCCTCAATGTAGGTAATTCATCGTCATACCGTCGGGTCTTGTCCAGAAGGCATAAGCCGTGGACTTAGGCGTAGGCCGCACCAATCCCTTGCCATTTCCTACGTTACCTCGTTTACCAAATAAGCATCCACTTACTGGCATGCAACTAAGCCTCATCATGTTTGGCCACAATCATCTCTTGCGTCGAGCTACTCTAAAGGGATCAAGCACAAACCGTAGTTCATCGTTGAAGGGACAGAAACTTAAGCCAACTCGTTTGAAAAGCCGTGGCTAAGCAATAATGGTAATGCCCTGGTCCGTATAGGCCATTCCGTCAAGATGCATATTGATTATGCATCATCGGGTCCGCGGCATGGCATAGTAATTCCTTCGCATCACATTCCCTAATGGAAAGGCTACGCAACTATAAATGAGCCTTAGGCATCATTTATACTCTTCCGGCTAAGTTATGAAGCTTACTTGGCGCATAGTCCGCATATGCACCTTCAACCAACTACCCCTCCCTATATATGTTTATTTGACATTTTTACAACTTTTATTAGGGGAGGAAAAATCTTTCATCAACTCCCCGCAATCATTGCGTTTCACTGTTCATCGTAATAATTGCGCTTGCGCAACATTCGTTCGGCCAGCCCTCTCTGGCCTGATATACAATGATTGTGCACCACTTGGCGCAATGATTACGCTGCAAGCTCAAGGCCACTGCCCAACTGTCCTAATGCATCATGATGATGCAACATTGGACCTCAACCAAATTCCTAAATTAATGCGTCATTTTAGCGGGGTATTGGCCTTACGCCAATCTACCTCTTACATAGCAACGTAAGCTTTAGAAGAAGCTTCATCTCAGTACATGGCGCATCTTTTAGCATGCGCCATGCTAAAAACATTGGGTGTTACACTCTTCACCCCTTTAAAGAATTTTGTCCCCGAAATTCCAAACAAAACTATTGTGGACAAACTCTTCGGTTTGGATTTCCTGAGGAAAAGTCCCATACCAGATGCTCAGAAATCACAGGTTTCTTCAAGTTGTGATGAACAACAATTTAGACCTTCTGAGAAAATGTCCCATACCACCTGCCCAGGAATCCAAAAAGTGCCCACAACGTTACCAAGAATCTCAATTGGCCAGTGCCAAGAGAATATCTCAACAAGGTATCTTAGATGGCGTCCCATACCACCACTCAAGAATCCCTAAGGTTCACAAGGTCGAAAAATGTCATCAAAATGACAAGGAAAAACTCAACGCAACACTGTGAGGACCAATCTCTAATGCCAGTGCAGTTGGATGCAAGCCACAGTCCCTGAAGGATTTACCGGGTTGCCACTCGTAAGTGGGATGCTAGCCGGGACTGACAATGCACACCCTTGGCCAGTGCCAATGTGTGGGGATATTCAGCCCCATTGTCTACCCACTGTCCCAGATGGTATTCCAGATGCTCGTAAGTGGGGTGCCACAGAGGCCTGGAAAACTCATAGTACTTCCACAAGCTCAACTCGATTTGCAAAGTAACTGGCCAAGCAGTTACAACTATTTCTCACGCAGAAGTTGGCCTACTCTCCAACTTTAAGTTTTTCATTAAGGAAAATACTTGTGGATGAGTCCACTCCGCACAGTCCAACAGTTATCTTGGAACTTGCTATGATACCAACTGTGACGGACCGGAAAATTACGCCTTTGGCGTGTCGTCCCGCATGCCGTAACTCCCCAAGTGATCCACTATGATGAAGCTATGATCCGGGCCTCATTCCCAGGCAAATGCAAGTCTATTTTCTCTTATAAGCATGCTCGTGGAGCATGATGCATCTAACTTATCTTCCACACCGTTCCAAGGTCACCCTTCTCCGCAGAAGGGTATATGGACATAAGGCCAATTCCAATGCACTTCGAATGCATCTCTAGCATTGCCTCAACGTATGGAATTCGGCGCAGAATTTTCTATCTAGCATAGCAACCGTCATACCGTTGGATCTTGTCCAGAAGGCATAAGCCTTGGACTTAGGCGTAGGCCGCACCAAGCCCTTGCCATTTCCTACGTTACCTCGTTTACCAACTCTTATATCTTGATAGGAAGTATGAGCATCCATTTAATGGCATGAAACTAACCCTCATCAAGTTTGGCCACAATCATCTCTTGCGTCGAGCTATCGAGCTTAGATAATATGAGTGGACAATGTGCTGGAAAGGCAATGATGCAACTCATTGTGGCTGCCTACGTACCCTTCCCTACTCTAAAGGGATCAAGAACTGACCGTAGTTCATCGTCGAAGGGACAGAAACTTAAGCCAACACGTTTGCAAAGCCGTGGCTAAGTAATAATGGTAATTCCCTTGTCCGTATAGGCCATTCCGTCAAGATACATAATGATTATGCATTATCGGGTCCGCGGCATGGCATAGTAATTCATTCACATCATATTCCCTAATGGAAAGGCTACGCAACTATAAATGAGCCTTAGGTATCATTTATACTCTTCTGGCCAAGATATGAAGCTTACTTGGCGCATAGTCTGCATATGCATCTTCAACCAACTACCCCTCCCTATATATGTTTATTTTACATTTTTACTACTTTGATTAGGGGAGGAAAAATCTTTCATCAACTCCCCGCAATCATTGTGTTTCACTGTTCATCACAATGATTGCGCTTGTGCAACATTCATTCGGCCATCCTTTTCTGGCCTGATGCACAGTGATTGCGCATCCCTCAATGCAATGATTGCTCCTCAAGATGAAGGCAACTGCCAAACTAGCCTAAAACATCAAGATGATGCAACATTGGCCCTCAGCCAAATTCCAAACATAATGCGTCATTTTGGCCCAGTATTGGCCTTAGGCCAATATACCTCTTACCAAGCAACGGATGCTTTAGATAAAGCTTCATATTACGACATGGCGCATCTTTTAGCATGCGCAATGCTAAAAACACGAGGTGTTACACTCTTCACCCCGTTAAAGAATTTCGTCCCAAAAATTCCAAATAGAACTATTATGGACAAACTCTTCGGTTTGGATTTCCTGAGCAAAAGTCCCATACCAGATGCTCAGAAATCACAGGTTTCTTCAAGTTGTCATGAACAAAAATTTAGACCTTCTGAGCAAATGTCCCATACCACCTTCCCGGGAATCCAAAAAGTGCCCACAACGTTACCAAGAATCTCAATTGGCAAGTGCCAAGAGGATATCTCAACAAGGTATCTTAGATGGCGTACCATACCACCACCCAAATATCCCTAAGGTTCACAAGGTTGAAAAATGTCATCAAAATGACAAGGCAAAACTCAACGCAACACTGTGAGGACCAATCTCTAATGCCAGTGCAGTTGGATGCAAGCCACCGTCCCTGACTGATTTCCCGGGTTGCCACTCGTAAGTGGGATGCTAGACAGGCCTGAAAACGCACACCCTTTTCCAGTTCCAACGTGTGGGGATGATCAATCCCATTTTCTACCCACCGTACTAGACGGTCTTCCGGATGCGCGTAAGCAGGGTGCCACAGAGGCCTGGAAAACTCACAGTACTTATACAAGCTCAACTCGATTTGCAAAGTAACTGGCCTAACAGTTAAAACTATTTCTCACGAAGAAGTTGACCTACTCTCCAACTTTAAGTTTTCCGTTAAGGAAAATACTCGTGGACGAGTTCACTCCGCACAGTCCAAGAGTTATCTCGGAACTTGCTCGATACCAATAGTGACAGACCAAAAAATTAAGTATTTGGCGCATTGCCCCGCAGGCCATAACTCCCCCGGTGAGCCACTATGATGAAGCTACGATCCGTGACTCATCCCCAGGAAAATGCACGTCTATTTTCCCTTGCAAGCATGCTCGTGGAGCATGATGCATCTAACTTAGCTTCCATACCATTCAAAGGTCACCCTTGTCCGCAGAAGGGCATATGGACATAAGGCCAATGCCAATTCACTTCGCATGCATCTTTGGCGTTGCCTCAATGTAGGGAATTCATCGTCATACCGTCGGGTCTTGTCCAGAAGGCATAAGCCGTGGACTTAGGCGTAGGCCGCACCAATCCCTTGCCATTTCCTACGTTACCTCGTTTACCAAATAAGCATCCACTTACTGGCATGCAACTAAGCCTCATCATGTTTGGCCACAATCATCTCTTGCGTCGAGCTACTCTAAAGGGATCAAGCACAAACCGTAGTTCATCGTTGAAGGGACAGAAACTTAAGCCAACTCGTTTGAAAAGCCGTGGCTAAGCAATAATGGTAATGCCCTGGTCCGTATAGGCCATTCCGTCAAGATGCATATTGATTATGCATCATCGGGTCCGCGACATGGCATAGTAATTCCTTCGCATCACATTCCCTAATGGAAAGGCTACGCAACTATAAATGAGCCTTAGGCATCATTTATACTCTTCCGGCTAAGTTATGAAGCTTACTTGGCGCATAGTCCGCATATGCACCTTCAACCAACTACCCCTCCCTATATATGTTTATTTGACATTTTTACAACTTTTATTAGGGAGGAAAAATCTTTCATCAACTCCCATTGCGTTTCACAATCATTGCGTTTCACTGTTCATCGTAATAATTGCGCTTGCGCAACATTCGTTCGGCCAGCCCTCTCTGGCCTGATGTACAATGATTGTGCACCACTTGGCGCAATGATTATGCTGCAAAATCAAGGCCACTGCCAAACTGTCCTAATGCATCATGATGATGCAACATTGGACCTCAACCAAATTCCTAAATTAATGCGTCATTTTAGCGGGGTATTGGACTTACGCCAATCTACCTCTTACATAGCAACGTAAGCTTTAGAAGAAGCTTCATCTCAGGACATGGCGCATCTTTTAGCATGCGCCATGCTAAAAACATTGGGGGTGATCAGTCCCATTGTCAACCCACCATCCCAGACGAGTCCACTCTGCACAGTCCAAGAGTTATCTTGGAACTTGATCTGATACCAACTGTGACAGACCGAAAAATTACGCCTTTGGCGGGTTACCCCGCAGGCCAAAACTCCCCCGGTGAGCCACTATGATGAAGCTACGACCTGGGCCTCATCCCTAGGAAAATGTACGCCCATTTTCCCTTGCAAGCATGCTCGTGGAGCATGATTCAACTAACTTAGATTCCACACCATTCCAAGGTCACCCTTGTCCGCAGAAGGGTATATATGGACATAAGGCCAATGCCAATGCACTTCTCATGCATCTCTGGCGTTTCCTCAACATAGGGAATTCATCGCAGAATTTCCTATCTATCTGAGCAACCGTCATACCGTCGGGTTTTGTCCAGAAGGCATAATCTGTGGACTTAGGCGTAGGCCGCACCAAGAAATTTCCATTTCCTATGTTACCTCATTTACCAACTCTTTATAACTTGATAGGAAGTATGAGCATCCACTTACTGGCATACAACTAAGCCTTATCAAGTTTGGCCACAATCATCTCTTGCATCGAGCTACCGAGCTTAGAGGATATGAGGGGCCAACGTGCTGGACCGGAAATGATGTAACTCATTGCGGATTCCTATGTACCCTTCCCTACTCTAAAGGGATCAAGCACAGACCGTAGTTCATCGTCAAGGGACAGAAACTTAAGCCAACTCTTTTGCAAAGCCGTGGCTAAACAATAATGGTAATGCACTGGTCCGTATAGGCCATTCCGTCAAGATGCATAATGATTATGAATCATCGGGTCCGCGGCATGGCATAGTAATTCCTTCGCATCACATTCCTCAATGGAAAGGCTACGTAACTATAAATGAGCCTTAGGAATCATTTATACTTTTCCGGCTAAGATATGAAGCTTACTTGGCACATAGTCCGCATATGCACCTTCAACCAACTACGCCTCCCTATATATGTTTATTTGACATTTTTACAACTTTGATTAGGGGAGGAAAAATCTTTCATCAACACCCCGCAATCATTGTGTTTCACTGTTCATCGTAATGATTGCGTTTGTGCAACATTCATTCGGCCAGCCCTCTCTGGCCTGATGCACAATGATTGTGCACCACTCGGCGCAATAATTGCGCTGCAAGCTCAATGCCACTACCCAACTAGCCTAATGCATCATGATGATGCAACATTGGCCCTCAGTCAAATTCTAAACATAATGCGTCATTTTGGCACGGTATTGGCCTTAAGACAATCTACCTCTTTCCAAGCAATGGAATATTTAGATGAAGCTTCATCTCAATCCATGGTGCATCTTTTAGCATGCGCCACGCTAAAAACACGGGGTGTTACAGATTTCATCCCACCCTTCATAATTTTCTACACAAAAGGCAGACAATATGCACAAGGAGATATTAGATGGTGTGGTTGTATGCACATATTAGCAAGGGATCCTAATTTGTTATCGCCGATTATTCTGGACAACTGACTAAGGAAATAAAATAATTGAAGATAATATTACAAACCTGAAAGTTGAGATTTCAGGTGCAGAATCGTAAAAACGAAGACTGCTCTCTCCTTCATATATTTGCCCAGTAATTTTGTCCAACATTGGATTATCACTTGCACTAACAAGGTTACCATCTGATGTGGATCTTTGAAAAGATAGCCTGTAAGAGGGAAAAAGTATAATAGATTCAGGATTGCACAATTTTTAATGAGCAAGAGATCCACCACAATGGGGAGAAAATATGTCACCCATCATCTCATTTATATTTATGTTAACAATATCCGTTAATATAGAAAACAAATCTGATCATTTACATGAACAAAATCTAAAAAGTTCCATTAATATGGTTGATTTACTAATAAAAACAAAGCTAATGGTTAATAAAGGCTGGAAATCATTCTTCATCCCTATTTTCTTTATAACAACCCATATAACTGGATTTAATGCCATAACGATTTTAAAGATTTTCTTTGGAACCAAGTTTCCAACATCTATATAAAGAATGCAAATCACTCTTTATTCATGCATAAACCACGTACTTGCTGTGAAAAAGGAGGTAGCGAATAGAAGATATCAACTATGACTTTTGAAGAAAATCATAACAAGGGGGAAGCAATGATAGTTGATTCCAGTGGTATGTAAACTTATTTAAGTGTCACAATTTTGAATCCTAGACTGCTATTTTTTTTTTCTCTTATCAATTTTTTCTTTATATTAATAGGCTGCTGTTTTTTTTTTCTCTTATCAATTTTTAAATATATGATATTTATATGTAGGTAAGAAACCTTCGGGAATTGTTTATACCCCCTTCAAGCATCTGGTTAGGAATCAGACACAAAAAAAAGTGGCGCAGGCTTTGGTTCTTTTGTGCAACAAAATTCAGGTGAGATCGAGCCTTAGGTATATGAACATGGATAAATCTATAAATAATCTGATCCTCCAATTGATCATTATAGTCCAAAACATCATGACTACGGTTTATAGATCTGTCTGTAGCATCGTACCGCAACCTCTATGATCAGCACAAGATTAGAGATGTTGATGATGCATCTGAAAAAAATCATATTACTGGTTACTGGTTACTGGTTTCAGTTTTTTTTTTTTTTTTTTTTTTTTTTTTTTTGTAGGTCTCCTCCCACAGTCCATGAAGATAATCACGCATTAAAGAAGGAACCCGTAGGATCAACAGTTCTTTCACTATATCTCCCACACAACGAATTTCCTGGCATCTGATCCGAAAAAACTCAAAGACCATCTTGATATGTTCTTATCGAATAACAATAAATAGATTTTGAGTTTTTGAGTTTTTTTTTCTAAGATCAATAGATTTTAGTTTTGTTTTGGTGTTGTTTGATATAGGCACACACTTCTTCATTAATAACTATACGTTGCTTCCAATAATTTTTTTGTTCTCTTATACAGTTTTTTTTTTTCGAGAAGAAAAGGTTATATTGAGAAGAGAAAAATATGTACAGAGTGTTGAGTCAAAGACTCCCATGGAAAAAAAAAAGCTATCTAATTACAAAATAACTACATCTTCCTGGTGTTGAGTGATTTGACTCATCGAGTATCCCTTGAAAATCTCCATGAGCTCCATATAATAATTTGAGAAAAAGATATCAATATTTTCACTGTATTATATCTGGAAGCGCAAATTAAGAATTTTTTACATATGGCTTATTATTGAGAAAAGAGTTTTGCATCGATTCACACAAATTGTGGCATTTGAAATTATTTTTGGCTTTGTTTTTGTCAATAAAGAGGAATTTGATTAGAATATGTGGTTAGAATTTTCGATTGCTTTGCTTAGTTTTATTTTGGTTCTTAACCCTTCTTCTTTATTTATGTTAAAGGTGTCGGGATGCAAGATGCTCAACAAGGGATTATTTACATTGACGAAATTGACAAATTAATTAAAAATATACTCCTTATAATAATTCAAATCACAAAAAAGTATACTTGACCACCCTGTATCAAGCAGGTTATCACCGCCAAGCCGGTATCAAGTAACTTTTCCCAAGAAGTACGAAAATGATAACCTCAAAGTAACAGTTCAAGAATATCACATTCACAAGGTCTACGTATATCACATTATCACATATTGTTACTATGAGTCTGTCTAACAATTTTTTGCGTATGTTGTTTTCACACGAAATGGGCTCTTTCTGACCATTTCATATATCATCTCCCTTAACGAGGTCTCTAAGAGGCTCCTTACCACTAGAAGTATAATGTTGTTTGGCTTTCTCAAAAATATGATTAGTTATTTTATGAACTAACAATGCAAGGTTTATCTCTATATACTCTGACATCATTTGATTATGAACACAACAAAGTACTTCAAACATCCACTTTCACTTTGTGTATTTGGACATATTATATATAATCCCTACATAAAAATATATGAACATGGATGATGTGTACCTTGGTTGTGATCAGTCAATAAGTGTGATGTCCACACTCGCTATAAGTCATTTTGTTTCTTCATCGTGCTATTATAGCATTCAAACCTAAAGTTAATGTTCAATTTAGGATTTCTCAAGTTTCTTTCACCAAATTCAGCAAGAATAACAAAACCAGCACAGCACGCGCCAAATGGATCCTTGATGTATTGGTCTTAAGGCCTTACATATCAGTATGAACGAACTTGGCAAGTATAGACTTGGAGTTACATGTGAAAAAATTACACAATCATTTTATAATGCTTGCACGGGATCATTTTTTACCTTTACCTTTGACTTTTTTTCTTTTTATCTATTTCACTACATTACTCACATTAGTGTAGAGCGTCTCTTGAAGAGAGAAACTCAAGAAACGGGAAACACTTCATGTTTGATTTCTGAAAAAAAATATATATTTGTGATTTTCCTTGATCACATCTTCTTCAACGGGAAACACTTCATATGTGTTGTACTATTTAGAATTGACAATCTATTTTACTTAATATCATTTTTTTAAGTGTCTCGAATACCAGATATCAATACAAATATATAATGAGTGTAACTGTTCATTTAGCTACAAAAAGTTAGTGCCTAACAGAGCAGTTAAATTGATCGCTTGATTTATAAAGTAACTATATGATTTTTGAAGAAAGATATATCAGTATATTTCTTATATTACATCTTCTTTGAAGGGCGCACTTCATATGTTTTGTACTATTTAGAGTTGACAATCTATTTTTATATAATATCAATTTTTTTGAGTGTCTCTAATATAAGATATCAATACAACTATATAGCGAGCGTGATTTTTTATATAACTACAAGAAGTTAGTTCCTGGATGAGCAGTTAAATTGGTACTTATATTACATCATCTTTGACGGGAAGCACTTCATATGCTTTGTACTATTTAGGAAATCTATTTTATATTAATATCGTGTTTCTTTAGTGTCTCTATCAGATATCAGTACCTATATAGTGAGTATAGCGTTCATTTTATTAGAAGAACTTGGAGACTAGAAGAGTTGTTGAGTTGGCCACTTGATTCTTAAAGTAGATATATGATTCCCAAAGAAGATATATCAATTCATTTCCTTGATAACATCTTCTTTGACGGGAAGCACTTCATGTGCTTTGTACTATTTAGTGTTGGAAATCCATCTTATATTTTCATGTTTTTTTTTAGTATCTCTAATATTAGATAGCGAGTGTGATTTTTCATGTAACTACCAATAGTATTGATGTTGGAAATATCATGAACTACGTACTGATTTCAAAAGTTAAAATATATATTTTTTTAAGTATTTTCTTTAAGAGGATTTCTTAATCTCCAACACTTTAAACCATATGTAATTGGTGATTTTGGTTCCAATTGTCAGTCTATTAAATGTTAATTGGCATTTTCATTATACACCGCAAATGTTAATTGGGACCCCCTTTGGGACGAGTGCAGCCTCACTAAATTGTGATCAATTTCGATGGTACCCGGTGCATAACACTGGTTAACTACTAAAAAAATCTAATATATTTTAGTGTTTATAGTTTAAACTATTTTGCTTTCGATACTTTGATTTACTTATTTTAATTTATTTGTAGAGATGATTACTTCTTTATTCGGTTACTTGAAATTAGTTTTCAAAACCATGTGAGATCTTTAAATTATGATAGTATTATACATTTGATTATTATAAATTTCAATTACATAGTTTTAATTGTCAATCTGTTGAATGGTAAATTCTATAATAGCTTATTAAAACTCTTATTGGGACGGGTGCGGGGCGAAGTCCCGCCTCAGTGGACATGAACCAACGCTGTAAGAAATTCCAACAGTCCCGGTGCGTAGCAAGGGTTTCAAGCTAGTCCTCCTAAAATTAAAAAAATTACACCAGCTGTTGGAGATGCTCCGATAAGATTGCACAAAATTTTGCTTGTTTTGTAGGCCTGCACCAAGCTATAAAGAGTTATTCATTTTTTATTTGCCTAAATTATGATAGAGAGGAGTTGAAGAGGACTTCAAATGAAAAATTAGCCTTAAATATAAGACTCGTTTTTATTTGGCTCCACGAACAAGTCTTACGAGGAAATCCGACCTATTGCTCATACAAGATTTTTCCTCTGTTTTTCACAAGGAACGTGCCTTACTTCCTTAGGGTCGAAATGGTTTGTCATCATCAAATTGGGAATGTATAATTGTGTTATCAATCACTATAACATAATTTGACCACACCATAAATTGATCCAATCATTCATTTTACATCGAACGTAGCGTAGGAAGATCTACATGATCAATTATTCATCCAAGACCAAAAAAAAAAAAAAAACCCAATGGAGAACAAAAAAACATAAAATAACTGAAAAAGGCCACGAGTCAATGTGTCTTCTCGTTGCGGATTGTAAATTGGTAGGAATTTGTTCACTTGCCTGTTAGTTAAACGAGTTGGACAAGATATTTCATGTTTGCAGATATATTAAAGATCGAGTGTCAAAACCCATTTTTACGTTAATCATGTAAAATAATGAGATTTTGGAGAAAACTAAATTGAGTTTTGGGATGAGCGAATGTCAATTACAGCTTTGATCGCGTGTCTATGATCACACTGCTAGAATATGTTGTTGCAATTAAAACAAGTAGTCAAGTGGTTGCGGTGCGGTTCGATTTGGATATGAGACGACTGTAGTGCAGTTCGAGAGATTGAGCCAAGAGCCAAAAGTGATTTCCTCTGACTTTGAGTAATTAGGGATTCTTTGTTGAAATACTCGGAGCTTTTCAAATGCGGCATCAATTCTAGCTAGAATTGCAAATGAAGGAAATATGGATTGGTGTCTTTTGATTTTAGTTTGTATATTAATTCATCAGCCATGTCTAGTCCGATATATATGAATGCAGTCCTAATCTTCCGTGTTTTCTAGTAATTTTTTTTTTTTTTGTTCTACGTATTTGTAAATCTATGAATGCCACAGAAAATAACGTTTTCTTTTAGTTTCTTCTACCAACTAAGCATATATTGACATTACAAAGATCTGACCGAAGATATTTCTGAGGAGGAAATATTAGGTTCAATTAAGGAAATGGAGTGCAATAAGGCTCCAGGACCTGATGGGTACCCCATTAAGGTGTTCACTAGATATTGGAAGATATTGGGGGAGGATTTTATGATAGTAGTGAAGCATTTCGAGGTAACATGCTCGTTGGACTGGAGAATAAACAATACCTTCATTACTCTAATTCCTAAGAAAGATACAATTGAGGTGGTAAAGGATTTCAGGCCTGTTAGTTTGATTAATACATGTTACAAAATGATAGCAAAGACGCTGGCGTCTAGACTTAAACAAGTACTGCCTTCTTTGATTTCGGACACACAAAGTGCTTTCATAGCAGGTAGACAGATAACCGACAACATATTACTTGCTAATGAGTGTTTGGATATTAGGGTGAAGCAGAAACAAGCAGGAGACGGTACAGCAATTAGTACAACACTTTGTGAGGCGGTACAAGATTCTGCTTGGTTGTACACTTGAAGATTTTAACTAAAAGAAAGTTCCAATTTACTAAAAGATTCAGAAACAAGCAGGAAACGCCAGTGAATCTTTTACCTTGTCGTACAAGATTCACTTGGTTGAGGCGGTACAAGATTCTGCTTTGACGTACACTTGAAGATTTTAACTAAAAGAAAGTTCCAATTTACTAAAAGTTCCATTAATTCATATCTTAAGAAGAAAGTTCCAATTTACCTTGTCGTACGCTTTTTCCACTTCCAACTTCATGACCCATAAGACGAGGCGGTACAAGATTCACTTGGTTGTACACTTGAAGATTTTCCTTTTAAGTATCTTGGAATGCTAGCGGGGGCACCATACAGATGCAAAAAGATTTGGGATCTTGTGATTGAGAATGTGGAGAAAAGACTAGAGGGATGGAAGCGAGGCTATCTCTCGTATGGGGGAAGATTGGTTCTTATTATGAGTGTTTTAAGTTCACTAGCAGTGTACAGGATGTCTTCCTTTGCTATTCCTCCTCCAGTAACTAAGAGACTTGAAAGAGCAATGAGAACTTTCCTATGGGAAGTTAAAGGTGGGAGGAATAGAACTGCATTGGTTTCTTGGCATAAAATATGTCATTCCAGACAAGAGGGAGGACTCAGTATCAAAGTTTTAACTGTGATAAATGATGCTCTTTTGTGTAAGTGGTTGTGGAGGTTTTCAAATGAGCCCGAGGCACTATGGAGAAAAATAATTGAGGGTAAGCATGGGTGTGACAATAATGGTTTGGATTCTAAGCAAACTAAGCAACCATACGGCATGGGACTGTGGAGAGGCATCTACAACAGACTCGACAAATTCAAATTGATAATAGTGCACAAGGTTGGTAATGGGAGAAAAACCCGTTTATGGGAGGATAGATGGTTAGGAGAAAGGATAAATATCCAAACCTTTTTTAAGTCTCTAGAAAGAAAGGGTGTTGGGTTAGTGAAATGGCCGCAATCAGCGCAGATGGGGAGACAAATTGGAACTTAGATTTCAAAAGAAGACTCACTAATATAGAAATTAATGTGGCAGAAACATCATCGTTGCTCCTAGAGGGAATTGTCTTAAACGATATTGGTGATGCTAGAAGCTGGAGATGGGAGCGCAGTGAAGTCTTTTCAGTTAAATCTTGTTATCAAGGTCTGACAAAGAGATCAGGTATTATTTTTCCTTTCACACAAGTTTGGAAACCAATAGTTCCAACAAAGGTATCTTTCTTTGTGTGGTTAATTCATCATAAAGCAATCTTAACACATGATAATCTGACTAAGAATCTGCACTATAACAGGGGCCTTGTAGTGAATAATCAGTAGCTTGTTTAGTCAGTTGCAGGTGTACCCAATCTTGACTCAGTTTTGTTGGCTTAGGGTATTTGTACTTGGCATGTAACTTTTGTTGTTGGTCACTGGAGCAAGTTGCTTCAGTCTTTCTTTTTCTCTCTTATTTTCTCCTCCTCCTCTCTAACTATCTTTCTTTTTTTATAAAATTATTTGTAGTATTGATAAAAAAAAAACCAACCAACAGATAATTCACTCCTGGTTAAGATAAAGTATGGCCCCCAATAGGGGAATTTGCTTGTGGTGCTTGAGGTGTACCAGTTCACAGATGTGAAATATTTTTGTCTTTCATGGATTTAGGTACACCCCATACAAATTGGTCCTCAAGTAATAGAATCCTGCTTTTGTCTACCGGATTGAGTGCCAATTATATATTTTCCTTGGGATACAAAATCTGGATGGATGACCAGATTTTTGCTTAGGTTTCTTGGGATACAAAATCCGCACATTTTCGATTTATTGATTTAACTTAGTTAAAATAAGATCAGTAATGAGGCTACATATAGAATGCATGGATGATTGTGCTACCTATCATCAGATAATTTGGGCACGACGAAATCATACATTTTAGAGTGGATGTCGACTATTCATCCCAGACAAAATGAGCCTCAACGAAAAATTTAAAACATGAGTCAGTATGGACTTATAGCATGTAAATTAGACGAATTAGAGTTTAAATAGTACGAACGAGTGTCTTCTCGGACTCACCGGCCTATAAATTTGTAGAAACATGTTCACTTTGCACCTGTTATTAGAAGATTTAGACAAGTTAATTTCTTTTTATGTTCTAGACAAAGTAAGCTTTTACATTTATCATGAAAATTCATTAGATTTTGGAGAAAACTGACTTCCAAGAAAAGAATTGCAAAATTGGTTGACAAATTGAATCAAGCAGATAGGTGTTTCCATTAAGTCATATTTTCTCCTAGATTTGAATAAGAAATCACTGGACATAATTACTGTATCTTGATTTGAGTTTGTGTATTAGTTCACCATTCTTTTCTAGTCTGATGTGTACGTAGGTTTATCAAGCTAAATTCTTTTGTAAAATGAAGCTATTTTTCATCTATTTTGCAGATCTTTGTCAATGCCACTTGCCACAAACATGAACTTACATTACAGACATCCAATGAATCCAACAGCGAAGACGTTATAACTACTAATAATATCTATAACGGCTCACTGATAATATCGTACAGTATTTCACATGTTTTATTGTACAGCCCCAAGCTCGACAGGTTGTATTCTCACCTGAATTAATTGGTTTGTGTTATTAGTACAGCTGCATATACTACATCGTATGAATTGATTGCTATCTACTTGGGAGATGTAGCACACCCATAACACCCTCATATAGATAATTAAAATTAACTTGTAGTCCAACAAGATTAAGAGTCCACCTGCTTTTGTCTTCCAGTACTAACCGTGTCTTTAGGATTGGCAAGAGGACCATATTTCGGGATTTAATTATTTTTGTAATTAAAAAAACAAACATTTTCGAATCCTACATTGAAATTAGTCTGAGAAGCAGAACTTAGTCTTAGAAGGGTGTCCTTCTGATTTTGCACTTAATCTCATGTGATGATGCAAGTACTTTCAGAAGACCAAGAGCAGGGACATCCACAACAATGAAATAGCTGACTGAAAGTATGTAAGTTGGAGGAATGAGAGCTTAAATAATATCCTCCAAAACCATCCTATAAAAACTGTTAGTTAAAAGAGTTTGACAAGTTAGTGTCTGTTTGTGTTCTGGAGATGAAGTTACAAATCAATCTTTATGTTTGTCATGAAAAGTAATGAGATTTTGGAGAAAACTAAGTTAGGTTTTCATTACAAGAATATCAATTCCTGCTCCTCTATGATCATGTTATGAAAATATGGAGATTTGTTAATGAAACAGTGGGTCATATTTTAGGGCTAGGTTTGAAAAAGGAAAAAAGTGTAATCCAGTGTCTCTGGATTTTAGTTCCTATACTAGTTCATCAGCCTTGTCTCACCGGTGTTGCCGAGTCTGATGTGCGTGTCAAGCTAAATTCATTCAGTTGTGAAATGGAGTCATTTCTTTTTTGCTATTTGCAAATCATTACCAATACCACTTGCATCATGAACTTACATTACACAGATTTGGGGTTACCCATCCTCTAATTAATGGTGAAGATATTATATAAATTTGGTAGCCTCACAAATTAAAAGACCACTAATTATAGATTCTGATTGTATATTTGTATCCAACTAATAGATTAGTTTTGGAATAACCAAATTGGTCCTCGTCTAGTAGAAATTGGCTGATTCACAACGTGGGATCTTGAATCTCATACCTCCCCTGAATTAATTGGTTGTTTGATAAGGTTAATTGATTGGACTCGAATATTTATCTACTTGGGAGCTGTAGCACCCCAGTTGATATAATTAATTAACCTGTTGTCTAGCAAGATTAAGAACCCTGGTCTTTGTTTTTGAGTACTAAGTGTGTCCTCTGGTTCACGTGAGGACCGTATCCATTTTTTGGGTTTGATTTCTTGGAATAAAAAAACAAAATATTTTCGGATTCTACATTGAACTTAGTCTTAATCTTAGTCTTAGAAGCATAACTAGTAAGATTATACAGTATCTCATATGTTATGCAGGACTGCACCGAGTGACACTATATGCATGCATACATATCATAAAAGCCCTCCTTAGAGATCTCGATCGACATTGTATTCTTTTAAGTCAAGAACGAACTAAAGAAAGGATTGAGTTGTTTTGGCTTTGATTACTGGGAATTTTACAACCAGGGACGGTTGATTATTAAACTCGAATGCTGCCAAAAATCATTTGTTTAAATTAATCAAACTGTAAACTATATTTTGATCCTTAAATTCGACCATTGTAAATGTCGAACTAGAAAAATGTGTTCATGTTACTCAAATGGATGACATAAATTTCTAAAATAGCCACTCCAGAATACGGTTTAAGACGGTAAATTCGGGTACTAAGCTGTTGTTCATAAGCTAAGCTTATGTAGATGAAAATGACAATCAAATTGCAATAAGCTACGATTTTTGTGATTAAAACCAGTGAAGTTAGATCTTTTTCAAATTGTGGAATGAATTGCTTCAAATGTTAAGGTTCTCCGTCTGTTTATCGTACTAGAAGTTAGTTCATAGCTCTCTGACATTTATTGATTCACATTTTGTTTTGTTGGTCAAAGGTTTGTCTTACTCTCTTTCTACTTTTTTGTCTCTATAAATCTCACTATCTCTCTCAAATTTCTTCCATCCATTCAAATTATAAAAATTAAATAAAGCCCCATATCCCACAAGACTTCATTTCAGCTACACAAACCAAAAACCTCAGACTTTTTACCCGTTAGAGAGATAAAAAAAGCTCAAATTTGTCAAGGAAGCCATTAATGGCAGGAGGAGGAGGAGAAGGTGATGCAGATTCATTAGAATACACACCAACATGGATTGTTGCATTAGTTTGTTCAATCATTGTTTTCATATCTCTTGCTGTTGAAAGACTTCTTCATTCAATTGGAAAGGTAGTCCCCTGTTTTTTTTCCCACTGTTTTCCTTGATTTGAATTCATAAATGTCATTCTGTTTTAGCTTAATTTAGTAAAATAATCGAAACCCACTTGAGATTTTTGATTATTAATCATGGCGTGTGTTTGGTTTTTTGATGATTTATAGCATTTGAAGAGGAAAAATCAAAGGCCTCTTTTTGAAGCTTTACTGAAAATCAAAGAAGGTAAACCACCCCTTATCATCTCTTTACTTGATTCTACCCAATGTGTTTAATTAATGGAAAGTAATGGAGTCGATTAATTGGGTCTGAAATATTGTGATTTTTTGATTTGTTGTTGCAGAGTTGATGCTTTTAGGGTTCATTTCATTGCTACTCACTGTATTTCAAACCACAGTCTCTAAAATCTGCATACGTGAGAGTTGGACTAAACATCTACTTCCATGTGATAAGCCTGAGCTTAAAAAAGTAGCGCATATTGGTAGAAAGATTCTTGCATCAGGAGGCACTAACGAATACTGCACTAAAAAGGTATACTGGAGTTGAAGGATTTCTACTTGGTTTGGTTTATTCACGGACAGTGGACTAGTTTTATATTGCAGTTGATAGTTAAATGGATAGTGAATTGCGTTTCCTTGGTTGTGCAGGGAAAGGTCCCATTGTTGTCTCTTGAGGCATTGCATCAATTGCATATATTTATCTTTGTATTGGCTATTGTCCATATCACATTTTGTGTTCTCACTATTCTTTTCAGCGGTATGAAGGTAATTCTGATATCATGTCTTCCGATTTGTTCATTGTTCGTCTATCGTCTTTAATGTTCCTTTTATTCTTTTTGATCATCTGTGGATGTTGCAATGAACTGTATGTTATAGATACGTACCTGGAAACGCTGGGAGGATTCTATCGCGAAAGATAAGTATGATTCAATAAAGCATCTGAACAAGGTCACACATGTCCAGCAAAATGCTTTTGTCAAGGACCATTTTCTTATTTGTGGGCGAGACTCTGCAGTACTAAGATGGTTGGTACGTCATTAGTACAGCTTCATCGTTATTAGGAAAACACTCTAGTGTCATTGAAATTGACATTTGTTCTCACTTATTTACTTTTGGTATGTCTTTGCAGGTTTCATTCTTCAAGCAATTTTATGTGTCTGTGACCAAATTAGACTATATCACACTGCGTCTCGGTTTCATTACGGTAGGTTGATTAAGGAGTAGGGGATCATATTATTCATGAAGTGTTCTACTGAACATGGGTTTATACCTTTTAGATTGCAGGGTTGCCTTAACATAAGTATTGCTCATATTGTTTCATATTCCTGTAGACCCATTGCAAGGGAAACCCCAAATTTGATTTTCACAAGTACATGGTTCGAGCTCTTGAAGCTGATTTTAAGAAGGTTGTCGGCATAAGGTAAATGGTTTACACACACACCAGAAAGAAGAATAATGATTCATATACTTAGTGTAGCAAGTTGCAGAAATTCGTATAACTTTCCACCTGGAATATCACGGGATAACCGTTTGTGTCCCCCTTCATGTAACTCAATATTTCTATTGCAGTTGGTATCTTTGGGTATTTGTGGTCGTTTTCTTGTTGCTGAATGTAAAAGGTATTTCATGAGCAACTTATATCAGTTTAAAATATCTAATTTTGCAGCTTCACAACGAGAACTTGTAGTTGAATCAAGTGTTTCTAGATGCTTAAACAAGTTTTCAATTTATTTCCATGTCTATGAAACTTAAACACGTATAATAAGATATTCATTCTCATTTCAAATTAAAGAAACCCACTAGAATCGGATACGAATTTAGTTGATGGTTTCCTAATTGTGTTCTGTTTTTAGGTAATGCCATAGACTTCTTATTATAACCCTGACAAGCTAGTCCAACATCTGGAGACTAATAACCTGTGTTTCTTGTCCATGTGCAGGTTGGAATACATATTTCTGGATCGCTTTCGTCCCCCTCTTTGTAAGCTTTCTAACCGTATATGCACTTTTAAGTTGCTACTCAATATGCATATATGTCCATGCATACATGTCTATCTAAACTTCGTAAACTTTTACACTTGTGAGGGGAAAAACAGCTAGTACATGGGAGAGGCACACATTCAAGAAATTCCTTGTTCATGGAGATTTTTCTTTTAGCTACTATCGACTATGAGTTATCACAGAAGTAAACCAGAGATATGTCCAAGAGTAGATATTAGGGCTAAGAGCCAAAATGCCCCGATTAGGGGGGTCATTTGTAGAAATGCCCCGATTTTTGAAACAAAGTTAAAATACCCCGAAATAGGCAAAAAAAAGTTAAAAGTTAAAATGCCCCGAAATAGATATTAATCAGCCTACTTTTTGCAAATATATGCATTTATGTATACATATCAAGCATGCTAATCAAAGATCACGAGCTTTAGCTAATATGGTGTTTATTCTTAAAAAACTCAGCTGCTACTTGCTGTTGGAGCAAAGCTGCAGCACGTTATAACTCAATTGGCTCATGAAGTGGCTGAGAAGCATATAGCCGTAGAAGGGGACTTGGTTGTTAAGCCCTCAGATGAGCACTTCTGGTTCAATCGCCCCCGTATTATTCTCTTCTTGATTCATTTCATCCTTTTCCAGAATGCTTTTGAAATTGCGTTTTTCTTCTGGATATGGGTAAGTGACAGACTTTTTACATTAAGATTCATTAAGCTCCTTCGTATAGTCCACATCCAACAACAGTACCGTACACCTTCCTGCCTCCCCTAATTATGTCTGTCTGACCTTATAATACATAATGTCACACTTGTGATCTCTTAATTTGGATTCTACAAGATGTTATCTATCCTCTATTCCTCGGCTATCATTTTGTTTAGTTGTTGTAGTAATGACCGGGTGAAGTTCTTTCTCTTTAATCAAATTCAGGTTGAATTCGGGTTCAACTCTTGCATAATGGGACAAGTTCGCTACATCATCCCAAGACTAGTTATCGGGTTTGATATCTCTCTCTCGTCCATATTTCATCATATTAACCTTCTCGAATGTAGCCAATAGATATTCATACATGCACAAATCTGATTGTTTTTGTGTTTCATAGGGTATTTATTCAAGTACTCTGCAGTTACAGTACCCTGCCTCTTTATGCCATCGTAGCTCAGGTTAGTAACATTTTTAATCTCCTTGCCTTTTGTGTTTGCTCTCAGTTAACTTTTTCTTGACATACTCTTCTCGATTTACTTACTTTGTTCTGATATTTTGTTTAGATGGGAAGTTCATTCAACAAGGCTATATTCGATGAGCATGTACAAGTAGGATTGGTCGGTTGGGCAGAGAAAGCAAGGAAGAGAGGTTCGCGATCAGACGCTGCAGATGGCTCACCTCAAAGTAATTCTTCTACCGCACATATTCTAATGGGACGTATGGGACAGCAACAAGAAGCCACAAAGGAAGACGGTGATATAGCACTAATCTCCCCGACAACGCGACGGGGTGAACCATAATTTTGAGTTTGATCAAATCAACCATTTTTGAACTAGTTAATTGAGTCTTTTAAATTGGTGAAAATCATTTCTTATATATTGACACGTTAGAAATGAAATATAATTTGTATTTTTGTTCCAAGTAGCTTGTAATTTAAGGTGTATATCCATTCACATTCTTATTTTCAAACCATAGCATATTTGAATCTAATATTATGAGAAAATTTTCACCTTATAAAACTTTACGTACCCACAAAAAATGAGCATATTTCGATACATGTTGAGGATAATAGTCTCACACTGTTAATGTCCCCTTAATAAATTTAAAATATAATATGAAAGGACCACTCCACTCATTGCCAATTGGTTTTGAATTGGATGCCGGCAGACTTTAATTTGGTATCAGAGCTAGGCCCTGTGTGAATAGGCCCAACGGTCACTACACAACGTAGGTCCACGTGTTAGACCCAGTGAGGCTACACGTGAGGGGCGTGTTGAGGATAATAGTCCCACACTGTTAATGTCCCCTTAATAAATTTAAAATATAATATGAAAGGACCTCTCCACTCATTGCCAATTGGTTTTGAGTTGGATGCCCGCAGACTTTAATTATACATAAAGCTCCATCAACTACCACTTTAAAAATCAACCATCGAAAATTAACAACTTTTAACAGTTAAAATAAAAAATGGTAGATATTGAGATTATGTATTTCAAAAATAGTGCTGATTTTTGTAGGTATGTAAATATCTATATGACGAGCATATCCCTAAGATATTAGCTTCAAATACCGCTGTCTTTCATATTTTGTGTCTCTCAAAATATAAGATAATAGTATAAATTTACGGAAAATGGGTCATTTGTCCAAAAAAAATTAAACCATGGTTCAAATGGACGAGTAAAAATTAGTATGAGTGAAATGGACAAAAAAAATAACAATGATGAAACTGGATTCATCCTGGCTTAAACTTAAAAAATAGCGAGGATGAAACTGGATGCATCGTGATGTAAATTAAAAATAAGAAGAAATATTTGAAAATGGGTAGGATGAAACTGGTTACATCCAGGCTATTTTTATATTTTTTTCCATTTAAACAGTATCAAAATCTAGATGTCTTTTTCATCCAGAAATTGTTAATTTTGATCTTTTTAGCCAATTTTGTGATAAATTTAACGGTGTGAGGGATCCTCCTTCATTATTTATTTTTGATCCAAGTATCCTATGTTTTTGGCGGATACATTTAGCAATGGTTGTCATTGAAATAAATTTTTGGACGGAGTGTAAGTTTAACCTGTTTTAATCAGTCCGATTTGCATTGCCTGGGTTTAGTATTCTTCCTTTGGCGAGGTGTATGATAGTCAGGGATGTGCATCTATATGAGAGTGGGAAGGGCGGCAAAAAGATTATCAAATCATGCATTTTAGAGCGATGTTGGACGATTTAAATGATTACTATTTTTCCTAGACAGACAAATTAAGGCCCCAACGGAAAATGAAAAATATAAATTAGCTGAGCACGACATGAACTACTATCGTATGTAGCATATAAATTAGACGAATTAGAGGTTAAATAGTATGACATTATGCTAGGGTGTGTCTTCTCGTAGAGGCCTATAAATTGCTAGGAATAGTTTATGAACCTGTCAGTGAGTTAATGCCTTCGTACATGTATTCAGAAGGAATGAGACTTTGGAGAAAACTAAGTTAGGTGGATCATAATTAGTTCAGACATTTCCCGTTAAAGAAATACCGGAACAACCGATCAAAGAAAAAAAAGAAATACCGGAACTACTCAAAGAAATATGGTGATTGTAAATCTTTTGTCGTTTCTTCAAAACTTAAGAACTCTAACTTCATTTCGATTTTGTTATTTAAACAATAATCAAAGCTGATCCATTACAATTTCATCTCAATGTTTCTTTTGTTACTAACTCTTTTCTTTTTCAAGAAAATCACATTGGCTCACCTGAGAAAATAATTATTTTATTAGAAGAGGGTAACTGTTGTGGATATGCTCGGAGTGTATCACAGACACAAATATAGTTTATTCTTATTTGCACATTGGCAAAATAGCAACCACAGTGGTCGATCAAAACCAAATATTTGGTCGAGATTTCAAACGCTACGGAGAGGAGTAAAGAGCAAATGCCAGAGTAAAACCAAAAACCAAACTATATTTGGTCTTTAGTTTGGTTTTGGTCTGCCGTAATTTAAAACTATGCCCGGCGTGAGGCGCAAATATTTGTTTTGTTTTGATTAGGGAGTAATTTTAATTTGCGCTTGGTAGTCAGACGCAAATATTAGTTGCATCTGTTTGAAACGTAACTTTAATCTACGCCCGATGGGACGTAATTTACATTTCCGCCTGGTACCAGGCGGTACGTTTAAATTGCGCCTCATCCAGGCGTAGTTCCAAGTTACGTCTGACCATGCGTGATTTTAGAGTCCGCCTGACTACTGGCGCAATTATTAGTTCCGCCTGTTATTATATGGGGCGTTATTTATATCTACACCCCATCCTTCCACCAATTTCATGTTTTTTTTCGAAATTTCGATTTTTTGGAGAAAGACACGGCACTTGTTATTGAACTCTTCTTCATCTTAATTTTTGTTCATGAATAAACTAAAACAACAAGAACTACCATTGGAGTGTGTATGACGCAACATTTAAAGAATATATTTTAATATTTTTCGATTTTTCTTTTAAGTTGAAGATATAAATATGCCCTCCACATATGTCTCTTAAAATTAAAGTCGTTCAGCTGATCACATCAATTAGTACTCTTTATCTACAAATTTGGAATCCCATTTTTCCTTCTTTCTCTTCTACACTCACCCCAAATACTCTCTTTTTCTCTCCTGTCATTTCATTTCATATCTTGCTTACTAAAATTCCTTGCAAGTTGCAACACTTTGTGAAGATTATCTTTTCTTCTTCATTTCTCAACTTTTAACAAACTTATATATAAATCTTATATATTCCCCATCTGTCATAATTCCAAGTCACGTCCCATCAGGCGTAGTTCCAAGTTACACCCCATCAGGCGTACTGTCTGATTCGCGTTCCACCATGCGTATTTTGTATTTGCGCCCCGTCAAGCGTAGTTTTGGATTACGTCTCTCCATCGGGCAGTTTTATATATTACGCTCCACACCAAATGCAAATTTAGACTCCGCCCGACATCAGGCTTAAATTAAAGTTACGTCCAACCCAAACGCATGTTATATCTACGTTCCATGTCAGACGAACCTTTGTAACTTCGCTCCACCAAATTTACTCCTCCACTGTAGCGTCGCACCACGGACTAAACCCATTTCTTTTACTTTTTTTTTAGTTTTTAGTCTTTAGTTTTACTCGTCCTACTGCAGTTGGTCTCATGACAAAATGGGCGTGTTTGCCTAAATAAATATTCTGCAGACTAACATTTTTATTTTTTGGTAAATCAACAAACTTTGATTTATTCATATCAAAATCTTGATTATTACATGGTTGATGTGATTTTATATGGTAAATAAGATGTTCGATTGTCAAACTTATAAAGATTCGATTCTAGATTTAATTTCTACGATTAAAAGTAGCAAATTGAACTAAAAGTTGATATCATGCAATTCATACATTAAATTGATTCTAAAAATATTGCAAATAGTAAATTTTCAAAATATTAGTTGTTAATCTCAAACATGGAACATCAAAAGCCGTAAGCTAAGCATGCATCATCAAGTGAAAACACAACTAGTTAATTGAGTCTTTTCAATTGTTATAATGGTGAAAATCATTTATTATATATCCACACGTTACAAAGTGAAATATAGTTTATGTTATTTTTCCAATTAGCTTGTAAAACCAAGTGTATATCGTTGGGTGTTCTTGTATATACCCTTCAAAAACAGTAATGGTACCCCTTTATCGGCGTACCCCCACAATCTATATACCTACACCATTATATCTGTTAAATTCCTATACCCCTTGGAAGAAAACATGGAAACCTGTATGTTCTCCTTCATACGAAATTGATTAGTCTCGAATTATTCTATACACTCTTCACCAGCGTAAAAGCTTAATTATTCTACCTTTCTTAAACTCAACAAACAATAACCAAAGAAACCCTAATTTTTCATCTTGATTTTTCCTCTTCAATGGGAGGCAGAGAAAGTAAAGAAGTTTGTGAAAATCCAACAAATCAGATATTTAGGCCTGAGTGAAAAGTACCGTGGACAATTGGAGATGAGATGTGCATATTTGGTCTTCAAAGAAAATTTTAAATGTTCTGCATTATAACCTTGAGATCATCATGATAAGGTCCAATTTCTAGATCTTCGATAAGGAACTCTAACATTGTCTAACGTTTTCATGGTGGAGTGGATTAGGATTTTTCTTATGGTCTTCTGTTATGGTGCTGCAAGTGACGCATAATGATGACGCGTTATAGAGTTGCATTCCAAGTCAATATTCAGCCGTAATGGCGCATTGCGAAGCCATAATAGCGCAATGCAAGTTATAATAGCGGTATACTGTATAGACTGTCAAGTGTCAGGAATGGTATAACCCTACAGGGTCAATAAAGCGCAAGAGTGGCGCTACATTATAAATACATTTGGCTAAGGAATAAATCTTATTGGCCGACAAAATGAAGCTTCATTGAAGGATTGGAAAGACATGGCCAAAGTTGACAGATGCAACATGCGATGTTGGCATCGATGCATATCCATGGAATTGAGTTGGCCCAAGCTCAAGGATGATGCAATAGTGAAGTATAGATCAAGACTTGGTTTATGGCATTAGTTTAAGGCTGGCCAAATCTTGAACAATGCAAACAAGTTGGCAATGCAAGAGTTGCATTGCTATTGTCAGGATAATTGGCGAAGTGAAGCATATATGACGCATGAGTAACTAGAGTGAGATTAAGGAGCTGGACTCGATGTTTGAAGCACAAGGATTGTCCGTGCATGATTTTAGAGTAATAATCATGCAGGGCCAAGAGGTATGAACGTTGGATCAAGGCTGAATCCAGTATGGCGCAACAAGTGGTGCAATACGACTCAAGTAACGGTTAGGAGTTGGTTATTGGATTTGCGAGCATGCCAATGAAGTGAGACAAGATAGAATGGTTATAAATTGAGTTTATAACCATGTGGAAGGTTCATAACCACCAAGAACATGTGTGGCACCAGTTGGCGTGACAACACAAACGATGGAAGTTAGTTGGCGGTTATGGAAACCACTTTTGGGACACATGGATGTTCCATGCAAGTGAAAGCGGTTGCACAGAGATTTGTCCTGATCATTAGCTTGTATAAATAGCTTATAGATCAATAATGTTGGTGTTTTTCGTTTGAGATAAGAACCACTAATGTAGAGAGAGTTTTAGGCATTCACCAAGAGGGTGAATGTCCTGTTTGGTCCATGTGAAGGAATGTTTTGTATAATCTTTCTTAATGCAATATAATGGGTTTATTGTGTTAGTTTTTTGTGTTCATTATTTTGCTGATCCTGTGTGAGAATTATTGAAGTGCATGGCAAAACCTCTTATGCTTATGGGGGCATGAAGAGTTAGAGAGAAAGAAGAAAAGACTTTCGTTGCGTATTTCCTTATGAGTGGAGGCAGATGCATACTTTGATGCAAGTGTGCAAGGCTGAGTACTTGTGTGTGAAGTTGATTCACTGAACCACATAGTATTGCCGGTCATGTCCCATGAAAATTTTAGGCGATTAAATGGGCATGTGACAAGATGCTATCAGAGCTGTGTTTGGGGGACACGGTTGCTAATTTTTATCTCTTTTACTCAAGTTGGGATCATTTGTTTGTGAAATTTAGAGGTGAATTATTAGTATGGAGACTATAAGAAGTTGGTCTTATGTGGAAAGATCAATTGGAATGAACTTGAAGATTGAAGTAGCAGCAGGCCATGAAAGTTTATGACAAAGGTGTCAAAATTCCTACCCAAAGTGTTAGACGAACGTGCAAGAGTCACTGAAAACCGGGTTTTCAAGTGATGGCATGACAAAACTAAGGAGTATGCTGAATTCTATGGTGCAAGTCAGGTGTTAAAGTCCATGTGTCTCACAAGTATGCAAATATTAGGCATTTGGAATGCATATCTTTGTGGTGTTATCAGTAGCGAGTACATTACATGTTGTAATTGGAATTTTTTAGGGGAAATTCCCGAATACAAAGAAGTTAATGGCCTTTACAGGGGCAAAGAAGATGAAGAACATGTCTATGCGATATATTGAAGATTTTTTCATCGTATCCAGTTGGTTGGAAGATTAAAGTTATCTCTCTTGATTGCATGTACCTTGGTGGTAATGCAAAGTATGATTGTGAATCATCATTTTTGTGGAAATTGTGATGCCATAAAAGAAGAATTGGATAGCCAATTCTTATCTAGCATAAATCTTATTGAAAGGATGAAGACAGAATCGCAAGTTAGGGGAAAACCGATACACCACGGTCTTGCGTTTGCAAAGAGTTTTTCGTTGATGCTAGATGAGCACAAGGAGTGTGCTTGCACCTGGTTTATGAGTGTGATCAATATGCTTGGACAAGGGTGTCCAAAGACCTGAATTTGATCATAACCACAAGCGGATATTCTTTTCAACTGCAAATCAACAATTGTTGCTACTCAAGTTGATTTTGGCGGAGGGGAAAGGCAAGAGTTGCCAGTCATGCATGGGCAGTAAAAGAAGAATATGGTATTCTTGCTTCATGGAATGTATGCAGTGGCGCCTCATTTACAAGGATTATTGGCCTTGTTTACAACTATCCAAGGTGTTTATCCTCGGAAGTCATTGAGTGATATGACATTGCTGAGCTCTATGGTGATGCTCAGAATCACCAAGTTAAGTCTGTTTGAGTTGTGCAAAGGTGCACGAGTTTGTGTCAAGATTTGAGTGATAATTCGCATAGCATGTATGCAATAATAGCATGCACCAAATGAGATTTGGGCATGGCCAAAATGTATGATGCAGTTGGAAATGCAAAATTAGGCGACTCATAGATGCATGGAAAAAGAAGGACAAAGTAGTGGTGATGCATAAAGAATGGCATGGGGCCATTATTGAAGAAGTCTTCATGAAAGCTAAAGCAAAATGATAGCATCAGTATAAAAGGAGTATTCAACTAATTGTCGATTATAGTGTGCTTCGTTATAGGGGTTGCATACGAACGTTGATAGCTAGAAGAGTGCATGTGGCAAAGTGAGCTGCTACATTGGGGACAATAGGTGATGTCTCGCTTCCTTTGTTGCTTAGAAGTGAAGTTGAAGTCAGTATTGCAACGCTTGTTAGGTCTTACAAGTTGCAATCAGTTGGCATGAGTATTTGCTCAAGTTTGAGTATACTTTCAGTTTGGGTCGAGTGGACCTTGGTGTTGGAATGAAATCTCTCTACGTAAGGTAATAGTGAATGAGGGTATTTGAAGTGAAAAATCTTGCATCTTTCGTTCAAAGTAAAGCTAGTTCGCGTGGAAGATGCTACACAGTATATTAAGATAAAATATACAATAGAAGACGCTGAAAGTGAAAAAAAAAATAGAGGAGTTGGTGGCATAGTTGAGTTTGCTGTTGAGAGTTATGTGGAAGTGCGAAGGCATATGGCAGCGATAGCATGGAGTAACGCAGCAAGAATGAAGATGTAAGTCCATCAAGTAAATGAGTTAAGATTGACTCATAGTTAATAAGAACATGATGCTATTTTTTCGCCACATTAAATCGTAGTAGTTTAAAAGAACAAGTGATGCTTAAAGTGCTGGTTTCAAAGGCGCGTGAAGAGGATGACTAGTATCTGGGAAGGAGGTCTAATGTTAGGGGTATCCTAAGTCATGACTATACCAAAGTCATGCATTTCAATCAAGGTGTTGCGACGATGCAGGAACAACGAGGTGTTGGTTCTTTGGCATACAAATAATGCAATTCCGAGATGGTGAAGTTTGCAACATGATTTGGAGGCCAAATATAGTGAAAGTGCTGATGTTTGCAAAGTGCAGCAAAATCTATAGGTTGAGGCACATACCAAGAGTGGTATGAAATGATAAAATGCATATCTTAAGGCATGGCATGTTTGGCGAAGGCGCAACATGATTTAAGCATAAGGCCAAGTCTTATATAAGTCCTGTTAAGTTACATGGTGCAACTAAAGTCGGAGAATGAAGGCATAAGACTATGGTAATGATCATTGATGATCAGTTGGAGGAATCATTGTTTGTGTACACTTAGGCACAAATGATTCGAGTGAAATTCAAGTCTAATTCAGGGAGTTGGCAAGAAGAATTTCCAGTTTGCATTTGGGTGTTGATATATGATTTGATTTGGAGTTGAAAGCGGTCGCGACGTAACAACAAAGTTCAAGTCAGTAGGATCAATGGCAAGGCATTAAAGCTAAGTGATGGCATAAATTACTAGGAAGAAAAGTTTTGTCAAGGTTAAAGGCCAAACAAAGTTTGCTCATTTCTGAGAAGGGCTCAGAAGCGTACAAGGCCAGAGAAGAAGTATAACGAGTATACTTTGTTGCGTTCAACGAGGGCATTGGACGGATTAGGTGGGTGAGGTCTGTTACGGTTCTGCAAGTGATGAATAATGATGACGCATTATAAAGTTGCATGCCAAGTCAGTAGTCATCCGTAATGGCGCATTGCGAAGCCATAATAGCGGTATACTGTATAGACTGTCAAGTGTCAGGAATGGCATAACCGTACAGGGCCAATGAAGCGCAATATTGGAGCTACATTGTAAATACATTTGGCTAAGGAATGAATCTTATTGGCCAACACAATGAAGCTTCATTGAAGGATTGGCAACAAATGGACAAAGTTGACAGATGCAACATGCGATGTTGGCATCAATGGATTCGATGCATATCCATGGAATGGAGTTGGACCAAGCTCAAGGATGGTGCAAGAGTGAAGTATAGATCAAGAGTTGGTCTATGGCATTAATTTAAGGCTGGACAAAGATTGAATAATGCAAACTAGTTGGAAATGCAAGAGTTGCATTGCTATTGTCAAGCTAATTGGCGAAGTGAAGCATATATGACGCATGAGTATCTAGAGTGAGCTTAAGGAGCTGGCCTCGATGTTTGAAGCATAAGGATTGTCCGTGCATGATTTTAGAGTAATAAGCATGCAGGGCCAAGAGGGATGAAAGTTGGATCAAGGCTGAATCCAGTATGGCGCAACAAGTGGTGCAATACGGCTCAAGTGACGGTTAGGAGTTGGTTATTGGCTTTGCGAGCATTCCAATGAAGTGAGACAAGATAGAACGGTTATAAAGTGAGTTTATAACCATGTGGAAGGTTTATAACCACCAAGAACATGTGTGGCACCAGTTGGCGTGACAACACAAAAGGTGGCAGTTAGTTGGCGGTTATGGAAACCACTTTTGGGACACATGGATGTTCCATGAAGGTGCAAGCGGTTGCACAGGGTTTTGGCCTGATCATTAGCTTGTATAAATAGATTAGAGATCAATAATGTTCGTGTTGTTCGTTTGAGAGAAGAACCACTAATGTAGAGAGAGTTTTAGGCATTTACCAAGAGGGTGAATGACCTGTTTGGTCCATGTGAAGGACTGTTTTGTATAATCTTCCTTAATGCAATAAAATGGGTTTATTGTGTTATTTCTTTGTGTTCATTATGTTGCTGATCCCGTGTGAGAATTATTGAAGTGCATGGCAGAACCTCTTATGCTTATGGGGGCATGAAGAGTTAGAGAGAAAGAAGAAAAGACTTCCGTTGCGTATTGCCTTATGAGTGAAGGCAGATGCATACTTTGATGCAAGTGTTCAAGGCTGAGTACTTGTGGGTGAAGTTGATTCATTAAACCACATAGTATTGCCAGTCATGTCCCATGAAAATTTTAGGCGATTAAATGGGCATGTGACACATGATATAAATTATGTTCTATATTTTTTAATTTTCAGATTTTTTTTTTGTGAAGATTCTTTTTATTCGCATATATATATATATATATATATAATTTATTTCTTTAACGGCTTTATATATGGTCATATAACAAAAATTAAAAGAGGGGTATCCGTATAAAAAATTCAAAAATTTTCATTTTGAGCAAATTATAACTAACAAAACTACCTTACGGGTACCGTTAGTATTTTCTGGGGTATATAAATTAATTTGAAGTATCGATTGTGGTCAGTGAAATCAATTCTTGGAAAAGGCGTAAGTTTAACCTGTTCCAATCCTTCCAGTTTGAATTGTCAAGGTTTAGTATTAACCTCAATGAGAGTGGGAAAGGCCGCAAAAAAATGATCCAATCATGCATTTTAGAACGGATGTTAGACGATTTACATGATTAGCTATTTGTTCTAGACAGAAAAATTAAGGCCCCAACGGAAAATCAAAAACATAAATTAGCAGAGCAGGACATGAATTAATATGGACTACATAGCATATAAATTAGATGAACTAGAGTTTAAATAGTATGAAATTATGAATGGGTGCGTCTCATCGGAGATGCCTATAACTTGCTAAGAATTTGTTGGCTTTGCACCTGTCAGTGAGTCTATGCCTCGTACGTGTCTTTTGGAAGGAATGATATTTTGGAGAAAACTAAGTTAAGGAATGACCTCTCCTCCGGCCCTATAGTAGACTGTTGCCCGGCGGACGATTCTCCTTAAAGAAATACCGAAGCTAATCACAAAAATGGTTAATTTGATACAGCGGTGATGAAAATTGACTCTGTTCTTGTAAGCTTAGAAACTCTAATTTCATCTCGATTTTATTATTTAATTTGTAATAAAAGTAGATCTATTATAGTCGGCTCAGCTTAATCTTTCATTTGAGACAAAAGTTTTCAATATTCTGTACTATTTCGTTTCCTTTTTAAAGAAAATGACATTGACTTATTTGAGTAGCCAAAAAATTATCTTCTTCATTTTCCAGGAATCAGCATTTGGAGAAATAAAAGGATACAAATCTTGCTGATGAAATATGTAATTGATTTCAGCGTCCCATCTTTTCAAACAAGATTCCACTGAGTCCAAATTTGTGCACCCCTATAAACCAGTGTGCCCATTCCGGACTTTAGTATTGGTCGATTTTTTTTTTCATTGTTTGATGAAAAAGACTAATGCCTCAGAATTTTCATTAATAAGAAAATTTGTTTACAATCATATCGATTACATTAGTAAAAGGATTAAGATAGAAAGTACATTTACATAATTCGAAACTTAAAGAAACAAACAATGGATAAAATATTGCATATCCATAATCCGACAAGGAACTTGATGTCCTGATGGTTTGAAACCACTGTAGAAGATGTTCACCGTAGAACTTAGATGCTTCCATAAAGAAGTGATTTTCCTGAATTGCTCCGATCGATTTCGAAAACAGATCGTCCTTGGAATGTGCTCGATGATGATGAAGTACCACCAAAAAAAGACAATATAAATCACTCGAAGAGTGGATAGGAAACTATAATGGCAATGATCTACCATATCTACTAGAAAATAAAATACAGAAGAAACCCAACCAAAAATCGCTAATATTGCAAAATTTATTTTTTGAAACTATGCATAGGCTCATCTTTCCCCTGGCAGCGTAGCCACCGGCAATGCATTTTTGTTTTATTTAGATTTATGTACATAATCTATATCACCCTACTTGGATCTTAAATACAATTAAAATCCGGGAAGAAAAACCATTGAAATCTTGAGACAACTGTAGGATCAGAATATCACCACAATAATATTCCTGCGAGATTTACAACGATAGTTCTGCTAGTTCTTCAATAACACACTGCGAGTGTCACAAAAAGATTGAAAGAATGACGTAGAGGATGACGACAACTGAAACATGAGAAAAGTGTGATGATGCCGTGAGGATCACAAACACCTGCGAGAATTAACATTAACATCTACTGCGAGAGTATCGCGAGTCAGATCCGAAAATAAGGGACAACTTAGCTGTCATCCACCATGTAACTACCCTATATAAAGAGAATCAATAAATTCAGAGAGGGGGAGATCAATTTTGGAGTCAGGAGAGAGTTTTGAGGAGAGAGAAAATTCTTGTGAGCGGTTGTATTCTTGATTTCTTCCATTTCTTGTAACATTTCTGAGAATTAATCAATAAAGTGTTATTCTTAATCTTCAAATATGTGTTGATAATTGTGGATTCTGGTAAGGGGTGTAGTGTAGGTTTTCCTTCAACTACATTTTGGCACCCGAAACAGGGATGAATTGATGATTATTTGAAGAAAAACATAAAAATAGACATTGTGATTGGAAGGAATTTGGAACAATTAGTGAAATATCTTACGCAATATCCAACAGTTTACTAGGATTAATGGCTAGAAGAAGAAGAAATACATCAGAACCACCAACAACCGTAAGGAGGAGTAAAAGACTTGCAGGAGGAGAAATAAATGAAATGGGAGAATCTTCAAGAATAAGAACAAGAAGAAATAGAATAAGGAATGATGGAAAAATCAAGTTCGACAGCCAAAAAGCAAACACCAATGAAAGATAGAGTTGTGTATTATGATAGAGTAAGCGTGCATACTTGGCGATCAGATTCAATGGAAGAACCAGAAAATCGACAATTAAGAGATGAAAGAAGAGATGGAAGAAACCAAGAATTAAATGGATGGAGATGATGAAAATGAAACAGTTGAGGTTTTAAGACAAAGAATACAAGAGGAAAGGAGATTAGAGGTGGAAGAACGTGCAAATTTGGCAAGGCAAAACCATGAATTGAGAATGGAAAACATGAGGTTACAAAATAGAAGGTCAAGAAGCAAAACGAGATCAAGTTCGAGAACAATCATAAGTGAGATAAGAAGAAGATCACATATAACAAATATTGAAGAAGAAAATCATGATCCAAATGGAGGACGTCGCGAAAGGAGAGAAATAAGGGAAGATAGTTACATACCACAAGGTGAAATTCAACAAAATGAACAAAAAAACAGAAGGCAGGAGAATGAACAACGCCAGGCACGAAATAACCAAGATGGCGAAGAAGATCAAGAGGAAGGAAGGAGAATATTTCATGGAAGAGAAACTCTAAGAAATCAGCAGATAATTGAAAGAGAAATCGAGAGACATTATGCTGAACAAGCACGCTTAGCTTGCGAAAGGGAAAGATTGAGAGCAGAGGTAGAAGAGAAATAATTCCATGAGACAATTCTCCAGAATAATCATGACAATCGAGAAAGAAGACATGAAAAAAACCGTAATAATGGTAGTATTAACGAAGAATACGATAGGGTGAAAAGAAGAGCAGAAGAAAATCGCAGAAGAGAAAATGAGAGATGTAATGGTGTGCGTATTCGCGAAAGAAATATAAGAGAAGATAGCGGAGAAAGACAAGAAGAAAATAATGGAGATGGAAATCAAAATCTCGCAACACAAGATAGGCAAGAACGCAGGAGAAAGGAATCTGCACTGAAAAGACCAATGGAGCAAAATTCAGTTGGGAATGAACAAGTTTTAAGAGAATTAGCAGAAATGAGGGGAATAGGAGGCAGGAGACAACTTGATTAGGTCATTGAATAAGCAGCAAAAACTCCATTTACTCAAGCAGTACAATTAGGAGGAATACCCCAAAAATGCAATTTACTAGCATTAACCAGTATTTTTGATGGAACTACATGTGCCATTCAACATATCAAAGCCTATGTTAGGTGTATGCTACAATGGGAGAACCATGATATTGTGTTATGCAAATACTTTGCATCAAGCTTAAATGGCGAGGCGTTAAAGTGGTTTGAAGGCTTACCCAAGAATACTATAACATCTTTCACTTATCTAAAAACCACATTTTTGGGGGAATACATAAGTAACATTTTTGCGCGTCCAAGAATTGAAGATGTGTTTGGGTTAAAAAAAAGGGTTGGCAAGAGTCTAAAGCACTTAAAATTAAGGTGGAAAACAATATGCAGTGAAATGGCTGGCATAGTGGATGAGAGATACCTCATTTTATCTTTCATTAATGCTATGTTCGCAACCAATCTACTATATGTTCAAGTTTTCAGAGTCAAAAATACCATCACAATGACTGAGATGTGAGAACTACAAGAAGAATACATTGCTTTGGAGGAGAAACAAAATGAGATGGAATCATATCCAGTCGCAAACACCACCTCAATAACGGCAAACCGAAGTTTACTTCCTAAAATGATTAATAATGTGGCGAGCACCTCGTAGCCACAAAAAGATAAAGTGGTGATTGATAACCAGCAGTAGTTAGTAGCCATGGGAAGTCGAGATCAAGAGGAGTATGAAAGGGAAAGGAATTATTACAATCGTGATGGAAATAATAAAATTCAAAGACTTGATCAACCGCAAGAGCCTTATGGCAGTCAGAGGCAAAATAATTTTATAGGGCAAGGGAGTCAGAAGATAATATGGGAAGAAATTAAGATGCCACCTCTAAATACTAGCATAGAAAAAATTTGGGAGGCTATCATTTTGATGGAAAATATACCATCACCCTGGAATATGGGAAAAGAGCCACATCCAAATAATCGAAATCAATAATTTTGTCCTTACCATCATTTTCATGGTCACTCAATAAACGATTGCAGGAATGTAAAAAGAATAATTTTGAGGATTATTGATCAGGGAAAGTTAAATCATTTTCTAATAGGATATCCACAATTTCAGCAATTAACACCAGCACCAGACGTTCGCAGAGTAAAAAACACAAAAGGAGCAGAAACATTTGTGATAGAAGTTGGAGCCAAGGCAAAGAATTTGTTCTGTAATTCCATCAAACATTCATACAAAACTATTGAGGATTTCCGCGACAACGTTTTAAGTAGTCTTCGCGAGAGACATGGATGAAAGAGAAATAATGAATATTGCGAGAGTCTCTCCATTAGAAGAATGACGAAATCAAATTATATCTTTCACAGCACAAGATGTACCAGAGCCTGGTGAGATGCATGACAACCCACTGGTGATAAGATTAGAAATAAATCTAAAACAAATAGAAGAATAAGATGAAGAAAATGATGATGGTGAAACTGAAGATTCTAGGGCCATTAACAGAGTTCTAATAGATACTGGAAGTTCAGTTGATGTCTAATTTTACCATACTTACAATACCATGGGTGAAAGAGACGAGGATCTGATACCGTCAACCTATAAGATCTATGGTTTCAATGGTACTGCCAACAAACCCAAAGGGGAAATTACTATGCGGATTCCGTTAAATGGGCTATCTTCCAAAGTCTAATTTTGCGTGGTTGACATAGAATCACCATATAACGCCTTAATTGGCATGCCGTGGTAACATGGAATTTTAGGTGTAGCGTCAACTTATCACCAGTGCATTAAGTTTCCACATCCCCGCGGTGTTGGAGTTATAAAGGGAGATTGTATTGAGGGAAGGAAATGTTATGAAATTGACATGGAATCTTGCGAAGAAAGAGCTGCGAGGAATAGAAATTGGAAGCATAACATCAAGCAGAGGAAAATAAGGGACAAATTGATGGTTGATACAATAGAACGGCGTGAAGATGGGATACTGCAAAGTCAACACATACTAAAGGCAATTGATGGCGAGCGCCTCATAGATCAAAGAAATTAGATCAAAGAAACTAAGGGAAGAAGCAGAAAGTAGTAAGTAGAAAGGTAAAATAATAAAATATAAGAAATTTATGAATGATTTGTTGAAGAAAATGTTTCAAAAGAATATTTCGTTTGAATGAAAAAGATGAAATTGAAAAATCATACAAGAGTTGTAATGCAAATAAAGAGAAGATCAAAGAAAAGAAATTTCATCAGAGTTGTAATACTCGCAAGAGAAATATAAGAACGGGACGAACATTTATGGCGTACACCCTAGTTCGCGCATAAAATTTCGTAAGAGGCAAATATAATACCAAAAGTACGTCATATAAGGGGGTATCTCTTTACATGGCTCAGGGATAAGGTTATACCGCTGCTGGAACCCGAGTCATGGAGATTGGGGTTATTGAAAACCCATCCAGGAGAGGTACCTTGGATTTCCAACTATATAAGGTTATACCCTAGTTGGACGACCGAGGGTCTCTCCTAAGAACTGCAGAGTATGATCAAGGTGCCTAGGTACATGGTTGATCCAAGAGTTCCCGGGGCGTACGAAACTACCATGGCCATTCTTGGAAAGTCTTGACTATGATGCACTCGACCCGAAGAAAACCCCACTTAGGGTGCATTCTTGTAACTATAAGCCATATAGGCATAAAGGACAAGAGGCTGCGAAAATAACTGGTTGTTGTTAAGACCGTATGGGAGGATCTAGTTTTGTATGGCCGATGTGCCCTTCCTGAAAGGGAAACCAGGGGGAAGATAAGGGTGGAAACCTCCATTAGGGAGATGGTAAGTGTCTAAAGACGGCAATGTCATGGGGCTTTATGATCGCAAGAACATTTAGTCCTGTCATATTGTCGCGTGACAAATATTATACAGAGGCAACAAGCCGTGAGAAAAAGTTAAGATGAGATCAATGGGTTTTTACATGAAAGTGTAAAGACGTCCTGCGATTTCATCGCAAGACGGCAATGTCATAAGGCTTTGTTCTCGCAAGGGAGATCATACTTGTCATATTGTCGCAGAGAAATTGACAAAACGTGGATAAGGCAAGATGAATGGGTCAATACATGTAAGTGTAAAGACGTCCTGCGATTTTGTCGCAGAAAAAAAAATAGTGGCTAAATAAGACCTTCAACTAGGAAGGCAAAATAAGACCACAAGAGATCATAAGATTATACAGACATGACCTGCGATATTTACGCAGAAGTTGGGGCAAAGTTTACAAGTGAATAAGAATGGTTTTGGTGGGAAATTAATGGATTAAGTGGAGAGAATGGTGTGTTAAAGGATCACAATTCTCTATTCTGGTGAATGTCGAGGCTACGGATATCATTAGACCTTCGAAAGGAATACTGCAAGGTGATCCTTTGTCACCTTTTTTATTTCTTCCAATTGTATAAGTCTTGTCAATGTTGTTGGATGTAGCTGTAGCAGAAAACAAAATTGGTGGTTTCCAAGTTAAAGAAGGTGGAATAACTATGTCTCACCTCCAAAATTTGTGGATTCAGAACAGGTTTGTTTATAATTTATGTTATATTTGATCCATATTTTAAAGCTAACTTAATTATAAACAAAAATGGTAAAAAATCAAGAAGTTAATCTCATGTAAGCTAATATCTGAGTCGACATGCAAGAAAATAAAATAAAACAAAAGAGGCTAAAACAAATACGAATTCCAGGTAATAGTCTCATATGTCATGGCCATTAATTATGCATTCTTGCACCTTCTCTATCTCTTGTTAAATAACTATCTATGTACCTCCTATTGACACAAAAAAAAGTATTTGAAACAAAATTTAAATTGAAAATTACAATTCCAAGCACATTGAAAGATAATACAGATATAAATACACCTGCATCCGAGCGGAGGTGTCTCCCTTGTTTAATCTTGTTTCTCCTTTCCATTTAATATTACTACCATCGATCTACTCTTGCTTCTTCCGGTGGTAATGGCTTTAAATGGCTTAATCTATTCAGCTAATTTACTAACGGATTTTCCAGCTGCATCATTGTATCAACAAAAGTGCATTTGAAATAAAATTTAAACCGATAAAATTTACAATTTCATTCTCATTGAACGACAATACACATATATATACACCTACATTCGACCAGAAATGTACCCCCGTCGTCTCTTGTTTCTCCTCTCCAATATCATACCTATACATCATACCAATACCTCGCAAATGACTTTCTCTTGCTTTTTGTGGTTACTAGCTCTAATGGATTAACCTGGTTAGTTGATTTTCATGGAGCATGAATTACTATATAAACAAAAATAAAAATAAATTATTTTCCAGTGATTACAAAACAATGTTTGAAATACCATGAAAATGTGCACACCAAATATATTTTTTGAAATAAATCCCACACGTTCAATTTATTGATTCCTTCCATCCATCACTACGTCAAATAAACATCCCACGCTCAGAGAAACCGAAGTATTATTTGTTTCGTTTAAGAAAAAGAGAAAAAAAAGAAGAAGAAAAAAATGCTAACCATTGAAATGGCTAATTATTTTTGATCTCTCCCCTTAGTTGCCGTGAAACTAAACATTTTAGATTTTTGTATAACTGGATTTTTGTAAATATTTGTTTTCTTACTTTCGGTGCAGCAGTACTCTATAAGATGGAAATTCATGGCAGATAATTATAATTTATTTTCTTTTTCTGAACAAAATTAATTCTTGGATCAGAACTGGCAAATACTAAAATCATTAGAGCTGCAGAACCATGGTTTGAATTCAGGATACATTTCCCAAGTGAAGAACCTTTCCGAATCACCAAAATAAAATGCTGCAAAAACAAACAACAGATATAGTACTCTATGAAATATCAAGGAACCATTTCCTGCAATGTCAAAATTTGGATCCCACTAAAAATTAATAGTTGAGTACCTTTTTCTAATTTTGGTATTTACATAACAAAAAATGTGGTTAAAAAGTAAGAGAAAAACGACATTACCACATGTGGTGGTTACTTATTTTCGGTGCATCATTTAGTCCCCGGGAAATGTAATGGCGTGGCCCTCTTTGAAAGACTGCAATTGTTGTGGTTGTTACATTTTAAGTACGCTTATTTAAATTTGGATAATTCATTCAGATGAGTTAATAAGGAAATGCACAATTGGGAGATTGTAAAACTAATTGGTGTATAAATTACTTCCCCCAATCCATAGTGTCTGCTAAGGGGTGATTTTTGGATATGAAAATACTAAAATACCCTTTCGTTAATTAAAAAACATTATGAAAAGACTATACCACCCTTTCCCCTAAAGCTTAAAATCTAAAAACCAAATCAATTATCCTCCATTTATACCATCAGTTCCGGCACTCCTTAGGTTTAGTTTTTATTTTTATTTTTTTGTTCCATCTTCTTCTTCATCTGTTTTTTGTCAACGATTAATCGTCGATTCAAAAATTTCTTCATCGATTAACTTACCTGAATCATAACCATGCCTCCAATAAATAAATCAGATGCCCAATCGAAGTCAAAATCGGTTGCTCAATAAAAATTGCAACAAAGGATTGCTTTGATTGCTCAAGAGCAAGAAGAAGAAGAACAAGTGGCTTCGGACGTTCAACTTCTCGTAAACATGAAATACTCGGAGCTTTTCAATTACGGCATCAATTCTAGCTAGAATTGCAAATGCAGGAAATATGGATTGGTGTCTTTTGATTTTAGTTTGTATATTAATTCATCAGCCATGTCTAGTCCGATATATATGAATGTAGTCCTAATCTTCCGTGTTTTCTAGTAATTTTTTTTTTGTTCTATTTGTAAATCTATGAATGCCACAGAAAATAACGTTTTCTTTTAGTTTCTTCTACCAACTAAGCATATATTGACATTACAAAGATCTGACCGAAGATATTTATGAGGAGGAAATATTAGGTTCAATTAAAGAAATGGAGTGCAATAAGGCTCCAGGACCTGATGGGTACCCCATTAAGGTGTTCACTAGATATTGGGGGAGGATTTTATGAAAGTAGTGAATCATTTCGAAGTAACAGGCTCGTTCAACTGGAGAATAAACAATACCTTCATTACTCTAATTCCTAAGAAAGATACAGTTGAGGTGGTAAAGGATTTCAGGCATGTTAGTTTGATTAATACATGTTACAAAATGATAGCAAAGATGCTGGCGTCTAGACTTAAAGAAGTACTGCCTTCTTTGATTTCGGACACACAAAGTGCTTTCATAGCAGGTAAACAGATAACCAACAAAATATTACTTTCTAATGAGTGTTTGGATACTAGGGTGAAGCAGAAACAAGAAGGATGGGTCATGAAGTTGGATGTGGAAAAAGCGTACGACAAGGTAAATTGGAACTTTCTTCTTAAGATAATGGAGAGAATGGGGTTTGGCTTAACTTGGAGGAACTGGATTCGTACTTGCATCTCACATGCGCACTTCGCAGTCTTGGTCAACGGGGTACCAAGTGCACAGTTTAGGAGTTCTCGTGGTCTCAGGCAAGGAGACCCCTTATCACCATTCCTGTTCACCTTGCGCATGGAGGGATTCTGTCGTATGATCGCAAAAGCGGAAGAAATCGGTCGGATAGTTGTATTTAAAGTCTATTCGGACGGACCTGTTGTCTCCCACCTACCTTTTGCCGACGATACATTACTCTTTAGTGCAGACAAGGGTGAAAGTATCTACACCATTAGAGCTATTCTGGCATGTTTTGAGCTGGTATTGGGATTAAGTATAAATTTAACCAAAAATACAGCAATTAGTATTGGAGCTACCACACAAGACGAGGCGGTACAAGATTCACTTAGTTGTACACTTGAAGATTTTCCTTTTAAGTATCTTGGAATTCCAGCGGGGGCACCATACAGATGCAAAGAGATTTAGGATCCTGTGGTTGAGAATGTGGAGAAACGACTAGAGGGATGGAAGCGAGGCTATCTTTCCTATGGGGAAGATTGGTTCTTATTATGAGTGTTTTAAGTTCACTAGCAGTTTACATGATGTCTGCTTTTGCTATTCCTCCTCCCGTAACTAAGAGACTTGAAAGAGCAATGAGAACTTTCTTATGGGGAGTTAAAGATGGGAGGAATAGAACTACATTGGTTGCTTGGCATAAAATATGTCATTCTAGACAAGAGGGAGGACTCGGTATCAAAGTTTTAACCGTGATGAATGATGCTCTTTTGTGTAAGTGGTTGTGGAGGTTTTCAAATGAACCCGAGGCACTATGGAGAAAAATAATTGAGGGTAAGCATTGGTGTGACAGTAATGGTTTGGATGCTAAGGAAACTAAGAAACTATACGACATGGGACTGTGGAGAGGCATCTACAACAGACTCGACAAATTCAAATTGGGAATAGTGCACAAGGTCGGTAATGGGAGAAAAACCCCTTTCTGGGAGGATATATGGTTAGGAGAAGGGGTGCTCAAGGATAAATATCCAAACCTTTTTGAAGTCTCTAGAAAGAAAGGGTGTTGGGTTAGTGAAATGGCTGCAATCAACGCAAATGAGGATACAAATTGGAACTTAAATTTCAAAAGAAGACTCATTAATATATAAATTAACATGGCATCAACATTATCGTAGCTCCTAGAGGGAATTGTCTTAAACGATATTGATGATGCTAGAAGCTGGAGATGGGAGCGCAGTGGAGTCTTTTCAATTAAATCTTGTTATCAAGGTCTGGCAAAGAGATCAGGTATTATTTTTCCTTTCACATAAGTTTGGAAACCAATAGTTCCAACAAAGGTATCTTTCTTTGTGTGGTTAAGTCATCATAAAGCAATCTTAACAAAGGATAATCTGACTAAGAAGGGATGGCAATTGGCAAATAGATGTACTTTTTGCAAGTCAAGTGAAGAAACTATCAATCATCTTTTCGTTCAGTGCCCTTTGATACATGTTGTTTGGATGTACTTCATGAATGAATTTCAAAGGGATTGGGTTATCAATGAGAATGTTACAGATTTGTTTATTGATCATAGGACTTGCGGACTTACCAAAAACGGTAGGATTTGTTGGGAATTACTTCCTTTTGCGTTTGTTTGGGGAGTGTAGAAACGGAGAAATAAATGTATCTTTCAAGAATCTATTTACCTACAGGAAAATCTGATAAGGAAGATTAAGGCGCTCCTGCTATATTGGACCTCTACTACCTTGTCTTTCAGGGGTACTACATTTCAGAATCTGCACTATCACAGGGGCCTTGTAGTGAATAATCAGTAGTTTGTCTTAGTCAGTTGCAGGTGTACCCAATCTTGATTCAGTTTTGGTGGCTTTGGGTATTTGTACTTGTCATGTAACTTTTGTTGTTGGTCACCGGAGCAAGTTGCTTCAGTCTTTCTTTTTCTCTCTTATCTTCTCCTCCTCCTATGTAACTATCTTTCTATTTTTATAAAATTATTCATAGTATTGACAAAAAAAAAAAAAAAGAAAAAAAACCAACCAACAGATAATTCACTCCTGGTTAAGATAAAGTATGGCCCCCAATAGGGGAATTTGCTTATGGTGCTTGAGGTGTACCAGTTCAAAGATGTGAAATGTTTTTGTCTTTCATGGATTTAGGTACACCCCATACAAATTGGTGCTCAAGTAATAGAATTCTGCTTTTGTCTATCGGATTGAGTGCCAATTATATTTTCCTTAGGATACAAAATCTGGATGGATGACCAGATTTTTGATTAGGTTTCTTGGGATATAAAATCCGCACATTTTCGATTTATTGATTTAACTTAGTTAAAATAAGATCAGTAATGAGACTACATATAGAATGAATGGATGATTGTGCTACCTATCATCAGATAATTTGAGCACGACGAAATCATACATTTTAGAGTGGATGTCGACTATTCATCCCAGACAAAATGAGCCTCAACGAAAAATTAAAAACATGAGTCAGTATGGACTTATAGCATGTAAATTAGACGAATTAGAGTTTAAATAGTACGAACGAGTGTCTTCTCGGACTCACCTATAAATTGGTAGAAACCTGTTCACTTTGCACCTGTTATTAGAAGATTTAGACAAGTTAATGTCTTTTTATGTTCTAGACAAAGTAAGTTTTTACATTTATCATGAAAATTCATTAGATTTTGGAGAAAACTGACTTCCAAGAAAAGAATTGCAAAATTGGTTGACAGATTGAATCAAGCAGATAGGTGTTTCCATTAAGTAATATTTTCTCCTAGATTTGAATAAGAAATCACTGGACATAATTACTGTATCTTGATTTGAGTTTGTGTATTAGTTCACCATTCTTTTCTAGTCTGATGTGTACGTAGGTTTATCAAGCTAAATTCTTTTGTAAACTGAAGCTATTTTTCATCTATTTTGCAGATCTTTGTCAATGCCACTTGCCACAAACATGAACTTACATTACATACATCCAATGAATCCAACATCGAAGACGTTATAACTACTAATAATATCTATAATGGCTCACTGATAAGATCGTGAGGAAATGCTTAAAAGTGCGACTGAAAAGTGAAAAAATTCTAAAAGTGTGACTGAAAACGAATATCTTCTAAAAGTATAACTGATTTTCACTAATACCCAACGTACACTTTTATAGCCCGATGTGTACACATCGGGTAAGGATGTCCACATATTTATAGTTGATGTCTACACATTATAGCTGATGTCCACATATGATTGGCTTGATGTCCACATACGATTGGCTTGATGTCCACATATTTATGAATAGTGTCCGATGTGTACACATCCTTACGTACACATCGGAAACTATTTTTAATGTCTACATATAATGATTATGCCTAGATTCTGGATGTCTACATACAATATGTAGACATCAGACACTATCCATGGTGGGGTATCAGTGCCCGATGTGTACACATCCTTATCCCGATATGTGGACATCCTTATCCGATATGTGGACATCTGAGGACAAAATCCGGTATTTCTGTAAAAGACCGGGGCATATGTGTCCGTTGACCGGTCATGGTCACACTTTTGGAAGGATTTCAAATTTGGTCACACTTTTGGGATTTTTTCACTTTTCAGTCACACTTCTAGGTAAAATCACTCGTTTTATTGTACAGCCCCAAGCTCGACAAGTTGTATTCTCACCTGAATTAATTGGTTTGTGTTATTAGTACAGATGCATATACTACATCGTACTTTCTTTTCTCCGGTTTCCCATAACACCCTCATATAGATAATTAAAATTAACTTGTAGTCGACCAAGATTAAGAGTCCTCCTGCTTTTGTCTTCCACTACTAACCGTGTCGTTAGGATTGGCAAGAGGACCATATTTCGGGATTTGATTATTTTTGTAATTAAAAAAACAAACATTTTCGAATTCTACATTGAACTTAGTCTGAGAAGCAGAACTTAGTCTTAGAAGGGTGTCCTTCTGGTTTTGCGTTAATCTCATGTGATGATGCAAGTACTTTCAGAAGACCAAGAGCAGGGACATCCACAACAACTAATTGTGTCTTTGGATATGAAGTACTAGTACAAAGTACTACAAACTAGTTGTCCTTGTGGATTTGATTTCCTCGATTACCATTGTTTTATGGATTGTATACATTTAACTTAACCCAGAAGCATGAGATAAGGTTGTATACGCTAACATGCTTTGTTGGACAGCGTCTACCCGCAGCAAGTTTTTTCTCATCTAGGGGAAGAAAACGAACGGGACTCCCAAAGGGGCAACCTTATTTTTTCTTTCTTCGCCATCTAGTTTGAAGCTTAAATCGGTTATTGCCTGATTAAATAAATAGTTCATGTACAACTAAACAGCAAGAATGCCAAGAAATGTGTGCTTTTATTTCACGTGATGTGAGTGCATCGAGAAAGTTTTGGAGACTTTTATGGCTATAAATTCATGCAAGTCCTTTGCGCCTATTGAAAAGAGGTCTTTAATAGATATATCAATAATGTGACGGATAATGAAAAATAATGAGATGGTCGGGAAAACTAAAGTAGGTCTTGATGATAGGATTAACTAGCCATCCTCTCAGATTACCTGCATGGCCTCTTTTTGTTATCAGATTAAAAATGAAAAAAAAAAGTTACCACATATATACAGATATTTTGTTTTGATTTTTGTGGTTTGAATCTTTAGGAAATGGATTCCTAAGAAACAAACTATTTCAATCTAACATGTTTTCGACCTTAAATCAATAAATCTTCCTCTTTTTAGTAATCTGTTGACACACTAACAGGAAAATGCAAAATACAGCTTGTATACGGCAAGACAGTTCTCCAATTTTTTTGGGTTATTCTCTCTATTTTGTTAGGAAAATGCTCTGGGTCGAAATAATTTGGGGGCATGTAGCGGACAAATGGCAGGAAGGCAATACTGTTGGAATAATGTAATTTGTAATGTCTATATGCGTCTAAAGTTAGTTTGAGCTTGTAAGTGTGAAAATGGTTGTAGAAAAGATGGAGAATGAATTCTCCAGAAACCGTAAGAAGACTGAAGTCCAGTCAAAAAAGTTTAGAAAAATCTAGAAAAGGTAAGGTTGGCATTTGTGCGTCATATCTTAAACATTCTCTAGAGAACTCTAGGATATGTGCTAGTCGGTTGAACAAGCTTATAAAAAGGCAATGAATGTATCTGTAAGAGCTTGAGCAAGATATCAAAAAATACAGTTTAAGAATTCAATCTTGTTCCAAACCTAGGAGATCTATATGAGCAACTCTAATTCTATGGTCATATATCTCCATGATCATCAAAACATCCAAAAATATCCAACATGGTATCAGAGCTTGTCTCGATCCATATGGGCGATTAAAATTTCCGTTGTGAAGAGATGATGAACAAAATAAGAAGATGGAGTCTAAGAATACCAAAGAACAAGATGGAGATGTTGCATCCCCCAACTGAGAGAAGACTATCACCCAAATTACAAAAAGAACAACAAAAGGATGAAAAAACAAAAGAGAAAAGATGAGAGTAAACAGAAGTTGAAGAGAAAACAGAAGTTGAAGTTAAAAAAAGAAAAGATAAGGAGTTACTACTGAAGTTCGAAGTTAAGAGAACAAGTAGCAGGAGAGAAGACTTTGCTCGTGGGCAATACCAACTGAAGTTACAAAAGATTTGAAGATCAAAAACGTCTCCATGAACAAAAGAAAACAAGAACAAAAAAATCACTTCCTAATAAGTGATTGAAGAAATAATCTGAGGGTAAGAGCAATACGCTTCCTCAAAATTTGAAGAAAGAAGATGGCAGGAGTGCCATGTTTGTCACGAGATTCTAACTTCTACTCGTGATAAGAAGAAAAAAAATGGTTGGGTAAAAGCGGAACCTCTAAACCATGTGGTTAAGTTTCGTAAAAACCCACAAAAGAGAACAGCCGCTAGGAGGCTCTGAATCGCAACGATCAAGCTTCAAGGCGATGGTGGACATGTATCACTGGAAAAAAGAGATGCTAGCATTCTACTATGCTAGTAAGAACAAGAACCAAAGAAGACAAGGCGACAACGTGACGAGACGTTAAGAGTGATGAACAACTACTGTGAGCAAGTGAAACCAAAAACTAGTACTGCCGGGAGAAAGGTTGGGTGATGACCAGAGTGGAAGGCCATTACAAATTATGGAGGAGTGTTGGAATAATGTAATTTGTAATGTCTATATGCGTCTAAAGTTAGTTTGAGCTTGTAAGTGTGAAAATGGTTGTATAAAAGATGGAGAATGAATTCTCCAGAAACCGTAAGAAGACTGAAGTCCAGTCAAAAAAGTTTAGAAAAATCTAGAAAAGGTAAGGTTGGCATTTGTGCGTCATATCTTAAACATTCTCTAGAGAACTCTAGGATATGTTCTAGTCCGTTGAACAAGATTATAAAAAGGCAATGAATGTATCTGTAAGAGCTTGAGCAAGATATCAAAAAATACAGTTTAAGAATTCAATCTTGTTCCAAACCTAGGAGCTCTATATGAGCAACTCTAATTCTATGCTCATATATCTACAAGATCATCAAAACATCCAAAAAAATCCAACAACTACTTGAATTATCATAATTAGAAAGCATAAATGTGCTACCTATCACGACAAAAATGATCCCATCATTTCAGAATGGACCGTAGATAATTTACATGATCAACTATTCATCCCAAACAAAATAAGGCCTCAACGGAAAATCAAAAACATGAAATAGATGACTGAAAGCATGTAAGTTGGAGGAATGAGAGCTTAAATAATATACTCGAAAACCATCCTATAAAAACTGTTAGTTAAAAGAGTTTGACAAGTTAGTGTCTGTTTGTGTTCTGGAAGATGAAGTTACAAATCAATCTTTACGTTTGTCATGAAAAGTAATGAGATTTTGGAGAAAACTAAGTTAGGTTTTCATTACAAGAATATCAATTCCTGCTCCTCTATGATCATGTTATGAAAAGATGGAGATTTGTTAATGAAATAGTGGGTCATATTTTAGGGCTAGGTTTGAAAAAGGAAAAAAGTGTAATCCAGTGCCTCTGGATTTTAGTTCCTATACTAGTTCATCATCCTTGTCTCACCAGTGTTTCCTAGTCTGATGTGCGTGTCAAGCTAAATTCATTCAGTTGTGAAATGGAGTAATTTCTTTTTTCTTATTTGCAAATCATTACCAATACCACTTGTAGCATGAACTTACATTACACAGATTTGGGGTTACCATCCTCTAATTAATGGTGAAGATATTATATAAATTTGGTTATTCTTGTAGCATCCTCACAAATTAAAGGACCACTAATTATAGATTCTGATTATATATTTGTATCCAACTAATAGATTAGTTTTGGAATAACCAAATTGGTCCTCGTCTAGTAGAAATTGGCTGATTTACAACGTGGGATCTTGAATCTCGTACCTCCCCTGAATTAATTGTTTTTTTTTTTTGAATTAATTGGTTGTTTGATAAGGTTAATTGATTGGACTCGAATATTCATCTACTTGGGAGCTGTAGCACCCCCAGTTGATATAATTAATTAACCTGTTGTCTAGCAATATTAAGAACCCTGGTTTTTGTTTTTGAGTACTAAGTGTGCCCTTGGGTTCACATGAGGACCATATCTATTTTTTGGGATTTGATTTCTTGGAATAAAAAAGCAAAATATTTTCGGATTCTACATTGAACTTAGTCTTAATCTTACTCTTAGAAGCATAACTAGTAAGATTATACAGTATCTCATATGTTATGCAGGACTGCACCGAGTGACATTTATATGCATGCATATAGGTGTAAAAAAAAACTATATGCATGCATAGAGGTGTAAAACCTTCCCGCCCAGCACAACACAGCCCACGAAATCACGTGCTTAACGTGCTATGTGTCGTGCTGTGCTGTGCCGGAAATTATGACGTGTCGTGCTGGGCTGGGCTGTGCCAGAAAAATATACGTGTTGTGTCGTGCTGTGCTGTGCCAGACACATTTATTTTATATTTTCCGATATATATGTTTTCTGTTATAAACGGAAGGTTATTAGGTAGATGCCCACTTTAGTGGGACCCTATTACTTGGGCACCAAGTATGTAAAGTCTATAAATAGAGTCCCAAACATTTGTAAACATATACACATCTAATAGAATTTATCTCTCTCTTCTTCCCCTCTACTTTGTGTCTCCTTTTCTTTTTCTCTATTACACAACACGTTATCACGCACGTTGCTCTACCTATAAAAGAATAAGAAGAAAAAACTGACTATATCTTTTTCTTTTCTATTTTTTTTTGGTTTGGTTCGATTTTTTTCCATTTATTTAATTTATTGAAAGGATTTCTGATATAGTTGTATCTTCTTTAATATAGGTTTGTACTGAATAAACTATATGGAGTCCACCGGCACCGACTATTGATCTTAAAAGGTGGTGGTAACACAGTAACCTAAGTAGTTGTGCACGGAAGAGGGCATCACTTTGTGGATGTGCAGGTTCGTAAGCGTTACCAAAGACAACATCTATAGCTCGTTCTATTCTTTTATTAATGTTTATATTATTCCCTTCTAGTGCTGTATTATTTGTGTATTCGATGTTGGCTCTGTCAAATCAGTGAATCTTATTCACGGAATGTAAGATCTCATGGTGGATGGGTTTTATTTACATCCTAAGCACCAACATTATTATAACCCATTATCCTTTAATTTGGGTGTAGTTACTATCCATTGGTGAATCCATATTTCAAGGATCTAGGTGATCAACTTTGTAAAATAAGTTTGATTTTCCTTTCTTCTCTAATATTTTTTATATAAAGAAAGAAAAATAAATAAAAATCCATCGAAAGATGGTTTATGGTTTTTATTCTTCTAGTGGAACCGTAATCACCAAAAAATGGTGTTTTCTTTCTTCTCTAATAATCTTTCATGGAGAACGAAAAAAAAAAAGAAAAAAAAAAGCAATCGAAAGATGGTTTAAAGTTTCAATTCCTTTAATGAAACTTTTACTACACAAAATTAGCATCATTGCGATCTAATTACCTTACAGTATCTAATCACATGCATGGTTGAAAAACCTACGTCCGATTGGTATCCTTGTCCGTTACAAGGATCATGTGATTTATTGCTATGGTTTCTATTTTTCTTACAAGAAACCATACATCGACCACAAAAGTGGATCTTTCCATTGCGATGACTAAAACGACGATTTTTTTTTTTTATATACGAGAGTTTGGTAAATCGTATAAATTAATTGGTGCTTTTCTCCATCTTTTCCATAAGATTGGCATCTTTTCTAAAAAAATTCCAAAAAGGAGTGAAAATTTCGACCACATAATGGATTTTTTTCTTCTTCTTTCAAAGTCGGTAATGACAATGATTTCTTTATTTTCTTAAAAAGAATCATATAAGCCAATTGAAATTGGTTTCTCTGTGAATCCTAAAAAGATGAGATGTCATTATCATGTATTCATAATTGCAAAAATCAATGAGATGGAGAATTGGTGCTTTCCTGAGGGATATTTAGCAATTTTTAGTTCTCTTCCTTGTATTATTCTCCAAACTTTGAAGTTGTTCACTTGTTGGAATTGGACACTAAAGATTAAAGGGTGCGCACCCGGCTTGTTATCTATATCATTAGTCCTTGAGCGACTTAATTGATCTTTCCATAAATTTCTTTTGCTAACATAAGTGTCCATAATTTTATTCTCATTTTATTTTTTGCGGAGTACATTTTTTGGGGAGTACGCATATTTTATATGCTTTTATACCAATTAATTTTGGTTTCCAAACGTAACACATGGTTGATGTTAAATATGTATGTCTATTAAGACTACATTTTTTTATGTCGAAAGATATATTTTATAATAAGTATATGTCTCGAATTAATCGGATAATACTTTATGAAACTTATTTTTGTATATGAGATGAAAGTATTTCCGCCACAACCAGGGGGAGACCATACATTAGCGGAGGTTGGTGTTCATTAACTTAAAAGTTATATTAATTTCTCTCCCATCACTTAAATCGATTAAGGCTGTCATTATATAATTGGCGTGAAATTTTTCTCATTTTGCTTTTATATAAGCTTTGCCTCTTAAGAGGAAATCCAGTCACATCTAGTAGTAAATAAGTAGCGTTCTGTAAGAGGCTACAGGTAGTGCTCCAATTGAGTGTACCAAAATCATATTCTCAAATATAATATCTTTTCACATAAAACGAGAAGATTATAATGCCCGCGGGCGCTTGTACGAATAATTGATTAAATTTTGCAAGATATGCATAAACTTGAGAATTGTGTGGGATCGTATTGTCGAATATTCATTTAAAGTAGCTACTGAAATAAATGATGGTGGTTCCTCTGCAGAGAAATATCGACATATGTGATTGGTTGGCATACAATCCAAATTAAGTTGGATTAGTTTCTCAATTAACGCAATTTTTGGATCCAAAAACTTAACACTTTAAAAATGTCAAGCCTATAAATTACAGGCTAGTGGAGTCATAATGCGTTATACGAGAATTTTTTCATTATAAAAACGATTTAAGGGTTTCATTTTTGCTCAGACCCTATGATTGATTCATTAATTGTTCTCTTTATACAATGCACTTGGCGTGGTAGTGTTTAAAGGACTCGTATTGCATTGACACAAGAAATGTGGTCGAAGAACATATTGAATTTGTAATCTTTTGAGGATTAAAATTTTATTCAGGCAGCCTCCTTATTTGCTTACATAAGGTTTAACAATCCTTTATGTGTTTTTAGAAATTTGGTACACAACCAAAAATCCGGATAAATTAGTTGATGATTTCAACGTTATATGTCTATTGAGGAGTCCTTAAAAACACTAAAATCCACGCTTTGGAAGCATAAATTCTATTATTTTTCTTTCTTAAATATGCAGTTAGAATTATGCTAGCTTAAACTCGTCTTTGAGGTAGACTAGAGTTATGATTTTGATGCTCGTTTTCAGTAATACTGATATAGTTGAGTTAGCATCCATAAATCATCAAAAGTTGTACTCTTTTTCCTTCGTTTCAGGTTTTGTCCCACGTGGTTTTCCTGACAAGGTTTTAACGAGGCAACATCTCGTCGACGATGAATTTTTACTCAAAAATGTTGATATTGTGCTCTTTTTCCTTCGTCCAACTTTTTCCCATTGGGTTTTATTGGCAAGGTTTTAGTGAGGAAAATTAATTCAACATGGTGGTCATCCAAGGGGGAGTTGTATCATATTTCGGTTATTAGGTGGATTCCAACCATTAACTAGGTCATTTTTTTATTAAACCATATTAACATAACCATCTCCTTAGGAATTTGGATATCATTGTGATCTATATATAGTATGATCACAAACTTTACTCACCTATGGTACTATAACTGCATATTGGCACTTTGTTGAAGAAACTACATCAACTACTTCTGCAAATCATCTCCGAGAAGCTAGGAATCCAAGAAGCGTGAAGACTTGAGAACACTACCATTAGAAGACTAAAACAAAAGAAGACTTCATCAACTTGGAAATTTCTCACAAAAGCATTGGTATCTCCAGCATTCAAGAAATTCGTTTACCGAAATTGGCTCGACTCGAAGATTTGCAAGCCAAGATTTAACTAAAGTATTTATCAGGGGGAGTATCAAACTAGAAGGTATTTTACTGGACCATCATGTTGTACTCTTTTTCCTTCATCAAGGTTTTTCCCACTGGGTTTTCCTTGTCAAGGTTTTAATGAGGCAACACATTCATGTCCAGCTCTGTTCTAAGTTTTCTCACAATTGTAATCTTTTCTCTTAGATCAGGTTTTGTCCCTTTTGGATTTTCCTGACAAAGGTTTTTAACGAGGCAATTACTTAGATACAGTGGTCATCTAGGGGGAGTGTTATAAACGGAAGTTTATTAGGTAGATGCCCACTTTAGTGGGACCCTATTACTTGGGCACCAAGTATGTAAACTCTATAAATATAGTCCCAAACCTTTGTAAACATATACACATCTAATAGAATTTCTCTCTCTCTTCTTCCCCTCTACTTTGTGTCTCCTTCTCTTTTTCTCTATTACACAACATTTTACAAATATTTAGGTATTGTATGTGTTATTATGAAAATAAGTCAACATAACGATTAGTAGAATATCAATAATTGGCAAGAATAAAGGTTTTTTCTGTGAAATATACACAAAATGTGATGTATTATTCCGTGTTTTGTAGTATTATATACATATTATGACGTGCTTTCTTAACGTGTCGTGTTGTGCCGTGCCACGTGCTAATCTGTGTCGCGTGATGTGTTGGGCTACTATGCCAATTAGTCAAACCCAACACATCCCATTTAACTAACGTGCTGTGCCGTGCTGGGCTAATTCACGTGCTGGGCTAGGCTGTGCTCAAATTTTAGCGTGTTGTGCTGGGCTGTGCTCGTGCTGGCACAACCCAATTTACACCTATATGCATGCATACATATCATAAAAGCACTTCTTAGAGATCTCGATTGACATTGTATTCTTTTAAGCCAAGAACGCACTAAAGAAAGGATTGAGTTCTTTTGTCTTTGATTACTGGGAATTTTACCACCAGGGACGGTTGATTATTAAACTCGAATGCTCCCAAAAATCATTTGTTTAAATTAATCAAACTGTAAACTATATTTTGATCCTTAAATTCGACCATTGTAAATGTCGACCTAGAAAAATGTGTTCATGTTACTCAAATGGATGACATAAATTTCTAAAATAGCCATTCCAGAATACGGTTTAAGACGGTAAATTTGGGTACTAAGCTGTTGTTCATAAGCTAAGCTTATGTAGATGAAAATGACAATCAAATTGCAATAAGCTACGATTTTTGTGATTAAAACCAGTGAAGTTAGATCTTTTTCAAATTAATGGCAGGAGGAGGAGGAGAAGGTGATGCAGATTCATTAGAATACACACCAACATGGATTGTTGCATTAGTTTTTTCAATCATTGTTTTCATATCTCTTGCTGTTGAAAGACTTCTTCATTGAATTGGAAAGGTAGTCCCCTGTTTATTTTTCCCACTGGTTTCCTTGATTTGAATTCATAAATGTCATTCTGTTTTTGCTTAATTTAGTAAAATAATCGAAACCCACTTGAGATTCTGGATGATTAATCATGGGTTGTGTTTGGTTTTTGATGATTTACAGCATTTGAAGAGGAAAAATCAAAGGCCTCTTTTGCAAGCTTTACTTAAAATTAAAGAAGGTAAACGACCCCTTATCATCTCTTTACTTGATTATACCCAATGTGTTTGATTAATGGAAAGTAATGGAGTCGATTAATGGGTCTTAAAGATTGTAACTTTTTGATTTGTTGTTGCAGAATTGATGCTTTTAGGGTTCATTTCATTGCTACTGACTGTATTTCAAACCACAATCTCTAAAATCTGCATACGCGAGAGTTGGACTAATCATCTACTGTTGGATATTTTCGTCAAACCCTTGAATGCAGTCAACAATGTTGTCAGAATTAATTGCACTAACAGATGCATGTAAAGAGGCAGAATGGCTTAGAAACTTACTAGTAGAAATCCCATTATGGATGAAGCCAACTCCCACTGTTATGATTAACTGTGACAATCAGGCTACGATCTATAAGGTCTCAAACAAGACTTATAATGGAAAGTCAAGACATGCTAGTCTTAGACATCAGATTGTCAGGCAATTACTCAAGAGGGGAGTAGTTGCAGTAAACTATATTGAATCGAAAAAGAACTTGGCAGACCCTTTCACAAAGTGTCTACCAAAGGATATGAATTCAATAAAGTGTAAGGAGATGGGACTCAGGTCTATTTAATCACCAATAATGGGAACCCAACTTATGTTATATCTTGAAAAAGATAAACTAAGTTCAATGTGGTACTAACAAGTTATTGCAGTGGTTGTGGTACACTAAACTAAAATTTCCCATTTTCCTTGTAGTGTACGGATTCTGCATGATCTTAGGGATGGATGAAAATCCTTAATAAGTCTAACCTTTATCACATGGTGTCTCGCAGAAACAACTTCGAGACTTACCTATATGAGTGTTTGGAAATCAGGCCGTTTCCTATGAGAATTAGACCGTTCTCAGAAAAGGACTCATGAATTTCAGGAGAAAGCAAAGGGCCATTAATGTGCGAGCTATGGAACACACTATTCCCATGAAATCAATATGTGTGGAGGTTCCGGCTTTATCACAAGGGGTACTTGGTTCAAGATTAAATTCAAACCCAGAAGGTACCTATCATTTATGTATTGGTCTCGACGATGATGCTTTGTCTCAACTTAGCTTGAACTACGTTGGATTGATCCCACTCGGGTACGTAGGCAGTCACTTTGGTGATGCAGTCACTCCAGTTTTAATTAATTAATTTATTTTACTTATTTTTAGGTTTTTTGAAAATAAGGGGAGAATGTTGGATATTTTCGTCAAACCCTTGAACGCAGTCATTTATGCAGCCTTCGGGGTTCGACCTGAACAGACATACCGTTTCATCAATGGACACATTGATGGAAGAGACACTCTGAAAAGGCTTCTGCAACGATGAAAAGTCATCTCCAAAGGGTGTGATTTCCTCTTTAAATAGGAGACTTGTTTTCCATTCAATATACATCTCTCAACTTTCTCTGTTTTCTTTCTAACAAGCATCATCAGTTTCAAAACCAGTGTGTTCTTGGTTGGATCAAGGTTGTACAAACTTTGAATCCAACATCCGTTGTGGGGCTTCAAGTATCCTGACGACAATATTCTTTGACCTGTTTGTACACTTCTTCCAATTGGTAAAGGGTCGAATAATTGTCGAAAAGAATCTTTCACAAGAGCCTTGAACCCTAAATACAACATTCTTTTCTTCACCCTGTTTAGTGTCTATTTTCCAACATCTACTTCCTTGTAATAAGCCTGAGCTTAAAAAAGTAGCTCATATTGGTAGAAAGCTTCTTGCATCAGGAGGCAATAATGAATACTGCACTAAAAAGGTACAGGACATCTGTGTTTCAAGAATTTCTACATGTGTGGTCTTATTCGCGCGAACGGGTCATGAAGTAGTGAAACTGCAGCTAATTATTAATTGGATAGTGAATTGAATTTTTTTGGTGTGCAGGGAAAGGTCCCATTGCTGTCTCTTGAGGCATTGCATCAATTACATATCTTTATCTTTGTATTGGCTATTGTCCATATCACATTTTGTGTTCTTACTATTCTTTTCGGCGGTATGAAGGTAATTGTGATATCATGTCTTTTGATTTGTTCATTGTTCTCGGCTATCGTCTTTAATGTTCCTTTTATTCCTGTTGATTATCTTGGGATGTTGCAACGAATTTTATGTTATAGATACGTACCTGGAAGCGCTGGGAGGATTCTATCGCCAAAGATAAGTATGATTCAATAAAGCACCTGAACAAGGTCACACATGTCCAACAAAATGCTTTTGTCAAGGACCATTTTCTTATCTGTGGGCGAGACTCTGCAGTACTAAGATGGTTGGTACGTCATTAGTACAGCTTCATCGCTATTAGGCAAATACTCTAGTGTCATTGAAATTGACATTTGTTCTAACGTATTTTCTTTTGATCTGTCTTTGCAGCTTTCATTCTTCAAGCAATTTTATGTGTCTGTGACCAAATTAGACTATATCACACTGCGTCTCGGTTTCATTACGGTAGGTTGATTAAGTAGTAGGAGACCGTATTATTCATGAAGTGTTTTACTGAACATGGGTTTATACCTTTTAGATTGTAGGGTTGCCTTAAGGATTAACATAAGTATTGCTCATATTGCTTCATATTCATGTAGACCCATTGCAACGGAAACCCCAAATTTGATTTTCACAAGTACATGGTTTGAGAGCGAAAGGCATGTGCTTCAATGAGGAGGTGGAAGAAGAATATGGGGTTGAGTACTTTGAGTGCAAGGCATTAGAGGTAGCAGTTGACTGGATGGAAGTCTTTGGAGCAACAAAAGTGGTCTTTGAAATGGACTGTGAAGCAGTGGTGAACTCCATAACAGGGAAAGATCTACAAGTTCACTGGTTCAACCAAAATAAAACTCAATTTCTTAAAAATAGTTTTAATAGTAGTAAGCTTTGGTTTTGCAAGACAATACCAAGACTATGTAATAATGAAGCGTTTCATACCCTACATCAGCGGCTAACTAATATCACCGCTTTAAGTTTATTCCAATTATCCCTAATAGAGTCTCTAAATATGATCCAACTACATCAGCGGCTAACTAATATCACCGCTTTAAGTTTATTCCAATTATCCCTAATGGAGTCGCTCAAAATATGATGCTTTAAGTTTATTCCAATTATCCCTAATGGAGTCGCTCAAAATATGCTCCAACTGCCGCAGCGGCTAACCAATATCATAGTTTTAACTTTATCTCAACCATCCTAGTGAGTAATATGTTAAGTTGATTAAGATTTAGAGCGACTTCAGATTTTAGACGGTCCTAACTTTGAGCTTGTCTAAAATTAGTTGCTCTAGTTACTCATCAACAGGGAATGTTCTGGTTGGTTAAAAAGCTTCAGGCTAGTTTTGACTCATGATGAATAAAAAATGAAATTAAGATTAATATAGAAAGCAAATATGAGAACCAAATTAAATGCAAATTAATTTGTTTTATTAATCAATGAATTTACAATATCATTTATTAATCAAAAAATTTACAATCTGCTGGACAAAAATAAAATAAAATAAAATCTCGTTTCTTTGGAAAAAGAAATTAGAAGAGGAACAACATTGATACAACCACTTCAACTTTGAGAAGATTAGAGTTCTTTGAAATATCACTGGACAAGCTTAAAAACACGGATCAATTCTGCGACTTAATATCATTCAATCTGTTCTTTTAGCTCTGATTTTGAGATCAATAGAGTTCTCGTTCCAGATATAATTCCTTCCTCCAAAAACTTGGTCCTGCATATATACAAACAAGCAAATTCAAATTAGAACTATACATAATAAGGAAATCAAACTTAAGCAAAAACAGGATCAAGAACTAATCAACAAACCAATCAATAATACCTGATACTTTGTACCCTTTTCAAAGCTAGCTAAACTTGATTTGTTCATTTCAAACAAACAAACAAAATTGAGACCCATTGAACAAATCAAAGAATCCTAAGACAACCATAACAACATCAAGGAACCAATAATTAAAACCAGAAATTTTGTTCCTTTATTTATCTTGTATATGAAGTAGCTTTGATATGTTGATTACAACAAATCGTTGAACGCCATTACTAATACAATCACTGCAGACGACAAAACCTGGAAAAATTAATTTGAGTAATAATCTACAGGTGAACTATACAAAACCAATTTCTGAAAATCATCAAAAACAACAAACAAAACCACCCAAATCAGAAATATAAAAAAAATGAATAAATGAACAATATGAAGAATCAAAAGGAAAACTCACATGCAAAATAAAACCCACTGCTTAATTATTATTATTTTGAAGGAAATCTCAATCAATAATTCGACATACAAAAAAAAAATTAAGATGAAAAAAATTAGAAAAACACAAACTTTGTTGAATAACCATAAATCTCAACTTCATTTGCAGTAAACCTCACCTGATTTACTAATTCCAAAACAACAAAAAATTAGAAAAAAAATCAAATCCATTTGTAGAAAAGACAGATTTGATAACTTGACAAACATCTGATTAAGTTTATCACCTTTAATAAAAATTAGGAAGAAAAAAAAACATTTAAAGATCTGTAACATCTGATTTAAGTTTTAGTGAGAAATGAGACATAAATCGAACAAAGGAAGGATATGAGAATAAATCGAAGTTTATCATTTTTCAATCAACAAGATCTAGTAAACCAGAATAATGAAGGATTCAAAGAAAGGATAGGAGAGAGGCACAGTTTCTGATAGAGAGGGTGAGGGTATGAGGGGGGAGAGAACTGAAAATCTAAATGAGTTGAAGTGAAAGAGATTAGGGTTTCTATAAACTTTTATGGCCGTAGGATTAAAAAGAAACCAGAGAAAATTGACGGATAAGATTTTCTTCTAGATTGTTCTTTTTTCTTGTGACACGTTGTATGGCTTTTGCATTGTACCACGAGACCAATTATGCCCCGTCCCCGACATCGACCCTTTTGTTATTTATTTACAAGGGAGACACAGCTGTAAATTAAGAAAGCCCCAGATGCAAATTAAAGTTTGTTTTTATTCCAAGGAGATAAGATATATGGATGCCTGGTATAGAATCTAGTGATGAAGGGAAAAAGAAAAGGTAGATAATTGGAGACTGACTAACACCAAATGGGACCATCACCAAAGGCAATGAGGAGGAAGATGAATTAGTGGGGATGTTAGATGCCTTTGAATAATATTATGCCTTTGTAATATTATTAATTTATTATGTCTTGATTTTTTTTTTGAATAATATTATGTCTTTCACATCTCCTGTACCTCTTTTTTCACGTGTAGGCTACAGCTGAGATCAATTAGGTTTGTCCAGCCTACGTTTTAATGCAAAATGAAATGCAAATAATATTACAGAACTGACCCTATTTTTATTTCAGAACATAGCTTTTAATAAGAAAAATCAAGGATAAAGTGGGCAAATATAATTTGCAGCTTCACCTCAACAGTAAGGGGGTTGGCTTTATATAGTAGATAGACAAGATCACACGCACGTGCTATAGAGCTCATCTTTAGGCGTGGAACAACTCAAAGATTAATTTTTTAATTTTTTTTAATGTGTTAAAAAAAAACCTCAAAGATTCAGTTGGGAAAATAATCTTTAAATATCGAATCACATTAATACCCCTATATATATTTATATTATGTCTTTAAAATGAAATAAAGCTAGGGCAAATACGGAAAATAGAAATTGTAGCTTCACAGGTCATGCGGACGGGTCATGGGACCTATTGTAAAAAAGAAAAGAAAAAAATAACTCAAAGAAAAAATAATCTCAGGTGCAAAAAGGGATGTTCAATAATTATATTGTGCAAATACAATGATGCCCTCATTATCATTTAAGTTTGTTCCTCTAGTAACAAAAAAATGGGGGCAAAATGGTCCAAAAAAATTACAGCTTCACTTAGCTACAGTATGTGTAGTTGGCTTTATAAGATAGAATATATATGTTAGAGAATAGATAGATACTAGAAAAGATAGATTTAATAACAATGGGGTAAATATTTAAGAAGACACAAATGATCATCGAAAAAAGAAAAAAATGATCCACGGAAAATATTAATGTTTTGGACCTTTTGGTAGCATGTTAAACTTACACGTATTTCCTTAAATAATGATAAAATGCATGATGCCACTAGAATGTAACACGCCAAAACAGTTGAACGACTATAGTACGTCATTGTTATATCCAGTGGTTGTAAACTTTCGATAGTACTTTTTTCGGAAAATGGGTCATTTGTCCAAATATTTTTAAAACATAGTTCAAATAAACCAGTAAAATTAATATGGGTGAAATGGGAAAAAAAAAAGCAAGAATGAAACTGGATTCATCCTGACTTAAACTTAAAAATAGCGAGGATAAAACTGGATGCATCCTGATGTAAATTAAAAATAAGAAAAAGTATATTTGAAAATGGGTTGAATGAAACTGGTTACATCCTTGATGTTTCTATATTTTTGTCCATTTAAACAATATCAAAATCTAGATATCTTTTTCACCCAGGAATTATTGATTTTGGTTTTTTAACCAATTTTGTCTACTTTTTTTGTATTTTTTTTTTTTTTTGATAAACAAGTAACCTTTCTCATAATGGCAATTCAAGGTTATAATAAGTTTAAGATCGAAAATAAGAGAATACAAAGAACATGATCATACCGTAAGATTATAATACCGAGAAATCCAACAAGAGAAAAAGAAGGATCGTTGGAGTAAGACAAGTACATGTATGAATAAGATCCGATTAAATCGTAGGAAGAATTTTTTTTTTTTTCCGGAATTAAAGCCTCTTCCTATGGGTGTGGCAAACCAAAGAGTTTGCCATTATGCACCCACTATGGAGCTGGCAAACTGGCCTGGCTAAGTGGCAAATATTCCACTAAGTCAGGCCAGGTCGAGTCCCTACCGAGCGATCGAGTCTAGACCTTCCGGTCAAGACTACACCTAGCGGTCTAGTTTAGATCTCTAGCGGTCTAGTTTAGATCGCTTATTAGTATTTTCGGTTTTAGTTTTTTCTTCTCTCCTACTTTTTAATTATTATAACAGATTTTTATTATAAAGGGTCCCACAAAATATTTTATAATTCCTAAAATCTAAAAAGGACCCCACCGAATACAAATAACTAGGTTTTTTATTAACAAGGGTCCCACAAAACACAATATAATATACTAATTTAATAAAATTTGCCAGTTTACCATAGTGGGGAAACTAGTTTGCCATGCCATGTGACATGGCAAAACAATCTTTATACCAGCTCCCCATAGGAACCGGTCTAAGTTCCAACCGGATAAAGTAATGATGAAGATTTCGTCGTCGGAGACAACAAAGATGAAAGTTTCGTTGTTGGAAAACATCCTTATTGATCTTAAACCCAAACTAATAACCAAGAACCGCCATTAAAGTGTGCATTCCATTTATTGAGTTTTTTGTTAATTGATGCAAACCGAATTTACATATGCAGTTTCAAGAAAAAGAAAAAGAAAATTAGACTTGGAATGTGTTCAATTGTGAAAATATGAATAGAAATATTGTAAACAAAAATATCTCTCACGCACTTAGGGTAAATGTAAGAGGCTTACATAAAAATCATTTGCACATAAGGATACTACTCAGTGGTAATTTAATAGGCGAAGACCGTTGGCCCAATATTTTTTTCTTTCTTGCTAAACATCCATTTATAAAAATGCGATTGTTGATTAAAATTGGTACAAGAAAATTGGAGACAAAAGAGAAGTCAGGATTTCAAAAGAGACCGTCGGCTCCGAACCTATAACAGTTTTCCCAGTTTGTGAAACTAGTATGCATACTATCATGTATCCAGATTTTCAGTAGATCTGCATTCATCTCTAGATCATTTCCAAATATTCTCAAATAACATCAATGACCCATATCACAACAGTTCCATGATATTTTTTAATCTTGAATCAAAAATTTGGATTACGAACAATAAATTATTCTTAACCGAAATTGATTAAGTATGAACAAATGTTCATTAAGCTTAGTCAAATATATTTCAAAAACTGATTACCAAGACAAACTTGACTCGAAATTTTCAGAATGATATGCATACCGGGTATCCCTATCGTCAGGAAGTCCCGAACTCATATCAAAAGTATATGCATACTGATGGTAAACAGTTGGTTATTTGCTTGGGAAATTTTCCAAAAGATCAATTTTAAAGAAAATAATTTGTGAACAATAAATTGTTTTAACTGAGTTTGCTAGATATCTATTGGACATCTCCTCTCTCTTCCCACTGCAAAGGACATCTCCTCAGATGAAACAACGAAAAGATGCGAACCAGTGGGAAGATAGCATAATAGTAAAAATAATGTGGTATGACTTAAAACTTAGGCATAGGATAATAGTGAGATTTATTCTGACAACAAACAAATATTCTATTAGGTATTCAATGTACTTTTATTAACATTATAACGCGCATAATAAAAAAAATCGATAGATGTTTTAAATATTTAGTTAGATATTATACATTTTTTGTCTCTATAGATCACAAAGACTCATCACAAATCTCATTTTGCCACGTCAAGTTTGATTTATGTTGAAGCTAAGCCAATAGAAAACTAGTTTCTTTGATCGGACGGATATAGTGCCAACATAAAAGTTCACACGGATTACTACCTTATCCAATGACGGAGAAATTGCCTCGTCAATTTTCATTTGGCGTAAACTTGAGGCAAAAATACTAAGCAGCAATTTTGGCACCGGAAATTTTTATTCTTATACGGAGGTTACTTCTATATGGAGTATTATTATTATATAGAGGTTCCACTGTATAATAATAAATTCATTGGGTGATGATATAGTGACCTAAAAACCAGAAAAACATTAAATTCCCATTTTAAAATTGGATTGGATTAACACAAATTTGGATCACCTAGAAAAAACATCACCTAATTCATAAATAGTAAAATCCGTATGATATTCATTTGGCCAGTGAAAAACCTCAAAACCATGCCTATAAACATCACATGGATCACCACCTTATGGTCAATTTCGTTGAAACTCAGCCATAGATCAAACCTCACTTTTTTTTGGAACCTCGCTATCTGTATGATATCATTTTGGCCATTAGAAAACAATACCCTTTATATCCATTGCAAACACAAAACATCACACGGATCGCCACATCATTGTCCATTTATTTCGATCTCAGCCACAAAATATCAGATGGATCGCCACCTTATTAGGCGGGAGCATTAGAGCTATTTGTTGTTTTTGAACTTTTAGTAAGTTTCTTGGCGGACTTTTTTCGCGCCACGAATTTTTTCACATTCAATTTTTCATTTCCCCCAAAATTTTAAGTTTCAATCTTTCCATCATTATAGATACCCCTTTGAGATACCACCCGATCTGGTTATCTCTTTCAATCTTAGCGCAACCCCAGCTCATAAATTTAACAGCGATAAAGAAAAACAGAAGTCCATTTCTTCATTTTTCTTATTTCATTTTCATAAGTACCAAACTTTCTTCCCATATACTTAATTAATGTCTCCTGATATACAAGAAACCTTCCACATCTGTTGGTTCAAGACATAAAGTGATATGGTGATAGATTATCAAAATCTCTCTTTGTTTTTCTTCTTAGTTTTCTTTTAATTTTTTTCATTTTGATGAATTTAATGGGAAAATAATGTGGTTTGGTAATTAACTTTAACAAACTAACCTTAAAAAGAGAAAATTTTGCTCCAATTAATTAAGCATGACTGATGCAGTGAACTACCTGAGCTTTACATACAAGAACAGAGAGAGCATCCACTTTTCACCGAATCATTCTTGCTTCTTGAAGCAAAAATTCCTCTTTTGATTGAAATCACCTATCTGGGTCAACAAAATACACGAGAATCATCAGTCACCAGTATATATCATTGAATTCGGATTTCTTTTTGTATTCTTATTCTTATCATTAATTCTAATATTGGGTTTGTGTTGGAAGTTTCAACAACTGTTCCAAGTAGAATTTTTTTTAGGCATATAAAGTGTTTGTGATAATGCCTCTTCCAGAATTGATATATAGTTTTGCTAAAAAAAATGCTGGAGCAACCCACAAATTTATTTAGTAGCTACGATATAATGGGAAAAGGTTAATAGGAGCCAAATTATTTGGTAATCGCAAACATGGTTGTTTAAATGTTAAAGCCAGGGAACAATCTTTTAATTTTCTTTTCTCTGGAAATTTTCCAGATTACATTTCTACTCTAGTAGAGGAAGACAAATGTAAGAATTTTTGCTAATAAATAAAGTTCTTTAAGTTATCAAAAAAAAAAAGTACATGGTTCGAGCTCTTGAAGCTGATTTTAAGAAGGTTGTCGGCATAAGGTAAATGGTTTACACACACACTTGAAAAAACCGTTTAACTTTCCACCTGGAATATCGTGGAATAACCGTTTGTGTCGCCCTTCATGTAACTCATTGTTTCTATTGCAGTTGGTATCTTTGGATATTTGTGGTCGTTTTCCTGTTGCTGAATGTAAAAGGTATTTCATGATCAACTTATATCAGTTTAAAATATCTAATTTTGCAGCTTCACAAAGAGAGAAGTTGTAGTTGAATCAAGTGTTTCTAGATGCTTAAACAAATTCTTTTAACTTGAACCTTGGCTTCTGTTACAAGGTTACACTTTCAAGTTTTCAATTTATTTTCATATCTATGAAGCTCAAACACAGATAATAGGATATTCATTCCCATTTTAAATCTAAGAAACCACTAGCATCGGATAGGAAGTTCGTCGATGTCTTCCTAATTGTGTTCTGTTTTTGGGTAATGCCGTATACTTCTTATTATAACCCTGACAAGCTAGTCCAACATCTGGAGACTAAATAACCTGAGTTTCTGTCAATGTCCAGGTTGGAATACATATTTCTGGATCGCTTTTGTCCCCCTCTTCGTAAGCTTTCTAACCGTATATGCATTTTTAAGTTGCTACTCAATATGTCCATGCATACATGTCTATCTAAACTTCGTAAACCTTTACACTTGTGAGGGGAAAAACAGATAGTACATGGGAGAGGCACAAATTCAAGAAATTCTTTGTTCATGGAGATTTTTCTTTTAGCTACTATCGACTATGAGTTATCACAGAAGTGTCCTTTGTTTATGTACTATGTAGTGTACTAATTAAACCAGAGATGTGTCCAAGAGTAGATATTAATCAGCCTACTTTTTGTGAATATATACATTTATGTAGTGGACAGCGTTATGTGTCTCATAACTTTTCGTATACATATCAAACATGCTAATCAAAGATCATGAGCTTTAGCTAATATGGTGTTTAATCTTAAAAAACTCAGTTGCTACTTGCGGTTGGACCAAAGTTGCAACACGTTATATCTCAATTGGCTCATAAAGTTGCTGAGAAACATATAGCCGTAGAAGGAGACTTGGTTGTTAAGCCCTCAGATGAGCACTTATGGTTCAATCGGCCCCGTATTATTCTCTTCTTGATTCATTTCATCCTTTTTCCAGAATGCTTTTGAAATTGCATTTTTCTTCTGGATATGAGTAAGTGACTGACTTTTTTACATTAAGATTCATTAAACTCCTTCGTATAGTCCACATCCAACAACAGTAACCTACACCTTCCTGCCTCCCCTAATTATTTCTGGCTGACCTTATAATACATAGTGTTGTGATGTCTTAATCGGATTCTAGAAGATGTCATCGATCCTCTATTCGTCAGATATCATTTGGTTTAGTTGTTGTAGTAACGACCGGGTGAAGTTCTTTCTCTTTAATAAAATTCAGGTTGAATTCGGGTTCAACTCTTGCATAATGGGACAAGTTCGCTACATCATTCCAAGACTAGTTATCGGGTTTGATATCTCTCTCTCGTCCATATTTTATCGAATTTAACTTCTCGAATGTAGCCAATAGATATTCAAACATGCACGAATCTGATTGGTTTTGTGTTTCATAGGGTCTTTATTCAAGTACTCTGCAGTTACAGTACCCTGCCTCTTTACGCCATCGTAGCTCAGGTACAGTAACATTTTCAAGCTCCTTGAATTTTGTGTTTGCTCTCAGTTAACTTTTTCTTGACATACTTTTCTCGATTTACTTACTTTGTTCTGATATTTTGTTTAGATGGGAAGTTCATTCAACAAGGCTATATTCGATGAGCATGTACAAGTAGGATTGGTCGGACGGGCAGAGAAAGCTAGGAAGAGAGGTTCCCGATCAGCAGCTGCAGATGGCTCGCCTCAAGGTAATTCTTCTACCGCACATATTCTAATGGGCCGTATGGGACAACAACAAGAAGCCACAAAGGAAGACGGTGATATCGCACTAATCAGCCCGACAACGCGACGGGGTGAACCATAATTTTGAGTTTGATCAAATCAACCTAGTTAATTGAGTCTATCCAATTGGTGAAAATCATTTCTCATTTTTTGGACGGGTGTAAGTTTAACCTGTTTTAATCTGTCCGATTTGCATTGTTAGGGTCTAGAAGGCAAAATCCAAACCATTCTTGTTTGTGAAATACTGAAACTACTTGAAGAAATGGACTCAAACAAATGGTAATTTTAATTCAGTGATGATTGTTAATCTTTTATAGGTCTTTGACTCAATTGAGAAGCCAAAAATCATATTCTTTTATCCAGGAATTAGCATTTGGAGAGACAAAAGAATACAAAAGTTTGCTGATGAAATATGTAATTGTTTGCAGCGTCCCATATTTTCAACCAGGATTCCATTGATAGCCTCTAAATTTAAAAATGAGTTAGCACCATGATTATTCGTATTCATATATGGATGAACTATTTTGGAAACACTTGAAACCTGAAAACTTGGCTAATTAAATTAGCTGAATCTTGTCGACCATTCATATGCTCTAATAGCTGGTTGTTGTGTTGGTAGATCAAAAATATTCAAGCAGCGCCGGATCAACATTTTTTCCAAAAGAAAAAACAAAATCACTGCAAAAATAAATTCTAATTTTTATTTTTAGAATCTTTCTTTTTATTCTAATTAAATATGTCTGGCTTGTTATTACTTTTTTTTGTGAACCTATGAACTAGTTGTTTAAAAACCTAACACCTTTGATTTCTCGACTTTACATTGAACATTCCTTTGAGTAAGCATAGTGAAATTTAAAATGAGATCACTGATAATATATGCTTTTTTTTTTTTTTGAAGCATAATTTATTAAGCGAAATTAGTTTACAATTTGTCGTGGATATGTGGTACCCACTGAGTCTGAAAATAAGATTTGAGAAATGAAGGTTGAGATTGCCTGGTCCCAAATTTTTTCTGATGAGTTTCCTGTTTGACTTCCATCATCCGCGTGATTGGCCAATCCGTCTGCCGCTTGGTTTCCTTCTCTGTAGTTGTGTTGGATGGCTGCCTGCGGGATCCTCTGGAATCTCATTTTTATTTCTTCAATCATTTCTGCTATGTACCAGGGTGGGGGGTAGAAGAGGAGATGAAACGCAAAAGGTTATATGAGTCTGTTTCAAATATAACTTTTGGCCAAAGCCTTTCTGTTGCGGTTCTTGTAGCTAAGAGCATCGCCCAGGTTTCCGAAATTAAAGCAGTCGTAATTCCCAGTGGTTGAGCCATCGCTAACAGGGTTCGGGCGTTTGAATCCATACAGATGAATCATGCTCCTGCAAAACCTGGATGTCCTCTGGCTGCTCCATCCGTGTTAATTTTGATCCAGCTGAAGTTTGGCATTGCCCATCCTACTGAAATTGTGGATAGATTTCTCTCTCTTATTGGATGATTAAATTTTGGTGTATCTCCCGGAAACATTGGATGTTTGGAGTGAATGGCGCGATAGTATTCTTGTTGCAGTTTTTGTGCCCTGGATAGGATTTCTTCAGGAATTGTTTGCTTTTGTTGGTAAATTAGTTCATTCCTAGCTAGCCATAAGGACCAGAAAATAAAACAGCAAGAGGAGATTACCGCCGACGAAGAAGGTTGTTGAAGGATTTGGGAGATGGTTGTGTGTTGTGTTAATGCGAAAGCTTGGTGCAGATTGGAATTTGAAGAATTTGTAGATTGATTAAATAAGGTGGTCCATGAATTAGAAGCTGTTGGACAGTGAATTAGAATGTGACTTGCTATCTCCGGATCTGTGTTGCATCCGGGACATATGTCAGAGTTGGTCAAATGGATGTGGTGTAGGAGAGAGAAGGTTGGTAATCCTTCGTTGATGGCTTTCCACAATAAAATCTGAATTTTTGGTGACATGGTAAGGTCCATATAAACTTGGAAGGTGGTAATGGGATGTGTGTTGGTTGACCTTGGGTAAGATATTTGTATCCCATCGAAGTAGTGTAGCTTCCAGATTTTGAGTGTGGCCAGATAATTTTAGCTTGGGGCCCATTTTGGGGTAGGTGAATGTTTATGATTTTTTGGATTATAGGGTTGGGAAGGGTATTTAATTTTTTTTGATCCCATGTGTGAGTTATTGGGTCAATGATATCTGCTACCAATTGGAATGGGTAGCACTGTGTTGGGTCTAGTTTTTGTGAGTGTGGGATCCAATTAGCTTCTATTGGAGTTGATAATCCATTTCCAATCTGGTGGAAGATTAGATTTTGCATGGTTGGGACAAGTGCAACTAGTTGTCTCCATTGAGGACTGGCAGAGGAAGGTATATGATCAATGCTTTCTAGTATTGGTTGGTGGTTAAGATATTTTGCACTGAAGATACTTCCACAGATAGAGTTAGGTTGTTCATGAAGATTCCATATTCTTTTCATGAGTAAATCTTTGTTCTGATCGATGCTCTTCCTTATTCCCAGTCCTCCCTCAGATATTGTTTTTGTCACTCTGTCGTATCCTATAGGGTGTAGTTTTTTGGTAGTTGAGTCGTGTCCCCAGAAAAAATCTCTTGTGATACGATCTAGTTGTTTGTGAATATTATTAGGTAGGTTTTGTGTTTGAATGATGTGATTTGTTGTGGGTATTAATGATGTTTTGATTAGCATTAGTCTTCCGGCCAGAGTTAGGCATTTTGTCATCCATCCTTTGGCTTTTCTGGCTAATATTTGTAAGAGTGGTGCAAAGGTTTGATTGGAGGCCCTTCCCTACTTGAATTGGACTCCTAGATATATTGGAGGTTTTGATGTGGTTGACATATTGAAGAATTGTTGAAGATGATTTATCTTAATCGGGTCTAGTTTTGGGTGATGGATGATAACTGATTTTCTGGTATTTATTAATTGACCGGAGAAAGTGATATAAGAGTGGAGGAGGTTTTTTAGGTGTTGATTACTCTGATTTGAAGCTTTGTAAGTAATCAGTAAATCATCCGCATACATTAAATGGAGAATTGGTGGTGCTTTATTTGATATGTTTATGCCTTGAACTAAGTTTTGATTTTGAAGGTTTCCCAGGTTTGTAGATAAGATTTCAGCACATATGATGAAAATATAGGAGGAAAGTGGATCTCCTTGTCTTATACCTCTATTTGGGCTTATGTATCCATGATGTGTACCATTTATTTTTATTGAGTATGTTACTGTTGTGACACATAGCATAATTTAGTTTATAAATGCTTGTGGAAATCCCAGTTTTGTGAATGATCTTTTGATGAACTCCCAATCTAAGCTATCATAGGCTTTCTGGATGTCTAGTTTGAGAGCTATTTTTGGATCTTTAGTTAGGTTTGATGTTTTGATATGATGGAAGAGTTCTCCTGCTATTGCTATATTGTCATGTATAGATCTTTGGGGTACGAAAGCACTTTGAAAAGGGATTATTATAAAGGGTAAAATGGGTCTAAGTCTGTTGACTAAGATTTTGGATATGATTTTATATGTGACGTTACAGAGTCCTATGGGTCTGAATTGTGAAGGTTTTGAAGGATGATCGATTTTAGGTATTAGTGTGATATTTGTGTGATTCATGAGAGGATGCATATTTAAATCCTTAAAAAAACTTCTGACTATTGTTATCAGTTGAGTGTGAGTTGTTTCCCAGAAAACTTTGAAGAACTTACTTGTATATCCGTCTGGTCCTGGGGCACTTTCTGAGTTTATGGAGAAGAGGGCTTGCTTGATTTCTTCTGTAGTTACTTCCTTTATAAGAAGCTCTGATTTTCTAGGAGTTAACCTTGGTCTGATAGTTGTGAAGAGATCTTCACTTATTACTGTAGGATGAGCTGTATATTGTTGAGAGAAGTGATCTAGGATGAGCTGCACAACATCTTCTTTTTTGTCAATCCAATTGTTTTGTGTATCTTGTAATTGTTGTATGTTGTTATAGGCTCTATGTATTGTAGCTTTCGTGTGAAAAAAGGTAGTGTTGTGATCTCCTGATTGTAGCCATTGAATTCTAGATCTTTGTTTCCAGTAAGTTGCATGACATTGTAGCAGTTCTTCATGTGCTATTCTTAGATGTTTTTCTTGATGTAGTCAATATTCTAAAATGGGTCCTTGTTGGGTTGCACATTGATGCTGATCGTGTTTTATTTTGGTTGTTGATTTTTTGATCATAGTTGGTAAGTGACCAAAAGTTATTTTGTTCCATTCCATGAGAGTTTTCCCTGTTGTAATGAGTTTGAGTTGTAGGTCGAGGGTCGGTTCGTTATCTTGTTATTGTTCCCAAGCCGATTCAACCACTTGCTTGAGTTGGGGATGAGAAAGCCATAAGTGCTCGAATTTGTAATTTTTTTCTCCTTGCCAATCTATTGCTTTATCTTGTAGTAATATTTGTGCGTGATCATAAGCGATTCTTGGGAGATGAGTAACTGCTGCATTTGGATTTTCCGTCCTCCAGTGTTGGTTCGCTAGAGCTCTATATATCTAATCTTTCAAGAATGTTGTCTTCCCCCATTTGGATGTTTGTCCATGTGTAGGGGTGTCCTCGGAATCCTAGATCCATAAGTCCCATCTGATCCATTAGAGTTAGTAGTGGTTTAGATTGAGCATATGTTACCTATCGTCCTCCTTTTTTTCCGATTGGTCTAAGACGTCATTGAAGTCTCCTATTAATAGCCAAGGTATGGAAGAGTTGAAATTACTGAATATTGTCGGAAATTCTTGCCATAGATTTTTCCTGGTCTCCGGATGCGGTGGGCCATATATACCCGTACAGAACCAAGGTTGCTCCGAGGGTGGGGGTGTCACTTTTGCATGAATGTAGTTCTGAGAGTGAAGTAGAATTCGGATATTTAGTTTGTCTTCCCACATTAAGCAAAGACCGCCGCGATTTCCAATTTTTGGCAAGATGAAATAGTTATTGAATTGAAGAGTTGAAGATAATCTTTTCATGTGTTGCTCTGAAGCTAGAGTTTCAGAAAGGAATACTATGCTAGGTTTGTATTGAGTAACCAATCCTCTTAAATGTTGAATAGCAGGTTGAAGGTTTATACCGCGACAATTTAGAGCTAGGATGGTCATGGTGAGGTTTGTGAATGAATAGAATCGGGAATTGTTAGATTTTGTGACTGAAATTAAGCGGAATTTGTTGTGTTCGGGATTTTGTGGTAAATTAAAAGGGATTTGTTGAAATTAAGCGGAATGTAAAGGGCTATCTATTAATAAAGCCAAAGTGAAAATAACAAGATATGGACATAAATTATTAAAGTGAAAATAAATTAAGGTTGTTGGAGTACCTTACTTGAGACGAAAGGGAGACCAAAGACGTTGAATTTCAGTATGGGTAACTTAAATTAAGATGAACGATAAAACACGAAAAACTACCAAGCTATCGACATTTTCTTGTGTGCATATCGACATTTTTTTTTTTTGATCAAAAGAAAATATTATATATAAGAAGTAGAATTTACAGAGCATCTACCAGTAAAGGGAAAGAAAAAAAACAACAAATAATTAAGCAAAAAGAGCATCCCAGTTATTTAGAACAATGATAGAGAGGTTCAGATGAGCTGTTCTACCAGTTTGCATATCGAAATTAAGAATACTGTCTAATTGAATAAAAAGTTCATGTACAACAACAAGAACTGTGTGCTTTTTGTTCGGATGATGAGAGTGCATCGAGACGGGTTTCAGACCTATAAATTAAGTGTATATGTGTCCATGTGAGTAGTTGTATTAGAAATCATAAAACCAATCATGCTAGTACTAGTAGTTGTCAGATAATGAAAACCAATGAGATGGTGGAGAAAACTGAAGTAGTCTTCATGATAGGATTGTCGATACCTTCTTGCACCACATTTTAGTGTTTATAGGGTAGAAGTAACATATATAACTAACCAAATATAAAACAAGTTTGTTTTGGATTTTTTTGTTGTCCGTCTTTCTACGTAATTGCAATTTGCAGATACTACAGACCAATCTAATTCAGTAAGATACGGTATCCACCTGACATTGTCATTGAAATGTATCCTTCCCCTTTCAGTTATCTCTTTAACATGCTAACCGGATTGGAAAACTGATTTACATAGACAAATTCAAATTTGACAAGAAACGTTTGTTTTTTTCGAAATTTTATGTTTTTCTCTTCATTTTTCACAAGGAAAATGCTGTGGGAAAAAAATTTGTGGCCATGTCAATGTGCTTTCGTGTTGAACTACATGTAACGTACAAATTTTAACAAGGTTAAACTTTTAAAAATCATCACATACACCTATTATCAAGTACTTTAACCAAGACAGAACAAAAAAATGATCCCATCACACAATTTAGATTGCTTGGTAGAAAATTTAAATGATCATAGACAAAATAAGGCCTCAACGGAAAATAGAAACATGAAATATTGATACAAGACATCAATTATTATGGCCTATCATATAAATTGGACGAGTCTAAAAGAATGGGGATGTGTTTTCGCATCATGCATGTTCCAGAAATGGATGGACGACAAAATACCCCCGGGAGAAAACGCTGCTGACTTCCCTACCAGTTTTGTGTGGAACACGAAAATACCCTCACAATAAGCTTAATGCGATGGATATGATGCGTAAGAAGGGAATGATATTGGTTACAAAAAATTGGTTAAAAATACCAAAATCAAAATTTCCTGGGTGTAAAGGACAGTTAGATTTTGATACTGTTTAAATGGACAAAAATGTAAAAATAGGTAGGATGTAACCAGTTTCATCCTGCCCATTTTCAAATACTTTTTATTACTTTTAATTTACACAGGATGCATCCAGTTTCATCCTCGCTATTTTTAAAGTTTAAGCCAGGATGAATCCAGTTTCATCCTTGATATTTTTTTTTGTCCATTCACCCATAAAAAAATTATTCGTCCATTTGAACCGTGTTTTAAAAATATTTGGACAAATGACCCATTTTCCGTATTGGATAGTAGTATATGTGGTTTAGAACTTATCTTTCTTTATAATAAGAGACCCCAGGTTCAAGCGAATAGTGGTTAGGAATCCCTGGTTCCTTCTATCAACCATGCTTTAGTTTAGGAGCGGCTTCTCTGGTTGGAAACAGATGCTTCCCTAATGCAGCGCGGTTGAGGGCTGCAGATATGTCTTGACATTGTGCCTTGGGAAAACATAGAATCTCACATAAATGTTTCATCATGGACGTCACAGTTTTGTGTGCGAAGTCCCCATAAATCATGCGTCTCTGGACAAGAAGAGAGTCTACGTGAACCCAGGGGGTTTGATGATTTGCTTCGATTTTGGAGAAGTCGTTCCTTATCTTTACATGTGATGAAATTGGATTGATGCTTCCGTACATGGCGTTCAAGTGCAACGGTAGAAGGATGCAGGATGCCAACGCTGGGAAGATGAAAACTGGAAGGTCAAGTGTGATGCAAGCTGTCAGTGCTGGAAAAGATGTAAGTTGTCAGCGCTGGAAAGGATATAGGCTGTCACCGCTGGAAAGACATAAGCTGTCGGTGCTAGCCATTGAGCATAGAAGCTAGCACTAGAGAGACACTATCTGTTGGTGCTGACCAGGTTCTGGTATTGTGGTCGGTCATATGCGTGCTACATGTGTGCCTGACATGTGCGTCCGGTAAGGGCGTCTGGTGTTGTCTTGGACGCGGACTGTTGGATCTAGAACTATGGGTATCAAGCTGTGATGATTGTGCGGGAGGCTTCTTTCCGTGGGACGGTGGAATCGATACTTGGAAGGCGTGCAGGGTGGATCATGGAATTCTGGTGTTAGCGGTAGCGTGGTAGAAACAAAGTGGGCAACCATATTTTGGCTATGCACTCCAGCGTTCCTCCTTCAGTTTGTTCTCCTCTTTTTTTTTTCTTTTTTTTTTTGGTGTAAACCTTAGCCATAGGAATATAGTTCCTGTCTTCGAATATTACTGTAGTACCGTCAGCTACCTCATGAATAGTAACTGGTAACCATTATGATGCAAATTCGGTACACATGGTGATGAAACAAAGAGTTGGAGCTAAAACAGGCGGTCCTCAAAATGACAAACGACGTCTTCTTCGAGAAAAGTAAACCACTGTTGAATGGCTTCCTTTGCATTTCTATCTTCTGAAATTCTTCTGTGTTTTTTTTTTTGAAAGGAAAATGAAACACCTGGCTTATGGTTTTGATTTTCTGGATTTCTAGGTTGATGGAAAAGTCATTTTTTTTTTTAGATTTCTTGGTTGATAGGCAAGTGTTACCTATCAGGGTTTTGGGTTATTATTTTGGATGAACCGTTTTTGGATATGGAAGATATGAAAAGATGACTATGTGGTTCCTCTTTTTTGTTAGGGATGATGCCGTTTTTGGGTTATGATTGTAAGTGATACGAACATCCCAGGGATGATACGGAATAGTGGACATTGTGTTTTGGTAGATGACATGGGACAGGACAGGACGTAACATGGCTATTGGTTTTATCATTCCCGTGAAAACTTGAAATGGTAAACCATATATATTCTTTCTAGGAAAGACTTACTCGGTTACCTGGATATCCTGATGATAAGGGATCCTCGTTTGTAAGATCGGATTTCGTGGAAAGCACCACTGTAATTGTGGAAAGTCCTCGGTAGTTTTAAGTTACTTGATGACTGGACCGTTTGCTTTCGATTTATGTGAAGTCCCCAGACGTTTCATGTAGCTTCACGACTGGTAACCAGGATGTCTTTCGGTTCTTGTGAAGTCCCCAGCCGTTTCATGTAGTTTCACGATTGGTAACCAGGATGTTTGGTAGTCGAGTTGTAGATCCCCAAATAGATTACTTGTTTCTGCCACACTGATGCCTGGATCGAAGTACGAGATCGATTTCTGAAAGCTGATATGTAACCGAAATATCAATCCTCCTGTCGTGGTATTCAATTATTTATGGGTAAAAATCATTTCTGCCGATTTTGGTAAATTCGGTAGGTGAGTGAGAAACTGGTTTAAACCCTAAACAAATGTTCTCTACATGAGAACTTTCTAGATTCGAGAGATAAATATGTACAAGTCCGGCCTAAACCAATAAATGGCCATTCCATACTTGCTTCGGTCACAAAGTGGAGGAGAAGGGTTGATTAGGGGAGGGAAGCAAAGAAAGGTGTTAAGACCAGAATAATTCTGGAAGAGTAGTGTCTCGACTTGTATCAGAAAGTGAAAGCTTCGGAAGCTTGCAAGATATGAAAGATTTTTGGAGAGCTTGCAAAGTTTCCTTTTCTGAGAGTGTTGTGTTTTTCTCCTGACCAAGACTTGTTGTCTGGTGGAAATAGGTAAGACCTATTTATACAAGTCGACATTGAAACGTACACTTGCCTCATGAAGGAAGAGAGTAAAGGGTGAAATAATGGGAGGAGGTGGTAACCGCCTGGTGTTTATAGGTTAAAACGTTTTCACCATTATTTTCTAATTTATTTGACCGCTTTATTCATATTCACGCTTTATTAATGTGAGCGTAGTGTACGCTTCATGCTGTGACCGCCAAACCAAGACCCTGGAAAGCATCCCCCAGTTTGTGTTGATGTCTCGAATGTCGGTTTCACCTTGAGTGCAAGTGGCAATGCCAGGATGCAAGTGGCATGTGTGGCATGTGCGGAATGCCTTGGTTGCAGGTTGCACCTTAAGTGCAAGTGGAAATGCCAGGATGCAAGTGGCACGTGTGGCATGTGCGGAATATCTTGGTTGCAGGTTGCACCTTGGGTGCAAATGGAAATGCAGGGCTGCAAGTGGCGTGTGTGGCATGTGCGGAATGCCTTGGTTGCAGGTTACACCTTGAGTGCAAACTAGGCTGCAAGCGATCGTGTTGGCATGTGCCAATGGCATGTGTGGAGAATTTGGCCTAGGTTGCGCGGTTTGGAAGTTAGGCTACCAGCGAGCATGTTGGCATGTGCCAATGGCACGCACGGCCAAACTTTCCTTAGGTTGCACGGTTTGCAAGTTAGGATACCAGCGAGCATGTTGGCATGTACCAATGGCATGCGTGACTAATGAGGTTTGGGTTGCATGGTTTGCAAGCATAGGCTACCAGTGAGCATGTTGGCATGTGCCAATGGCATGCGTGACCAATTTTCCCTAGGTTACACGTTTTGTAAGCATAGGATACCAGCGAGCATGTTGGCATGTTCCAATGGCATGCGTGACTAATGAGGCTTGGGTTGCATGGTTTGCAAGCATAGGCTACCAGTGAGCATGTTCACATGTGCCAATGGCATGCGTGGCCAATTTTCCCTAGGTTGCACGTTTTGTAAGCATAGGCTACCAGAGAGCATGTTGGCATGTGCCAATGGCATGCGTGGAGAATTTTCCCTAGGTTGCACGGTTTGCAAGCATAGGCTACCAGCGAGCATGTTGGCATGTGCTAATGGCAAGCGAGGCCAATTTTCCCTAGGTTGCACGGTTTGCAAGCATAGGCTACCAGCGAGCATTTTGGCATGTGCCAATGGCATGCGTGACTAATTAGGCTTCGGTTGCATGGTTTGAAAGCATAGGCTACCAGAGAGCATGTTGGCATATGCCAATGGCATGCGTGGACAATTTTCCCTAGGTTGCACGTTTTGCAAGCACAGGCTACGAGCGAGCATGTTGGCATGTGCCAATGTCATGAGTGACTAATGAGGCTTGGGTTGCATGGTTTGCAAGCATAGGCTACCAGCGAGCATGTTCGCATGTTCCAATGGCATGCGTGGCCAATTTTCCCTAGGTTACACGTTTTGTAAGCATAGGCTACCAGCGAGCATGTTGGCATGTGCCAATGGCATGCGTGACTAATGAGGCCTGGGTTGCATGGTTTGCAAGCATAGGCTACCAGCGAGCATGTTCGCATGTGCCAATGGCATGCGTGGCCAATTTTCCCTAGGTTGCACGTTTTGTAAGCATAGGCTACCAGCGAGCATGTTGGCATGTGCCAATGGCATGCGTGGAGAATTTGCCCTAGGTTGCACGGTTTGAAAGCATAGGCTACCAGCGAGCATGTTGGAATGTGCCAATGGCATGCGTGACTAATTAGGCTTGGGTTGCACGGTTTGCAAGCATAGGCTACCAGAGAGCATGTTGGCATATGCCAATAGCATGCGTGGAAAATTTTCCCTAGGTTGCACGTTTTGCAAACACAGGCTACGAGCGAGCATGTTGGCATGTGCCAATGGCATGCGTGGCTAATTTGCCCTAGGTTGCCCCGTTTGGCAAGCTAGGAAGAGAGCGCTTTTGGCATGGCGCGGCTAGCTTGGATAGGTACATGACCGATCTAGGGTTTTGGGCCAAAGGCCATGAGGAGATATTAGACGGCCAGGATTTTCTCCTGGGATTGAAGGACAACCGTTGATTATTGCACGCCTTCGCTTTGGTAGCCGCAAGGGGAAGGCCAGTATGGTGGAGCGGCTAGGGCCAAGGTAAGGGTGTTTGGCTTGGAGGTGTGTGACTAGAATAGCTAGGGCCAAGGCAGAGTGTGTTTGGCATGGAGAACCTAGCTTGATCTAGGTGTGGCTGGCATGATTTTCCATTAGCACAGAGGTGCGGCTAGCATGGTTGGCATGCTTTGGGGCGGTTGGTGTGGCTGGCATTATTTGCCATTGGCATAGAGGTGCGACTAGCATGGTTGGTATGTTTTGTCGCGGTTGGTGTGGCTGGCATGATTTTCTATTGGCACAAAGGTGTGTCTAGCATGGTTGGCATGATTTGGCGCGGTTGGTGTGGATGGCATGATTTACCATTGGCACAGAGGTGCGGCTAGCATGGTTGGCATGTTTTGGCGCAGTTGGTGTGGCTTGCATGATTTTCCATTGGCATAGAGGTGCGACTAGCATGGTTGGCATGCTTTGGCGCAGTGTGACTAGCATAGTTAGGGCCAAGGCAGAGTGAGTTTGGCATGGCGTGGCTAGCTTGGGCTAGGTGTGGCTGGCATGATTTTTCATTGGCATGGAGGTGCGGCTAGCATGGTTGGCATGCTTTGGCGTGATTGGTGTGGCTGGCATGATTTGTCATTGGCACAGAGGTGCGGCTAGCATGGTTGGCATGCTTTGGCGCGGTTGGTGTGGCTGGCATGATTTTCCATTGGCACAGAGGTGCGGCTAGGTTGGTCTAGGTGTGGCTGGCATGATTTGCCATTGGCACGTAGGTGCGGCTAGCATGGGTGGCATGCTTTGGCGCGGTTGGTGTGGGTGGCATGATTTGCCATTGGCACAGAGGGGAATTAGGGTTTTGCTCGTTGTAATCCTAATTTGAAAAAAAATACCCCCCATTAATTACTGACTACATGTATTAGATGTTCTAATAAATGTGTCACCGGTGACATTAGGTTATTCAGGATTTTACAATTTTACCCTTTGTCTAAAAACCACCATCAACACATGGTTACCGCGTTTTACAGGAAGTACTTCTTCGTGTCTGAACAAGTTACTCTTTCAGAACTCGGAAGGATGTTCCAGTGGGATAACGAACACCCGAATGATTTAGACAAAATATTCATGGTTTAAGCACTGGACTGTCATGACCCAAACGTGACCGAGCAATAACTGGTGAACGCGTGCATCAACGGTATAGTTCCTATTTACCGCGCCTTGCTAGAAAACTTGCGTTTCCAGACATTGCCGCCAGACACTATGCAACGACAGCACCAACATTACTGGATAGGGCTAGATCGACTAGAGCCGAAGACATGCACAAAACTCGCAGGAACAAACGTCTCACCAGCAAATAATTTAACGCTGGCCCCTGCTCTGTAAACATAGTAAATGAGAGAGGTAAAAGGAAGGCCCCATCCGTAGATCATCATCCTAAACTTGAAGCACCGGCACAACGAACAACCCCATCATGGAAGGCCGCCGTTAAAGCTCCCATGCGTCGACACGAAACTGAAGGGAATGCCAAAGATTTCCCATTTCCCATCGAGGAGGTTATCAGACTTCCACCTCCCAGACGCACACCGACTGAGTCCGAGATGGCAAAACCCAAGTACTGTCACTATCACAGATTTGTTCACCACCCAACCAGTGATTGAAACAGACTAAAGCATATATTCAAAGAAAAGATAGAAGCAGGAGAGCTCCAACTAGGAGACGAGGGAGTAAATCGAGACCCACTCCCAATAAGAAACTGTGGTTTCTCTGGGGACTCCGTGCACGAGAACGTACAATCCATGATGCAACATGTATGCGAAATTCTCTATCTTTCCAAGGTGCAGCGCCAAGATATTCTCGCATCTCTCAATCGTGTTGTATCCGCAAAACGAATTTTTCTCTCCCCAGAAACCACACCAGGGTCCCAAGCTTTCCAAACGGGCGGAATCAAAAGGGAGAACTGGGGACTACTGACCACATCCTGTTTAAGAGGTATCAAATTTGAAAAAACGCTTATCGACGTGGCCTCTGACCTCAACATCATTACTTTCAAGACACTAAAGGCTGCGGGATTTACAAAACAAGACGCTACCCATTCCCCATCTGTGATTAAGAACCCGATAGGAGAAGCTTTGAATGCGCATGGCTACATCAACCTCGATATCAAGATGGGAGACGCTATAACGCGTACCAAATTCAACATTGTCAAAGAACTAGGTCACGACATGATATTGGGGCACTTATGGGTACTCTACAACAAAGCGAAATTATATGCGCACCCTCTGCTGACGTCCACGCCCGAAGGAATTTCCGACAAATCATCCCACTGGTTATCGCATCGACAAGTTTCCAATGAAACCTATACATCTGGAGAAGACCTGTTGGCCGAACGACCATCTCTACAACCAGTCATTCCTTCCCCTATACCGTCATGGGGACTCGGCGCGATTACTGGCACGGACGCTGTCAAGAAATGTGAATGGGGTGCTTTGCCATTTGAACACTTTGCAAAAGGCTTGGAAACTTCCATCAAAACTAATGAAGCCAAAACTCAAACGGTTGCACAACGCCTGAACCCGTTTTCAATCGGAGATATAGTGGTTAAGGTAAATTCATTTAAAGTTGGGAAGATGAGAGTGAAAATGTCTATTCAAATTGATTCGCCCAATCAAAGAGAAGACGAGCCGTATTTGGTGGCAGACACCCTTTTAGGAGGATATTACAAGCTCATCAACACAGACACACCTGAAGGCGTGATAGTTCACTCGCGATGGCTCAAGGTCTCCAATCACTAAAATATTGTACTTTTACAGTCACTCTCCCTTTAGTATTCCATTTAACAATTCCTCTTAGTAGTTGTATTCCCCCAGGATGAATACACCGTTTGTATTCTTCCCTGGAGTTTCCCTTTCTGTCAAAAAAAAAAGAGAGCATAAATACATCTTTTTACAAACAAATTCTCCAGATATCAGAGAAATACATCAAATTAACCCGGAAAACCATTGCAAAGCCGTCATACCACATCCAGAAATACTTCACTCAATTATTCAAAAAAAATATATAAAGCAAAATGTTGACTGATGAAGAAGAGGGTAAAGATAAGTTTACGAAAAACATCGGGAGAACTAAGAAGCTAACAAGAATAACAAAAAGGGAGGAACTAGCCCTTGAAGGATGGAACACGAGTCTCCTTGGTCAAGGCTATCTTCAAGAACTTCCCCCAACAGTCCCTCAGGTAACAAAGATTCCATTCAACGGTGTCAGCAACAGCAATCTCAACATCTCATCTCGAAGCAACCACAGCAGCAATAATGTTCGCTTCAACGACCGGCTCGGCATACGCCACCATGACCCCTCCAGTATCACCAACGACACCTCTGGCGTCAACTCCAAAGGCTATTTCATTTCCGTCAGATGCTCTCTCGAAGGTTTTCTCATTGACCCTTCAAAGAGATTTTTTGATTCATCCGCATTGAAACCGAGAACCATGGCGCTTTCCTCCGAAAGCTTCACATGATCGATTTTCCTTTGCTTCGACCAAGAAATAGTTCGATCCGCTCTATAACTGTAATGAGGAAAGGTTTTGCCGCACTGGAACTTCTCGACACGCCAAGGTTCTTCCTCATTTTCTCGCCCCTCCTCCATGTTCACCGAACCCAAGAAAGTCCGAACACGCGCCTGCACTTCATGGAGAAAGATAGAAGGGAGGTCCTTGATAATTTTACCAGCTTCATGGAACAGAGATTCAATTATGGCTAATGCCTCCTCATGAGAAGAAGATCGGTTTCCGCCAATTTCGAAGTCTTTCTCCAAAGAATTAAAGACATGGCTATCCCTGGAGGCCCCCATCATACACTTGGAAAGAACAAGAAAAGTGGTCAAGTTCCATCCTATCTATATACACATAAGAAGGAGGATAACATAAAAAAAAAAAACGGGGCGATACATATAAAGAAGATGGACGAAGACAAACTACGCGAATGCAGAGTTCAATATCATCTTTTATGAACCACAAGGTGATGCAACCTCAAAAGGGAAAGTTTTTATATCGGCTGTGAGTTAAGGCATGATATCCGATCCTAATTAAACCTCATGCCTGGCTGTGAGAAATAATTATGGTTGGTGAGAAAGCGTGGAAGAACGTGCTCGAGGCCCACCATATCATGTGATTTTTTCCCACCGCCAACGCCAAGCTTCAGAAGCAAAATCCACAACATAACCAAAGCAGAAAGAGTAACGCTTTTCCTCTTTTGTGGGCGTAACGTTTTGGGTTGAAGAGAAAAAGAACTTTCTGGTCGAGTCAAATAAGGAAAGAGACAACCAAGCCCTTGAAGATAAATCACCAAGCAGTCCATGACATGTCTTATCCTCACCATTACTGTCCATCTGTGCGCGCCTCACCCCACCGAGTCTCTCCCCTTCCATGGCCGCACCAGGCCAAGCCGACCACTCCATTGCTGCAGCCCCACCACGCATAGACATCTGTGCACGCCTCACCCCACCGAGTCACGCCCTTCCATGGCCGCACCAGGCCAAGACGACTGCTCCACTGACATGACCCTATCATCCATGCGCGTTCACCTTACCAAGACCACGCCACCTCTTGACCCATCGATTCAATCCATCCACTTCTTCACCTTATAGATGTACGACCAGACCAAGCCGGTAACTTTCATATCACCACTCCACGGTCTGCATTCCAAGTACAACTTACACAGAGCCTCCAACATAGGAAGCCAAAACTCTCCTCACCACTCAAAAAGGTTAGTCTTATTCTCCTGAACATCTTTGCAATGATTTACACCTTGATTCCGTCCTGGTCTGTCACCATCATATGTTTACCTAGCAACAAGGCCCCTGCTCCGAGCTAAGCAGGGGACTTAATGTTGATGATGGATTTTAGTTTAGGGTTAAAATCATAAAATACTAAACCCTAGCAGACAGTGATGTCACAACATTTAAAGCAACAAGCATTTACCAGGAACATTTACTGAAACCTTTAATGTCTCTCTAAAATAATTACCGGGGTATATTTTTCAAATTAGGGTTACGACAAGCCAAACCCTAATTCCTACGTCTGCCAATGGAAAATCATGCCATCCACACCTACCGCGCCAAGGCATGCCAACCATGCTAGCCGCACCTCTGTGCCAATGGAAAATCATGCCATCCACACCAACCGTGCCAAGGCATGCCAACCATGCTAGCCGCACCTCTATGCCAATGGAAAATCATGCCATCCACACCGACCGCGCCAAAGCATGCCAACCATGTTAGCCGCACCTCTGTGCCAATGGAAAATCATGCCATCCACACCGACCGCGCCATGCCAAACACATCTCTCCGTGGCCCCTCTAGCCGCGCCACCCTGCTGGCCCTCACTAAGCGGCTACGAAAACGAAGGAGTGCAATAATCAAAGGTTTCCCTTCAATCCAAGGAGAAAATCCTAGTCGTCTAAGGTCACCTCACGACCTTTGGCCCAAAACCCTAGCTTGGTCACGCACCTATCCAAGCTAGCTGCGCCATGCCAAACATATCTATACATGGCCCCTCTAGTCACGCCACCCTGTTGGACCTTACTAAGCGGCTACCAGAACGAAGGCGTGCGACAATCAAACGGTTGCCCTACAATCCCAGGAGAAAATCCTGGACGTCTAAGGTCACCTCTTGACCTTTGCCCCAAAACCCTAGCTTGGTCACGCACCTAACCAAAGCTAGCCACGTCATACGTCCATGGAAAACCCTTGGACCCACATGCCAAGCCAAACCAAACCTATCCAAGCTAGTCGAGCCATGCCAAACGTACTCTGCCTTGGCCCTAGCTATGCTAGTCATGTCATGCCAAGCCAAAACGCCCTTACATTGGGCCTAGCCATGCCATACGTCCATGGAAAATCCTTGGCCCCACATGCCAAGCCAAACCAAACCTAGCCAATCTAGCCGCACCATGCCAAATGCACTCTGCCTTGGCCCTAGATATGCTAGTCACGTCATGCCAAGCCAAGAGCCCTTGCCTTGGCCCTGGCCACACCATACGCCCATGGCAAACCCTTGTCCCCACAGGCAAAGCCAGAATCACACCTAGACAAAGCTAGCCACACCCAAGTTGAACCCTTGGCCCCACACGCCAAGCCTAAACACACCCTAGACGCGCCCCCCTGTTGGCCCTCACTACAAGGCTACCAAAACGAAGGAGTGCAACAATAAATGGTTGCCTTTTAATCCCAGGAGAAAATCTTAGCCATTCAAGGTTACCAGACGACACATGGTAACCTTTGGCCCGAAAACCTAAGTTTGGCAACGCAAAACCATGCCATGCCAATGGCATGCCAACCTAGTCGCGCCACCACTATGCGGAAATCAAAGACAAAGGCGTGCAACGATCAACGGTTTCCCCTCCTCTCAAGATGCAAAATCTTGATCGTCGAAGGTCACCAGGATAGCAAGTCTCCCTAGCTTGACTTGACAAGCCACAACAACATGCTCCATGTTTTCCAAAAACATTCGAGACATCAACACAAACTGGGGGACGCTCATTAGGGTTTTGGTTTGTTGGTCTATAGCGTTCGGCATACACAAATTCCCGTTTCAAGATAGTGTAATAATATTAAGGCGGTTAGTAAATGCAAGAAGCAACGGTGAAACGCTCCTTCATTATGGGACATCAATTCCATCAAATCCCATCAATACCAGGCGTTACCACCTCTTACCATTTAACTCATCCGTTTTCTTTCTTAAGAGGCCAGAGTACGTTTATTTTTGGACTTGTTTCTTTCCTATTTCCACCAGAGACACAAGTTCTTGGTCAGGGAAAATACCACACTCAGAAAGGCAACTCTTGTTAGCTTTATCAAAGCTCTCACCTTCTGATACAAGTCAAGCACTGCTCTTCCAGAATTATTCTCGCCTCAACACTCTCTTCGCTTCCCTCCCTAAACCAACCCTTCTCCTCCACTTTGTGACTGAAGCAAGTCTGGAACGGCCATTTCTTGGTTTAGGCCGGACTTGTACAGATTGACCTCTCGAATCTAAAAGTACTCCCTTGCAGTACATTGTTTAGGTTTTAGATTGTTTCTCACTTTCACACCTGCAATTACCAAAATCAGCAGAAACCATTTTCACCTATAAACACTAGGGCATCGCTTTACACGAGGTGCCATTAATGTGTTTACTCGAGAACTTAATCGAACAAAGAAATTTTCAGAATTTTGTTTCTGTTTTTGGAAAAGAAGATGAGAAGAAGAGAGAGAGGAAGGTTTTTGGTTCTTTTGGTTTTAGAATTTTTTATTTTTTTTTAAGTAACGGTTAGTGAGTTAATTAGTGGAAGAATTTTAGGATTAGAATTTAATTAAGTGGAAGGGTAGTAATGTAATTTAAACTATGTAGGTGTATTATAGTAACTTAAGCATCATTAGGAAAACCCTTATAATTTTGCATTGGGTGCCATCATAAGTTGTATGCCCCAAAATTAACGTGTATGCCCCAAATTAAGGTCCCTTAAAAAACATAAAATAGCTGAACATGACATGAACTAGGTACTGGGCTATTTAGCATGTATATTAGACGAATCAAAGTTTAAATAGCATGAATGAATATCCTATAAATTGGTAGGAATTTGTTCACTTGCAAGTTGCAACTGTTCGTTAAAATGTGTTGGACAAGTTGTGTCTGACGATGTTCTTGTGCACAACAGATATACAAGAGATCAAGTTACAAATCATAAAAAATTATAAGACTTTGGAGAAAATTATATTTAGGTAGTGGTAATGAGAACATCAGTTTTCAGCACCAGCCATAATGGATACCTAACGATTTGAAAAATGGGTTGGTAGACTGGTGGAGACATTGAGTCTAATTAAAAGCCGAAACCCAATTACTGGAGATCCGTTTGATAATGGAGACTCAATTTTTCCATTGTGTGTAGTCCATTCTATCTAGAATTTATAAAGTGGTTATTAGACTCTTAATTTAAATTTTAATAAGGTATTGTAACATTTTCTTTGTAACTAGCTTATCAGCTAATCATATAAATTCTTGATTGTGTTTATGGATTATTAGCTAATCATGTAAATTCTTGATTGTGTTTATGGATTATTAGCTATTGTGTTTCTGGATTTTCTCATTGGAATGTACACATTTTCATACAATGGAGATTTCCTTTCTCTTTGCGAATCGGAAAATCCTTGTCAATGCCACCTTCCATGGACAAGAGTCTTTTTATTTTCGTTTCTTCCTTTTACAAAATATAGGATGAGCATGGTGACATTACAAAATCGCCTCTCACATCCTTCCGAAATTTTGTGGTCCCCTGTGGGACCCGCCCCTCGGGAATTTTGTAGGGCCCACATGTAATGAGTCTCTTGGTTTTTTCGTGATTTTTTCACTCGGTTCATGAGGATTTTCTGTTTTTCAAATAAAAGTTTTGTAATTACAAAGATGTTTTAACAGATAATTGACTTGTGGTCCAAATAGATACATCAAGATTATTTTTTCTTCTTTTTCTTGACAAAAAGGTTAAAATTATTTTGATAAAAAAAATGGAGAATCCCATCACATGCAAGAAGAACAGAAGGAACAAAATTAAGACAATGCAGCCTCCCAATGCTTTTTTTTTTTTTTTTGTGATGCAAATGAAAATTCATTGATTAACATTGTGTTTATCTTTCTCTAAACTTCTTATAATGAAGTTTGGAGGAGTAATAGACCATACTTTTGACATCTTAACTAATCTAGTATGCCTGGCTAATTTATCTACCGGCTTATTTAAAAAAAATTAACAAACTGTAAAAACCATAAAGGAAATGAATGAAAATTTTCTTTGATATCTGATAGCACCGGATGGTTTTGCTAGCAAATACTCGAAAAGTCTCCATTAACTCCATTAAAAATCTTCTGCGAATCCATTAAGAAACATATCTTCTGAACATTCAGCTCCTTAGCCCACTAAACTGCCCACCAGAGACCCTCACATTCAGCATCTTCAGCCTTCAAGGTTCCAATAGCATATCTGCACCTTGCTGTCGCGAACTGACCTGCACAATTCCTAAGTATTAGTCCAATACCACATGCCTTAATTGGCAATTTAAAAGAAGCATCGAAATTTACATAAAGTTCAAAGTCATGTGTGGTTTCCATGTTATGATGGTTTCTGGCAGAGATGCACTATTGTTGTTGTTTACTTTTTGCACACACGAGTATATAAATAAGTCAATGGTCGAAGCCCATAAAATTAGGAATGATTTTGCACAGACGGTGTGGGTAAACAGCACCAAAACCGCACATACACAGTAAATGTGGGCCCGCTCTTCTGGAAACAACCGGGAGTTCCGCTTCTGGTTTTTGGTGTATTTGTGCGGTTTTGGTGTGTTTTATCCACACGGTTTGTCTAGAATATTTGTAAAATTAGCTAGTACTTCACCTCTAGAATAACATTATAATTTGACTTCTTCTTCCCGCTAAATATTCTTGCAATTCTTTCTTTCAATGTTGCCCATGAAACTGCATAAGGATGCCAAATTCATAATGTTTTACACTTACTAAACAACACATTCAATCTCCAAGCTTCAAAGTTGTGTTGAAGATTATCTTGCATATTCCATGATATCTTAAAAGCCGCTCAAAATATTCCCACACTTTCCTTGTGTATTCACAGTGGAAGCAGATGTGATTTCTAATTAAATCTTCTTGATCACAAAGTTTGAAGGTTAAGTCGAAGGTCTAAATATTTCTATGTTGCAGATTAGCGAGTGTTGATAAAGAGTTGTGTGAAATATTGTCCGTAGTAATGCCGAAATTTTAGGAGGAATATCTTTGGGCCAATTGAATTTAGAGAACCCAGCATCTGCTGTACTACTTTGACCACTTAGCATTTCATAGCATTTTTAGGGAACTTTTATACCATTTTCATTACGAAAGAAACTGACTGAATCTTCCTCGTTTGTGAATCTCCGTGGTGATCCAATACTCCTCATTAGCCCAATGTGGTCTCCTTAACTCTAAAGTTGACAAAATACCAATTTTGAGTTCCCAGTTTCCGTTCAAGTCTATACATTCTTTAATATTGCACCATTTTATCGCAGTTTCTTTTTTCTTTCCTTTCTTATTTCAAGATCACAGGAAATGAATCCTTTAAAGATTCTTCTCCCAACCAATTATCATGCCAGAAGTACAAGCGTTTACGATAAATCAAAATTTCTAATAGGAGATATCAATTTACTTGAGAGTATACCATATTCTATATAACACAAAACGTCTTTCACCTTTGAAATGGAACACCACCAAGCAAATCAATATATAGCCCCAGAGAGGGGCAACCTAGATAAAGGACCCTGCTTAATTTTGTCTTTGGATCAGGATTCCCAGGGGGGTGGGCAACCTTATTTCTTCTTTCTTTCGCCATCTAGTTTGAAGTTTAATTGCTTGCATGTTGCCCAGTTAAATAAATAGTTCCTGTCCAACAGCAAGAATGCCAAAAAATGTGTGCTTCTAATTCACATGATGTGAGTGCGTCGAGATAGTTTTGGAGACTTTTATGTCTATAAATTCATCCAAGTCTTGGGATTTGTTTTTTCATTTGCACCTATTGTCACATCGACCGAACCAACCGAACCAGGAATTTGTGTCGGGGTGGGCTAAAAAAATATTCTTCGTACACCCAGATTATAGCAATCTAAATGCCTCAAATTTAAATACAGTGATAAAAGCACTGCATGCTGCTTATCATTTCCATATAGTAAGGTTCAGCTCAGTGACAGTATTAAATTGCGAAGACAACATATATAATAAAAATAAATATTGTTATCTGAAATGCAGCCGAAGGCCGCCCGAATTTTTAAAATGTTACTTCTATATCTTTGTATGGTTCTCAAATCAGTTCATGAAATTAAAAACCGATACATCAGAACATAAATGTCAAATTTTTGTCATTGTTTATTAAAAGAAAAGAAAATGGGAAAAATATTGTGTAATAGATTTTGATATTTGGGTTAATTTTTAGTTTACGTACGCATGGACCAAGTTTTAGTAAATATTTGGAAACAATATGGGCTAGATAGATCAAATTGTGATGGAGTGGGAGTAAATTTCACAGTTGAATTTAATTTCTAAGCACTAACTGAAACAGAGAAGGACACAAAAGTTTAAAAGAAGTAAAAAACGCAACATTATAACAATTAAATTGGGAAGAAGTCATATGAATATGTCATACTAATGGGATAATGAAAAGTTTTACTCTGGGCTAATCTATAGTTATATGAATCTTTTGACCCTCACCTCCGTCACTGATGCTTTAGATCCAAGTTTTAACCTAGAAACTAAAAAGAGCCGCAAGATGAGATGAAAAAAAGGTAGGAGGGAGTCACCGGAAGACTAGTTTTCTTGTATGTTTATATAGATAGAGAGTTATTAGTGGGATACGTGGCGTGTGGTTTCTCACTTTTATATAGATAGAGAGTTTATTTTGGGCTAACTATAATTTTGACCTGGGCTTTTTCATTTTTTTCTTACGAATAGGCTGGCTAAAAAGGAGTTTCTCGTATTTTGGAGGCTGCAGCCTGGGTAAGCCACCCCCTAATACCGTCCCTGCCTATTGAAAAGAGACCTTTCTATGTGTCCATATGAGTCGTTGTGAAATTAACTTAGATTAATCAATAATGTTGTGCGGGATAATGGAAAATAATGAGACGGTGGAGAAAACAAAAGTAAGTCTTGATGATAGGATTTATCGCCTCTTTTTGTTATGAGATTGAAATTCAAATAAATAAGTTTACACTGCTACAATTAGTTTGTCTTAATTTTCAGCGCTTCTATTTGTAGTGAATGGATTTGTAAGAACCAAACTACCTCAATAGCATATGTTTTCCACTTGATACAAATAAATCTCTCTCTTTTCAGTCATCTGGTTGACACACTAACATGAAAACGGATGCATATGAAAAGTACAACTTGACTTTTCACAGGACAGTTCTCCATTATTTTTAGGTTTTCTGTTTTGTAAGGAAGCTCAGGGGTCGAAACAATTTGGCGGCAATGCCACTGTACTCCGGTGGTGAACTACATGTGGAGGAGAAATGGTAGCAATACCATACTACTAAAATCATCACATATAGAAGGCATGAATGTGCTACCTTTCCCGACAAAAATGATCCCATCATTTCAGTAAAGACGATAGATGATATACATGATCAACTATTCATCCCAGAGAAAATAAGGCCTCAAAGGGAAAATTAAAAAAAAAATGAAATAGCTAACTGTAATGGATAAATTTTTGATGGGGGCAATATTTGATGAGGGGGTGAAGGACAAATAGGGAGCTGCCATTTGTCACTTCAGTTATCGGTGTTTAACGAATTAATGTTGTCGATTATTTAAGGGAAGGGCATTTACGACCAGCCTCAAATTGTGCCTCTTCTTCTTCTCCACATATCTTCACGACATACCATACCGTAGCTTAAATTAAGGTCGTCATTATTTTTCTTCTCTTGTTGTTCCATTTGATTCCAAACCATACGTCGACTTAAATTCAAAAGCCCCACTATGAAAATCTTGGTCATATACATATCAGATATAGATCTGCATTACTGATAATTAAAAAAAAAAAATCAGTTGTCGCAGGTAATGGCCTGTTGATGATGGGAATAAAGTGAGTTCAAAGGTAAGGTCTTTGAAAAATTAAAATTGGGTTTAAGGAGATTTGAAGAAACTGTCCATCCATGTCAGGTAATACCTCATTGGATCATCAAAATCATGGGGTTTGCTTGTATCTTATACGAGTTTAATTGACGGGGGAGAAATCAGTGAAGTTCTTGTTTTCATTTTCTTAATTTTTGAATTTTAAAATAGACTTTAAAGCATTTTGTGGGTGCAAGAGACGAACAGATGATATATTTGGAGAAGAAGACGAACATAATATATGGTATTAAATAGTATTTATCAGAAAGTTTTATAAAAATCTCCAAAATGCCCTTCCCCTAAATAATCGACAACATTTATTAGTTAGACGCCATTAACTGAAGGGACAAATGGCAACATCCTATTTGTCCCTCACACCCTCATCAAATATTGTCCCCATCAAAAATTTCTGATAGCACGTAAGTATGAATGCTCTTCTCAGAGCGAATTAGACAAATAGCAGCATCCTATCCAACTGTAATAGCACGTAAATTAGACGAATTAGACTTTAAAGTATGAATGCTCTTCTCAGAGCGGCCTATAAATTGGTAGCAATACTTGTGCCTGTTAGCTAAAAGAGTAAGAGACAAGTTAGCGTCTGTTAGATCATGTTACAAAATCAATTTTTACGCTTATCATTGAACGTAATGAGATTTTGGAGAAAACTAAGTTCAGTTTTGGTAATCACAATATCAATTTCAGCTCCGAGTATGTCTTTAAGTATGTTATTAAAATGAATAATTACAAGATTGTTAGAAGAAAGAGTTGCCAAAGTGGTCGAAGAATTATAACAAGGATAATAAATAGATGTAGGCCTCTTTTTCAAAAATGGTCGAAGAGTTGCAAAAATGGTTGAAGAGCAGCACAATTGAAGAGAAAAAATCGATATCTTTAGCTTCACTCGATAATGAAGATTTGATTCTGGATCGAGTGCACATAATATCTGCCCAATCTTTTCTGGCCATATTTAAAAACATAGTTTCACTATTGCCCAATCTTATGTTGGGTCACGTACAGGGCATTCGTGACCCAACAAAACAAGCCGTGATTAGTGATGTGCTGAACAGATGGAATGTCAACCTTGTGATCCTACAGGAAACGAAGATTCCTGTTATTGATAATGTTATAAGAAGGCAACTTTGGAATAGGGCAGGGTGGAAATTGCTTATCAACCTTCAATTAGATCTAGTGGAGGTTTATGCATTATCTGGCGAGGGGAGGAGTTTGAACTTATCGATAGGCATGACGGCGTTTACTCCTTAGCTTGCTTGTTTAAATCAAGAAGAACGGTCACACTTGGTACTCTATGGGGGTATATGCACCGAATAATGTGAAGGATCGACGTGTATTGTGGAGGGAACTTGGTGACATCGTGGGGCTATGGGATTTTCCTGGTTGCATAGGAGGGGATTTCAACACCATACTGTTTACAGAAGTGAAGAATAGGGCCTGCACCATCACAAGAGGTATGCGTAATTTCACCAAGTTCATCATGGATTGGAATTTGATTGATCTTCCATTGTGTGGGGCTAAATATACTTGGACAAACGGCGGGGCAGACCTCACTTATTGTCGTATTGATAGGTTTGACGTTAATACTAGTTGGGAAGAGTTGTTTCCAGACACAACTCAATCGGCCAAACCAAGGCCGGTGTCTGATCACATCCCTTTGCTCCTTAGCACACAAGAGGTACGTTCGGGATCATTTTTCTATAAGTTTGAATACATTTGGATCGAATATCCTTCTCTCAAAGAAAAGATTGCAGGGTGGTGGAGTGAGTTCCGGGTAGAGGGGAACCCCGGGTATATCCTTTGGAAGAAACTTCAGTGGCTTAAACAGAAGTTGAACACTTGGAATTGGGAGACTTTTGGTAGTATTAATGCTAAAATGGGTGGACTTCTTGAGGAGATTAGAGAGATAGACTTCAAAGAAGAAATAAACTGGGCATCTAGTGAAAAATCCGAAAAGAGGGTCGACCTTAAGCTCGAATATAAGAAATAGGCAAGGCTTGAAGATATTAGACTTAGACAGAAAAATAAGGATAAATGGGTAGAAGAAGGCGACAACAATACCAGGTATTTCCTCAGAATCGTAAATCATAGAAGAAAGTTAAAATACATTAGCTTCTTAAAAATTGGAGGGGAATACAAGAGGACCAGAACCTCATACATTAACATATTGATTAGTTTTATAAGGATTTATACTGTGAGTCTTTCCAAGATAGGCCAAAACTTCCTAATATTGGTTTATCTACTATTGCGGACGAAGAGGATGGAACTTGAAAGAACAATCACGGAGGAAGAAGTGACTGCTACCCTAAAGGCTATGGAGTTGAATAGGGCGCCGGGGCCTGACGGGTATACTGTTGAATTTTTCAAGGCTTACTGGGATGTGGTAGGTCATGATTTCATGGATGTGGTCTGGCATTTCGAGACGACGGATTCTTTAGACGGGAGAATCAACAACACTTTGGTTGCTCAAATCCCAAAAAAAGACTGCATCGAAGAAGTAAAAGATTTTCGCCCTATCAGCTTAATCAACACGACGTACAAGATCATCTTCAAGACCCTATCTATCTTCTAGATTGAAAAAGGTGCTGCCCCGTCTGATTTCTACTTCCCAAAGTGCCTTCATATAAGGGAGACAAATTACAGACAGTATTATTATGGCTAACGAATGCATTGACTCCAAGAAGCGCTTAAAGCAACCCGGATGGATCTTCAAATTGGATGTAGAGAAGGCGTACGACAAGGTTAATTTGGGTTTCCTGATTTGGATATTGCGTAAAATGAGATTTGGATTTATGTGGAGGAAGTGGATCTTATCGTGCATTTCACATGCTCATTTTTCTATTTTGGTAAATGGGAAGGCTGGGGAGAAATTCAAACGTAGTAGAGGGCTCCGACAAGGCGACCCATTGTCCCCTTTTCTCTTTACCATTGTAATGGAAGGTTTTTGCAGGATGCTTGTCACGGCGGAGAAAAGGGGAGCAATAAAAGGGTTAACAGTTACCAAGCAAGGCACTATAATATTGCATCTCCTATTTGCAGATGACACTTTGGTGTTTTCCGCTGACAAGGAGGACTATATACATAACATTAAAGGTCTTCTGCTATGCTTTGAGTTGTCTTCTGTCTTGAGGATTAATATGTCCAAAAGTACGGCTATTGGTGTCGGGGATTTCCAACATATGCAGGCTGTTCAATCGTCTCTGGGTTACATTTTTTAAGAGCTTCCATTTACGTACTTAGGTATGCCAGCTAGGATAAACTATAGGTGCAAAAAGATATGGAATCTAGTATTGGAGTTGATTGACAAGAGATTGGCAGGATGGAAGAGGATTTATCTCTCATATGGTGGGAGAGTTGTGCTGATTAAGAGTGTTTTATGTTCTCTTGCTATTTATCTTATGTCTTTCTTTTCCATTCCTTCTGATGTGGCTAAGAAAATAGAGGGAAAAATGAGGACTTTCCTATGGGGAATCAAGGATGGGAAAAATAAGATACCGTTGGTAGCTTGGAAGACTGTTTGTATGGATAAGGAGCATGGCGGCTTGGGAATTTAGAGCATCAGGGATATGAATGACTCTTTTCTTTGCAAATGGCTTTGGCATTTCTCAACGCACACCAATGCTGAGTGGAGGAAGATTCTAGGAGAAAAGTACGGGGTACAAGACAATGGTTGGGATTCCAAGCCGGTTAAACACACCTACGGAACAAGCCAGTGGAGGGGTATCACTAATAGGCTTGATATCTTCACACAAGGTATTGTGTACTCAGTTGGTAGCGGGACTCGTACCAAGTTTTGGCTGGATACTTGGAATGGGGAGACACCTCTTTTTGTGGCATATCCAGCGCTGTTTGAAGTCTCCCGGAAGAAACAGGGATGGGTTGCAGATTTATACAGAAATGGTGCTTGGGACATTCATCCGAGGAGAAGGCTCACAGACACGGAAATACAAGAAGCGACTCAACTATGTCAACAACTAGGTGGCATTATTCTCAACGTGGAACAAGACTCTAGAAAGTGGAAGTGGGAGAAGGAAGGTATGTTTTCTGTTACATCCTGCTACAATGCGATAACTAGCTCAAGTAATATCATTGACTACCCCTATAACAAGATCTGGATTCCTTTAATTCCAACTAAGTATCCTTTTTTGTCTGGCTTATACATCACAATTCTATCTTGACTCAAGATAACCTATCCCATAGAGGTGTAACTTTGGACAACAAGTGTGTTCTATTCAAGGAAGAATTGGAGTCAATCAATCACCTCTTTTTGAATTGCAACTATACACATAATGTATGGATGGCCTTTATGCGGGAGTATGGGAGAGATTGGGTAATGTGCAATGATATAAAGCATATGTTTCTAGGCCAACACATACAGGGGCTAACTGAAAGGGGTCGTATTCTTTGGAAACTACTTCCATTCGCCGTGTGTTGGGTCATTTGGAAAGAAAGAAATAAGAGGATTTTAGAGAAACGAGAGAAGGCGGAATCTAGAGTTATTGAAGCTGTGAAGGCAACTCTGCTGTATTGGAATGGACCTACGGTGGAGTTCAGAGGTGTGGCATATCAAGACCTTCTTAGGCAATGGGATAATGTGGTTAATAGGCGTTAGCTTCATATGCCTCTAATGTCGGTTTTTGGGTGGGTTTTAGAGTGCAGTCATGCTTATGACGGTATCAGTTTCTTGTTTTTCTTTAACCTTGGTTTTGTCTCTTCTCTGAGATGGAGTCTCTATTTGTAAATCCTTTTTCTATATATATATGCGTTGTTGTATTGATCAAAAAAAATATTTGAAAAAGTAAAAAGTCCAATTCAGTGTTTCTTTGTTTTAGTTAGTATAATAGTTCACCAGTCTTGTCTCATCAGTTTTGCCTAGTCTGATGTGCATGTATTCGACTCAATCTAAATTCTATTATGAACTGACATTATACAAATTTGGTGTCACCAATCCAATGAATCTAGTGGGATAGTGAAGATAATATATAGATTTGGACCATTTGGTTATTCCTCATAGAATTTGATAATTCTTGTATCCGGTTTACAAGTCAAAAAAAACCAAGGACTCTAGATTTTCACTGTATCTAACTAATATACTAGATTTTGGACTAACTAAATTAGCCTTGCTCTATTGGCTGATTCACAGTGTACAATCTTCAATCTCGTATCTCACCTGAATTATTTGGTTGTTTGATCAGGTTAATTGATTGGACGCGAATATTTATCTACTTGGAAGCCGTAGCACTCCCAGTAGATATAATTAATCAATTAATTTGTAGTCTTTCAAGATTAAGAACCCTTCCTTTTGTCTTGGAGTACTAAGTGTGTCCTTTAGATTGACAGGAGGACCATGTCCATGTTTTGGGATTTGATTTCTTAAAATAAAGAAAGAAAGAAAACAAAACATTTTCCGAATTCTACATTGAACTTAGCCTTAGTCTCAGAAGCATAACATAAATTTAAAATGAGATCACTAATAAGTTTGTATAGTATCTCACATTTTTTGAGGACTGCACCGACTGACACTATCATGCATGCATACAATATGATCATGAAAACACTTCTCAGGGATCTGGATTCAGATTCTATTCTTTTAAGTCAAGAACGCGAAAGGATAAAGTTGTTATGGCTTTGATTACTGTGAGTCTTACAACCAGGGACGGTTGTTTATTATACTCGAATGCTCCCAAAATCATTTGTTTAAATTAATCAACTGTAAACTATATTTTGATCCTTAAATTCAACCATTGTAAATGTCGACCTAGAAAAATGTGTGCATGTTACTTTGTCTGAAATGGATGACATAAGATTCTAAAATAACCAGTAAATGTCGATGAGAATAGGGTTTAAGATGGTAAAGTCGTGTAAGCTTTTATTCATAGGTTAAGCTTATGTAGATGAAAATAAATTGCAATAAGCTAAGTTTTTTGTGATTAAAACCAGTGAAGCTAGATCCTCTTCACTGTGGAATTAATTGCCTCAAATGTTAAGGTTGTAAATCGGTTTCTCGTACTCGAAGTCGGTTCATACCTCTCTCTGACACTTATTGAGTCAAATATTTTTGTTTGTCAAAGGTTTGTTTTACTCTATTTCTACTTTTTGTCTCTATAAATCTCACAACTCTCTCAAATTTCTTCCATCCATTCAAATTATAAAAATAAAATAAAATAAAACCCCATATCCCATAAGACTTCATTTCAGCTACACAAACCAAAAACCTCAAGACTTTTTAGCTGTTAGAGAGATAAAAAAAGCTCAAATTTGTTAAAGGAAGCCATTAATGGCAGGAGGAGGAGGAGAAGGAGAAGGTGATGCAGATTCATTAGAATACACCCCAACATGGATTGTTGCATTAGTTTGTTCAATCATTGTTTTCATATCTCTTGCTGTGGAAAAATTTCTTCATCACTTGGAAAGGTAGTCCCCTGTTTTTCTTTCCCCCTATTTCCCTTAATTTGAATTCATAAATGTCATTCTCTTTTAGCTTAATTTACTAAAATAATCGAAACCCAATTGAGATTCTTGATGATTAATCATGTGTTGTGTTTGGTTTTTGATGCTTTACAGCATTTGAAGAGGAAAAATCAAAGGCCTCTTTTTGAAGCTTTACTGAAAATCAAAGAAGGTAAAACACCCCTTATCATCTCTTTATTCGATTCTAGCCAATGTGTTTGATTAATGGAAGTAAAAATGGGTCTTAAAGATTGTAACTTTTTGATTTGTTGTTGCAGAATTGATGCTTTTAGGGTTCATTTCATTGCTACTGACTGTATTTCAAACCACAATCTCTAAAATCTGCATACGTGAGAGTTGGACTATCATGTACTTCCATGTAGTAAGCCTGAGGTTAAAAAAGTAGCTCATATTGGTAGAAAGCTTCTTGCATCAGGAGGCACTAATGAATACTGCACTAAAAAGGTATACTGGAGTTGAAGGATTTCTACTTGGTTTGGTTTATTCTCGTTAGCGGACAGACCGTGGACTAGTCTTATATTGCAGTTGATAGTTAAATGGATAGTGAATTTCGTGTTCTTGGTTGTGCAGGGAAAGGTCCCATTGTTGTCTCTTGAGGCATTGCATCAATTGCATATATTTATCTTTGTATTGGCTATTGTCCATATCACATTTTGTGTTCTCACTATTCTTTTCAGCAGTATGAAGGTAATTCTGATATCATGTCTTCCGATTTGTTCATTGTTCGTCTAGCGTCTTTAATGTTCCTTTTATTCTTGTTGATCATTTGTGGATGTTGCAATGAATTGCATGTTATAGATACGTACCTGGAAACGCTTGGAGGATTCTATCGCGAAAGATATGTATGATTCAATAAAGCATCTGAACAAGGTCACACATGTCCAACAAAATGCTTTTGTCAAGGACCATTTTCTTATTTGTGGGCGAGACTCAGCAGTACTAAGATGGTTGGTACGTCATTATTACAGCTACATCTCATTATTACAGCTACATCGTTATTAGGCAAATAGTCCGGTGTTATTGAAGTTGACATTTGTTCTAACGCATTTTCTTTTGGTATGTCTTTGCAGCTTTCGTTCTTCAAGCAATTTTTTGTGTCTGTGACCAAATTAGACTATATCACACTGCGTCTCGGTTTCATTACGGTAGGTTGATTAAGGAGTAGGGGATCTTATTATTCATGAAGTGTTGTTCTACTGAACATGGGTTTATACCTTTTGGATTGGATTGTAAGGTTGCCTTAACATAAGTATTGGTCATATTGTTTCATATTCCTGTAGACCCATCGCAGTGGAAACCCCAAATTTGATTTTCACAAGTACATGGTTCGAGCTCTTGAAGCTGATTTTAAGAAGGTGGTCGGCATAAGGTAATGATGGTTAACACACACACACACCTGAAACAATAAAGTAATAATGATTCATATACTTCAGGGTAGGAAGTTGTAGAAATTCGTACATAACTTTTCACCTGAAACATCGTGGAATAACTGTTTGTATCCCTCTTCATGTAACTCAGTGTTTCTCATTGGCTTTTGTGTTTGTATTGCAGTTAGTATCTTTGGGTATTCGTGGTCATTTTCTTGTTGCTGAATGTAAATGGTAGTCCATAATAGGATATTCAATGTCATTTTCAAATCTAGAGCCCTCTAGCATTGGATAGGAAGTTCGTCGATGATTTGTTAGCTAACTTTGTTCTGTTTTTAGGCTTATTATAACCCTCACAAGCTAGTCCAACATCTGGAGACTGAAAACTTGTGTTTCTATCCCTGTGCAGGGTGGAATACATATTTCTGGATCTCTTTCGTCCCCCTCTTGGTAAGGTTTCTAACCGTCTAATGCATTCTTTAGGTTGCTACTCGATATGCATGCATGTCAGTTAAAACTTCGTATATCTATCAAGCATGCTAATCAAAGATCATGAACTTTTAGCTAATATTATGGTATTTACTCTTAAAAATTCAGTTGCTTCTTGCGGTTGGAGCAAAGCTACAGCACGTTATATCTCAACTGGCTCATGAAGTTGCTGAGAAACATGTATCCGTAGAAGGAGACTTGGTTGTTAAGCCCTCTGATGAGCACTTCTGGTTCAATCGCCCCTGTATTATTCTCTTCTTGATTCATTTCATCCTTTTACAGAATGCTTTTGAAATTGCATTTTTCTTCTGGATATGGGTGAGTGACAGACGTTTACATCAAGATTCATTGAGCTCTGTCTTATTATAGTCCACATCAAACTGCATTAACAGTTCCCTACACCTTCCTGCCTGGGTGTTAAGTACATCCCTAATTATTTCTGGCTGACCTTATAATACATAGTGTCACAACTGCAATGTCGGTGGATGTTGAAACATGTCATATCGTCTATTCCTCAGCTATCATTTAGTTGTTGTTGTTGTGATCGGGTGAAATTCTTACTCTTGGATCAAATTTAAAAAAGGTTGAATTCGGGTTCAACTCTTGAATAATGGGACAAGTTCGCTACATCATCCCAAGACTAGTTATCGGGTTTGATATCTCTCTCTCATCCATATTTCATCATATTAACCTTCTCGATTTTAGGCAATAGATATTCATACATGCACAAATCTGATTGTTTTTGTGTTTCATAGGGTCTTTATTCAAGTACTCAGCAGTTACAGTACCCTACCTCTTTACGCCATCGTAGCACAGGTATAGTAACATTTTCAATCTCCTTACCTTTTGTGTTTGCTCTCAGTTAACTTTTCTTGACATACTTTCCTCGATTTAGTAACTTTGTTCTGATACTTTGTTTAGATGGGAAGTTCATTCAACAAGGCTATATTCGATGAGCATGTACAAGTAGGATTGGTCGGCTGGGCAGAGAAAGCAAGGAAGAGAGGTTCTCCATCAGCAGCTGCGGATGGCTCACCACAAGGTAATTCTTCTACCGCACATATTCTAATGGGACAGCAACAAGAAGCCACAAAGGAAGACGGTGATATCGCACTAATCTCCCCGACAACGCGACGGGGTGAACCATAATTTTGAGTTTGATCAAATCGACCATTTTTGAACTAGTTAATTGAGTCTTTTCAATTGTTATATTGGTGAAAATCATTTATTATATATCCACACGTTACAAAGTGAAATATAGTTTGTGTTTTTGTTCCAAGTAGCTTGTAAAACCAAGTGTATATCGTTAATTTGAAGTATCGATTGTGGTCAATGAAATCAATTCTTGGACAGGGTGTAAGTTTAACCTGTTCCAATCCTTCCAGTTTGAATTGTCAAGGTTTAGTATTAACCTCAATGAGAGTGGGAAAGGCCGCAAAAAAATGATCCAATCATGCATTTTAGAACGGATGTTAGACGATTTACATGATTAGCTGTTTGTTCTAGACAGACAAATTGAGGCCCCAACGGAAAATCAAAAACATAAATTAGCTGAGCAGGACATGAATTAATATGGACTACATAGCATATAAATTAGACGAACTAGAGTTTAAATAGTATGAAATTATGAATGGGTGCGTCTTCTCGGAGATGCCTATAACTTGCTAAGAATTTGTTGGCTTTGCACTTGTCAGTGAGTCAATGCCTCGTACGTGTCTTTTGGAAGGAATGAGATTTTGGAGAAAACTAAGTTAAGTGGAGAAAATTAAGTTCGGACTGTTTTCCTTAAAGAAATACGGAAGTTAATCAAAGAAATGGTTAATTTGATATAAACAGCGATGATTGTGAAAATTTACTCCGTTCTTGTAAGCTTAAAAACTCTAATTTCATCTCGATTTTGTTATTTAATCTGTAATTAAAGTTGATCTATTATAATCTCACCTTAATCTTTCTTTTGAGATAAAAGTTTCCAATCTTTTGTACTAATTCGTTTCCTTTTTAAAGAAAATGACATTGACTTATTTGAGTAGCCAAAAAATTATCTTATTCATTTTCTAGGAATCAGCATTTGGAGACAAGCTTGGTAAAGGGGCGTCATGAATTGGTAGAGGGGAGTCAAACTAATAAGACAAAAAAGGTCATTAGAAGTAAATTCAAGTGCCCCTTATCAATAAAAATCTATAAATGACTAATTAGCCCTTATTGTTAATAATCAAGATTAGTAATGATAATTAAGATTAGTGTTGATTATCAAGATTAGTGTTGATAATCAAGATTAGTGTATTATAACTCTAAAATCAGATTTTTAGATTTATAAAAAAAAAAACAAATTTGAGGAGAAGAAAACTTATGTGATATTTGTGAAACCCTAGATTTTGATTCACTCCACCAAAATGAGTGATTCCCGTGACCCGATATACTTCTAAATTAGTTCCAATTAGCTTTTTCTCGCTCAAAATTATCTAAATTACATAACAAAATCAAAATTTTGAATTTTCAGAAGAACTTACGGTTGCAATTTTGCTCGTGACCAACCGTAACTCTTAGTTACGGTTCGTAAGTTATCGAATACCAACCGTAACTGGTTAAATTTGTGGAAGATCCAATCGTAAACCCAGTTACGGTTGGTAATTTAATTTAGTTACCAACCGTAACTAAATTACGGTTGGTAACTAATGAATAAAAACCAATTGTAACTAACCAACGGTTGGTAAGTCATCTTAACTTTTGAATCGTACATAACTATTTGATAAGTTGTTAACATTCAGGATGATTTACGGTTGGTTAGTTTAATTGAGTTTCAAACCGTAACTCAATTACGGTTGATAAATATGATGCAAATAAAAAACCGTAACTGAACATATTACCAAAACTAAGAACTTACGGTTGGTATTTGAGTTTAAACCAACCGTAACATCAACCCAATCTACAGTTACGGTTCGTATTTGAGTTATTACCAACCGTAACTAGCATAAACCCAGAAATTTCAATTTCAATTTTCATTCAAAACCCTAATTTTTGATACAAAATTAACTTAAATCCAACACAATAAACTAAACCCTAACTGGGTTTTTCCAAACATTTTTCAAATCGCCGATTAATCGAAGACGATGACATTTTCGGTTTTAATGGAGGTTAGGGTTGATGGAGGAGAAGAGAAGATGAAAAAAAAACTGATTTGATTTTGGTTAATTAAAAAAAATTGATTTGATTTTGGTTAATTTAAGGTGAAAGGGGTAATCTAGTCATTCTACACCCCTATAGGACACCCCCTAACCAATAAAAGGGACATTGCTATCACACTTGACACCCCTCTACCAATTCATGACGCCACTTTACCAAGCTTGTTTGGAGAGGATAAAAGGATACAAATTTTGCAATGTTAAACCATCTGACAGTCTTGTCTCATCAATTTTGACTAGTCTGATGTGCATGTTTTCGACTCAAGCTAAATTCTATTATGAACTTACATTATAGTATTATACAGACTTGGGGTCACCAATCCAATGAATCTAGTGGGATGGTGAAGATAATATATATTGGTAATTTCTCGTAAAAATTCTTGTAGCCGCCTTACAAGTCAAAAAAACCACGGAATCTAGATTTTGATTGTGTCCAACTAATATACTAGATTTTGGACTAACTAAATTAGCCTTGCTCTATTGGCTGATTCACAGTGTACAATCTTCAATCTCGTATCTCACCTGAATTATTTGGTTGTTTGATCAGGTTAATTGATTGGACGCGAATATTTATCTACTTGGAAGCCGTAGCACTCCCAGTAGATATAATTAATCAATTAATTTGTAGTCTTTCAAGATTAAGAACCCTTCCTTTTGTCTTGGAGTACTAAGTGTGTCCTTTAGATTGACAGGAGGACCATGTCCATTTTTTTTTTTTAGGCAAAATATTATTAAAAGAGTTAACTGTTATCCACCTGGGTGGAATCAATTACATTTGAAATTCCGGTACTGAACTTAGAATCAATGCAAATTAACTTGACCAACTTTTGTGTGATGTTGGAGTCTGTGTACGTCGTTGTTCTACCTTTTCTTCCTTCTTTTGCCAAGTAATCAGCAACTTCATTCCCTGTTCTTCTCGTGTGTGATACCCTGAATTTGTTGAAGACCTTTGCCATTTCCTTGAGATCTTCCAGAATGTTCCTGCATTGCCAATCCATATTCATATTACCACCTTCCATGTAGTCCTTTATGTCCTGATTATCTCCTTCCAAGATTATTGTTATGAGCCCTTTCTGAATAGACTGTCGAACTGCTTCCTTTGCTGCCATGCATTCCGCCATAAGAACTGAAGTAGCCATTGTTGAAACCGTATGAGCCGACCCGAATCTGCCTTTTTGATCTCTGTCAACAATTCCCAATCCTAATGTTGTTTCCCCTTCCTTGTAAGAAGCATCGTAGTTGACTTTTATCGTTCCTTCTGGAGGTGGTAACCATGGTTGTTTTTTCGCCGTCTGTCGATGCTTTGGCCCATTCTTCGTAATCTTGTTAAACACCATATTATGTACTGTTATTTCATTTTCTATCTTGTTGGTCAAATCTCTTACAGACAGTTTATGTTCCGCGAAGACCGTATCACACCTTGCTTTCCAAATATTCCAAGTTACGATGCCACACACTGCTACCCAATCTATCATATTCCTATCCCAGCCTATGGGGATTGTGAACCAAGTTTTTATCCAATCTAGGAGAATATGTGCCCTAGCTAGACCAAACCAGACTTCCCTAGCATAAGGGCATTCCACTAAAAGATGTTTAGTGGTTTCCCTGTTGGAATCGCACATATGACACCTATCTGTTTCGATTTCCATTCGATTCGCCAAGATATCTCTCACCGGGAGACAGTATGTAGCACATCTCCAAAGGAAGAGTTTGATTTTAGGAGTTGTTTGGATTTTCCAAATTTTACTAAGGGGGTTTTACATAGACATGGTTACATTTACCTTATCGAGATGGTCATAAGCCGAACTGGTGGAGAATTTTCCATTTTTGGTAAGGCTCCATCTATAGATATCTTCTCTAGTTAACCTTGGTCTCACACAACTAATAAGATTTACCGTCTCATGATCGAAAATTTCGAGCAAAAGAGCGGTGTTCCAGTCCATCCTTATGAAGTCCCACATGTGCCTTATTTTGTTTATACCCAATTCCTCTACCCTCACAGACTCGGAATGAAGAATGTTCTCCATCCCAGGAACCCATTTTACTTCCCAGATATTGATTTCTGAGGTTAGCGCCATGTCCCACACTCCCAATCTCTTCACATTTTTCAGGCCCGCTCTAATCCCAGACGATGCCACCGATCCCTGTTTTTTGGTATTTTCTTGCAGAGGGTTTTTATTGTGAAAGTATCTAGATTTGTAGATTTTCACCCACAGGGCCTCCGGCTCCGATATCATTCTCCAAGCCATTTTAGTCTGCATAGCCTCGTTTACCAGTTTCATTTTTTTAAAACCTAGTCCCCCATTTTTTTCCTTTTTGTCATAAATCCCCATCCCTTGATGTAGCAACCTCTTTTCTCCTCTTTTTTCCCCCACCAGAAATCCCTTTGTAGTCCGGTTAAGATGTTTAAAGTTTTAATAGGTATCAGAAAGAACATCATTTGATAGATAAGTATCGATTCCAAAGTTGATTTAACGAGAACCGATCTACCCGCCTGATTCAAAATCACATTTTTCCATCCCTTCAGCCTAGCCCTGAACTTTGCAATCAAATTAGCAAAATTTAGGTGTCTATGTTTTTGGAAAAACAGCGGCGCTCCCAGATAGGTGTCTTTTAGGTTCATTTTTTTTCATCCGGAGTGTTCTAGTAAGAGTTCTACTAAGTCTCGGATCCAGATTGGGAGTATGGAATACTCTCGATTTTTCCAGGTTTTTCATTTGGCCAGACAATACTCCAAAGTCCTTTAGTAAATTCATGAGATTCCTAGATTGTCGCATATCTGCCTTACTGAAGATCAGGATATCGTCAGCAAACAAAAGGTGATTTATAGACGGACTATTTCTTGCAATATTAATCCCTAAGATATGTTTTTTTGACTCCGCATTTTGTAGAATTCTTGAGAGTAATACCATGAAAATTAGGAACATATAAGGGGATAACGGGTCCCATTGGCGTATTCCACGCGATGGGTAGAACACTTTTCCTGGAGTTCCATTCAGAAGGACCGAGATGGCCGTGGTGCTTATGCACTGGTACACTAAGTCACACCAGTGATCAGAAAATCCCATCTTCTTGAAAAACTTTATTAGATAGTCCCATTCCACCCTATCGAACGCTTTGCTCATATCAATTTTCAAACCCTGGTATCCCAGTTTTCCTTTTTTTATCTTTTTCATAGCTTGTGTAATTTCATGTGCTATCAAGATGTTATCAGCAATTTGTCTACCCGGTACGAAGGCCGCTTGACAAGGGGATATGATTGTATTTAGATGCGGTTTTAATCTGCTGGCCAAAATTTTGGAGATTGCCTTGTACACCGTGTTACACAAGCTTATAGGTCTAAAATCAGCCGGAGTAGTTGGTTTTTATTTTTTAGGGATGAGAGTGAGGAATGTTTGATTTATCTCTTTAAGAAGGAAACGAGTTTCAAATAATTTCTTAACAAGGGAGGTGACTTCACTCCCCGCTATGTCCCAGCTTTTTTGAAAAAAGATAGCAAGATAGCCATCCGGTCCCGGAGATTTAGATGGTTGCATCGCAAAGAAGACTTCTTTAATTTCCTGGTCGGTGGGGACAGCCCCCAGGTTGGCATTTATCTCTTCCGAGACCCAATTAGGGATTAGATTCAAGGTTTCCTCCTCTTTTCCCATTCTTCCATTATGTTCCGACATTGCTATTTCCTTGAAATGATTTTTGAGAATTTCCGCAACTTCCGATAGCTTTCCTTTCCATTCCCTCGCAACATCCTTTAGTCTAGAGATTTTGTTCCTTCTGTATCGAGCTGCAGTTTTAAGGTGAAAGTATGCAGTATTTCTATCTCCTAACTTGATTTCATTATCTCTCGATTTTTCCTTCCAGAATTGTTCTCTATGTTTTTCCATTTGTCTAATTCCATCACTAGTTTCTTCCACCGCATTCTACTCTGAGCATCATGATTGGAATTGTGGTAGCACTTGTCGAGTTCGTCATTCACCGTTCTCAAGTTTTTTGTTATATTGCCAAAAGCACCCTTATTTCATCCTTTTAATCTCATCTTGAGATTCTTTAGCTTAGAAACAACTCTAAAGCCCGGAGATCCTGGTATAAATCTTTCCCAGCATTCTTGGATAAGCGAAAGGAAAGACTCATCTTAAAACCACATAGCCAAAAAACGGAAAGGTTTAAACCCCGACATAGACTCTCGGTTAAGCCGAAGGAGTATAGGACTGTGGTCGGATCCAATTGGAGGTAGGTGAGTGAGAAAAGAATCTGGATAGTTGGTTAACCAGTCAGCATTGGAAAGAGCTCTGTCTAGTATTTGTTCTATATTTCCTTCTGTTCTCTGGTTAGACCAAGTGAATTGGTTAGTTCCTTCGAAACCTAGGTCCACCAGACCCGTTTCATTAACTAAAGCCAACACTTCAGTCACCTCAGAGTTCTGACCTTCAGAACCTCCTAATTTCTCAGTAGGGTGGAAAATAACATTCAGGTCCCCCAAGAGGACCCAAGGCATAGTTTCAGCCCTACGGGCCACCTTATTGATAAACTGCCAGGGTTCAATCTTGTACCCATGATACGGACTCCCATAGAAGAAAGTGTACAACATTTCTTTTTTGGTATTGTCGTCCATTATGAGAGCGTTTATCATATTCTTATTGCTCTGCACCACTTCTAGAGCGACATTCTCACCCCATCCTAGAGCTAGGCCACCCACACTACCCACCGGCGGGACTAACCACCAATTATGCAGTTGACATTTGATTTCTTGAAATAAATAAAAAAAATCGAATTGTACATTGAACTTAGCCTTAATCTCAGAAGCGTTAACTTTAATTTAAAATAGGATCACTAATAAGTTTGTATAGCATCTCACTGTTTTGGAGTACTAACTTTAAACTTTAAAGCCCGACTGGGTTGCAAGGGTCACCGGTTAATCGAGTCTTTTTCACCTGGAAGATGGTAATATCACACTAATCAGCCCGACAACGCGATGGGGTGAACCGTAGATATTTTAGTTTCCATTTATCAACTAGTTAATCGAGTTTTTTCAATCGTTGTATTGGTGAAAATCATTTAATATCGACACGTTACAAAGTGAAATATAGTCTGTATTTTTGTTCTAAGTAGCTAGTAAAACAAAGTGTACATCATTAATGTCTGAAGTATTGATAAAAGTGTGAGTTTTGGTTTATATCTTTAGCAATGATTGCCAGTGAAATCATTCTTCTGAGAGGGTGTAAGTTTAGCCTGATTTAATCTGACCGATTTGCATTGTCAGGGTTAAGTATGAACGTCTGCCTTTGGCGAGGTGTATGATAGAGCAGTGATATGTTAGATGGAAAGAAATGATCCAATCATGCATTTTAGAACGGATGTTAGAAGATTTACATGATCAGCTATTTGTCCTAGACCGACAAATTAAGGCCACAACGGAAAACGAAAAACATAAATTAGGTGAGCACGACATGAACAACTAGAGGTGTAAATTGGGTTGTGCCAGCACGAGCACAACACGCTAAAATCTTATCCCAACCCAACACGTGATTTAGCACAGCATGTCCCAGCACGTTAGTTTTGTGAGCTGTGCTGTGTTCGCCTAATCGGCACAGTAGCACAGTATGCGGCACGAAGAAACACGTGTCCCAACCCAGCACAATACGTTAAGAAAGCAGATCATAGCATGCACAAGTTCACCATTTAACAAGGCACAATACATCACATTTTGTGTATATTTCATAAAAGAGTCTTTATTCTGGCTATTTTTTGACATTTTATCGTTGTTATGCTAGCTTATTTTTATAACAACACTTATAATACCGAAATATTTTAAAAATTATATTTCAATACCGTTGTTATAATATCGTTACCAATATTTGACTAGAACATTTACTTTACATGACAATGATCAAATTTATATTTGAGGGGCTGTTTTCTTTTTATTTAATAAACTTGTTAATTTTATTTGAAATAATTTCAAATGATATGTTGTCTATTTAGATTCTCGTGATAATGTCCTACTTAATGTATACCATTAAGTGATTTCAAATTGTTTATAGCATGTGTGTCAGCACGGCACAGCACGACACAACACGTTTATTCATGTGCGGTGCCGTGGGCTGTGATGTATCTAGCTTTTGACTAATAAAGCACAGCATGACACATCACGTTCAAATCGTTGGCACAGCATTGCATGGCACATGGCACATGAAGCACGCGCGACTTCGTGTGCCGGGCTGTGCCGAGTCCGCACATTTTACACGAACAACTATGGTATGTAGCACATAAATTAGACGGATTAGAGGTTAGATAGTATGACATTGTGAAAGGATGCATCTTCTCATAGAGGCCTATAAATTGCTAAAAATTTGTTCACTTTGCCCCAGGCAGTGAGTTAATGACTTTGTACGTGTCTTCAGAAGGAATGGGACTTTGGAGAAAACTAAGTTAGGTGGATCAGACTAAGTTCACACATTTCTCGTTAAAGAAATACCGAAACTACTCAAAGAAATATGGTGATTTTAAATCCTTTGTAGGTTCTTGGAAACTTAGAAACTCTAAATTCATCTCGATTTTGTTATTTAATTAATAATCAAAGTTGATCCATTACAATTTCATCTCAATCTTCCTTTTGAGATAAAAAAATCCAATTCTTTTTTAATAATTCTTTTCTTTTTTAAGAAAATCACATTTGCTCACCTGAGAAAACAATTTTTTTCATTTTCAAGTAATTAGCTTTTGGAGAGATAAAAAGCCTGGCGAGATTGGGGTATACCCAGATTAATTGGGGTATACCCAATAAGACAAAATAAGGTCATTATGAAGTAAAACCAAGCCACCCCTTAACCTTATATTTTCTAAATGGCTAATATGCCCTTGGTTAATTAACACTAAAATTCTGATTAGGTTAATTAATTGAGTTTAGATTAAAATTTTGAAATTTTGAATTCACTAAATTAAACCTTTCATCCCTCTTATGATTTCGATTTCGATCAAAAAAATTTGTTTTTGAAAATGCACAAGGCTGGCAAGGTCATGGTTTGAATAAGGTGTCGGCCGTAGTTTGGCCGGTAGGGTTAACTTTGAATAAGCTGCCGACCTTACGACCGCCGACATTGTCTCGGTTGAAGAACACGCCGAGTATATTTTTACACATTTTGGTCATCCACTGGCCGGCAAGGTATAAAATATATAAACTGCCGACCAATATGTGCATGGCATGGTAATAACCATTCACCTAGCCGACCAAAACACAGCCGGCATGGTTGTATTAAATAATGATGCCGGCTATAACTTAAAAAATATCAAGTTTCTGATGCCTACAGTCGGCAAGGTCCAAGTACAATACAATTCCGGCTACAAATTAGCCGGCATGGTGTTTGTTAGTATACCCTGCCGGCCCTGGTTATTGTCCAGCAGTCGCCATGGATCTGATAAAAAGTCGGCAGGTTATTCATCCTGCGACTATGCCGGCTGTTTATTGGTCGGCATGTTGTTCAACTATCGACCTTGCCGGCCAAAAACATGAAAATTATAATTTTCGGTTTTTAACCTAATCTAGCAATCATATAACGCAAAACAATAATGGGTTTGATTTTATAAATCACTTACAATCTTTTTTTCACCGGCAAAGGTTTTTTTTCAACATTCTCACGGATAGGATTTTCGGGTTTGCTACTTCCAACTTTTTCCTTACCTTTTGCTTCCGATTTGGGTCTTCTAATGTTACTTGTTGAATCTCTCTTCCTACCGGATCGTTTAGAATCAACCACTTTTTGTAGAAATTCAAAATTCAAAATTTTGGTTGATTTTAGGTTTTTGAAATGAAAGAGAAGAGGAGAGGGATTAAAGAAGAAGGATTAGAGGAAGATTAATCAGTTTTTAGTTTTTAAGTTTAAGGTTTAGTTTTAGGTTAATTAGTATAGGGGTATTAAAGTAACTTTACCACATTTTGGCCTCCCCTTAATAAGTGCACATGTCCATTTAAATTTGGGTATACCCCAATTAATCTGGGTATGCCCCAATCTCGCCAGGATAAAAAGTTACAAAATTTTGCTGATGAAATATCTAATTGTTTCAGCGTCCACTGACCCCCATCTATTGAACCAGGGTTCCACTGGTAGCCTCTAAAATTTATAAATGAGTTAGCACCACCAATTATGGTACTACCGATATATGGAGGGACTGTTTTAGAGAAAAAAAAATCACTTGCAGTAAAAAAAAAAATTAGTGTAGGGCTTACGGCCCATAGATGTGCGGCCCAACTACATAGTTCGAGATTCCCCTTCGTTTAATGTAAAAGGATATGACTCTTATGTAATATATCTCTAGACTATCAATAAGATATCTTCTATTATCTCTTTGTGTTCACTACTTTTTCCTCAATCACGCTATCACCCACGATGCTCTAATCGCTGATCTATTTTTTTCCCTTTCGTCATCGACTCAAAACTGAGATCTGTCTCGTCCCTTGTAATCAAGTACGGCATCTCAAAACCAGGTATATTTCAAAGAATCTCTTTACAGAAAAATAAATAAATAAATAAAATAAAATAAAATGGGATTTTGATAATCTCCTCGTAGTACCATCTGGAAAATCTCCATCACACGGTATTGGTAGTACCTCCATTAATTAAATTTTCCATTTTTCAATTAAACACGGAAATATCAGAAGGTATACCTAATTTATCTATTTTTATATTTACTTTTTTTCTCTTTTGGATTGACATGTATACTTGTCTTCTTTTGAGATTTGATCTGATGTCGTTTACGGTCACATGTCTTCATAGGTTTAATTATGTGCCTAATAAATTTTATTCCACCCCTACATAAAGTTATTTCCACAGGCTACATTGCCTATTCAAATATCTACTTACGTTTGCTATTTGTTTTCATCATTTGTTTTTCTTCTGTGATCGAAAATTGTCTGTGGAAAAAGAAACCGGTCCCATTCAACTCGGTCCCTTCCAGTTCAGCCGACCCAACTCGGTCTGGTTCAATCCGGTGTAACCCGTTCCCGTTCCCGTTCCCGTTCCCGAATGTGCGCGACCAAGACTGTTCCGGTTTTGCATATATACGGTGGGAACCAAAATCTGAGGTATGTAACTATAACATGAGTTTTTATATGCTAGGCTTATTTACTCGCTAGGCTTGTTTATTTGTTTTTAGAATATGCCTAGTTTTGTTTATTTTGTCTTAAAATAAGTCACATATAAATGGTCAACTTAAATTATTTTTATTGATCTCAATCATTAAGAATGTTATTTGTTCTCTTGAATATGATATTGGCTATAGTTGAATGATGTCTTTTGTTCAATTAGTTGTACCAACTCGATATTTTGTCCTCAAATTTGAATATTCCTTAGGATGTAATCTACTTGTATTCCAATTTTATTTTATTTTGTGGAAGAACTCACAAATTTTTTATTTGAGTCAGAAAAATTCCATTTCCCTACTCCATCCATGATACTAACGAAATATTATATGTTGAAGTGTGACAACAAGAGAATTACCTTTAGTAATCTACTCAACCTAAAGTAAGTAGTTGACATGTGTAGTGAGATTCTCTTGGCCTATTGAGATAAATAAATTTAATAATTAAGCTAAATGTAGCAAAATTAAAAATGGAAAAATCCCCAAAGTAATGAGGGTTAGACGTACCGACTCATATAAAGCATGTGAAAAAGGGACATATATATCATGAGACAAAAAAAAAAATTATTATTATTATTATTATTTTCCCAGCAGTAATGACACCAAAGTATAGATATCAATTGAACATGGGATCAGCTAAAATGTAATTCTAGCTCTCATCATAAATAAAAGAGTTGGAAATGCACCTGGTCATAGATGTTGGTATATACAATATAATGTGTATGTGTATCATAGTAACAACCAATTTTCACATCAACTTTAATGGCAACAAGAACTTTGCCTGGCCAATTGACTATCTTATCGAGCGCAACACTTCTCATTTTTCAAGATGGAACAAAAATGTAGCAAAATCTCTAGATGTACCAAGAGATAATCACACTTTGTTAAATTCCCAAGTAACCCGTGCAAATGGATATCATGTGGAACATCAAAATGAAGAGAATGTAATTGATTGCATCTTTTATAGTCTCTAATATATTTGGAAGGAAATATATTTTAGAGAAACTAATGAGTCAATCTAGTGCAATGTAATTCACTATAATATTTGGATTATTGAATCATATTGACTCCGACGATGAAACGTTGGAAACTGACTCATACAGGCTTTGGGCATAACCATAAAGAAACTTTGGTTGTGACATATTGATTGTTTTGAAAGAACTCATACAAATATCACTTTATTTGAGTGAACCAAAATGGGAAAAATATTGACAGAATGCAAAGTGACGACATATCTCTCAATAAGTGTTTTCTAAATTACTAGATGCACAACCCCCCTTCCCATTATACTTTTAGATAAGAAAACATATCAAGCCATCCTAAGATGCAAATGGTAAAAATTCCATATTACAAAGAAAACAAGGTGAATTTTAGAAAAATATTCATGCAGAATGCGGACCACTAAAGTGACTGACGGATCTGGTGAATGTTTTGACATTTTGGACTAGTTATAGTTCTCAAGAAATTTGCGTTTGAAAACTCCTAGCACATATTACACAATGCAAAGTGCAAAGGTTAACCACCCTTGTTAATGCTAGCGAATTTACATCAAAAGGGCTTAAAGAATATTGCATATTTAATAGGATCAATATATAGCATCTTATACCCAATGGTCTCGTAGAAGCTACCATCTAAGGTTACAGATGGTGTCTAAGGAATAGGTTATGCGTACCAACCTACATTTTATTGCTTTGGGGATATGCAATATTACGCACATCTTTACTTAATTCGTGTTAGAACCCAATATTAGTCAACTTTTTCTGCTTACCAGTTGGTAACTGAATTTAAGCCTGACATTTGTGTTCTTACGCATTTTTTATTACACTATATATGTGCCATTACGAGTCCACATCGTACTATAATGGGTCACGGAAATGATTAAGTGATTTTGCTGGATATTTACTCTCAACAATTATACGTATTTTAAAACCTTTGGCAGGAGATCTCTTACCGCTAGATTTGCAGGTTATCACTTTAATGAGATAGTCTTCCCGTCGTTAGGGGGAGATAAGAAAAAGTATTTTCTAAGGGAATGACATGAATTGTCGTGGTGTGTTCCCACTGTGTCTCATATTGATTCTTGTACTCCAAAAATGTAAATGTGAAGTGACAAAGAATAATCAATTTTCAAAATGTACACTGATGTCGCTAAAGTGACAAGATCACACATACCATCTACAAATATTCTTGCAAGGTTAGAAATCCTCAGTATGTGGTACACCATAGACTAAGGTGTTGCAACTACACTTGGCGGAAGTGTAGTTGAGGATGTGGCTCCATAAAGGAAGATGGAGAGACCACCAGGTTTAAATCAATACTCACCTACAAATTAAGTAGATGAGTAAGGAACAACCTAATTTGTATCATTAATAAAATCATCTCATTTGATTGTATCTGACTATGTCCATGAATCAATACTGGAGGACGCTCCGAAGTTTAATGATTCCAGAGAACAATAAAATCCTAAAGGATTATGAGAACACACACAAGTTAATGGAAATATCGTGCGAGCATATTAATGATTATTTTTATATATAGTTGCTCAAGGAAATAGAGCACGATGAGATCGAACCATGCTTCTTATTTTTTAATTCAATAAATAGCATATTTGGCCTACACAATTCAGGTAGAACTTAGTTCTTTGGAAAATATATATACGGGTATTTGGTGTGGTAGTGCTAACCAACCAAGTGTAAAGCCTATTGGACATACATAATTAATTTTTCGCAAAGCATAATGAGAATAAAGTAGTCTTAAAGTACAAAGACTCGCCTTGTGGCACGAGGTTTCTCACAAAGCCCTGGAATTGTTCTCTTGTAATGAACATTATAGAGTACTGCTACTTAGTTAGCTTGGTAATTTCAAAAAGACTTGAAATGCAGTATATGTATGTGGTTGTTACATATCTCTGAAAGAATCAAGTGATAGAAGATATTTACAAAAGTATTTCATAGACTTTTTTTGCCCAAATCAAATGACTCTAAACCACAAAGTGCATTTGAAGTTAGATAGAATGCTCACTTATAGATTGAAGCAATCAGGCGGATATGGTATACATGTCTAAGTGGATATTTGATTTGGAGGGGGATAGACAAGTAAGTTATTTTTCCTTGCGTATTCACAAGAAAGTTCCTAATTTGGAATTGTAGTTATTTATGTTGACTGTACAGACATGATGGGTACACTTGATGTAATAAGAGACCTTAAAAGCTATTTAAAATCCAAATTTAAGATGAAAAATCTTGGGAAATCTCGACCGAGTAATGAGCTTGTGGGATATTATTCCACCAGTTTGCATATGTCTAAAGTTGTCAGGAAATTTAACAAAGACATGCATCCTGATAGCACTCCCATGATTAGCCGAGGTTCAAATGTAAGTAAGTGACCATTTCGTCTAAAGGAAGATGACGAATATGTGTTAGAAGATAAAATTCCTATATATGATTACAATAGATGCATTTTTGTACATAGTATAATAATGTACTCGATTAAATTTCACATCCTCAGTGAACTTGTTAGCTAGATATAGCCCAGCGCCAATGCAACGTTATTGGAATGGTATAATGAATGTAATCATGTGCTTAAAAGTAACCATTGACATAAATTTGTTTTATCCATGAAAATACATAAAAAGGAATGCTAACAAAAGTGCAATCCAAAGGTTGTTGATTATAAAGGAACAATAATCTTTTCTCCAACGAAAGTAATCATGGGGAGATATGGTAGACTATTTTCTAATTCATTACCGATATTCAGTTTCGAAAAGTACATGACTAAAGGAACTATGTGGAACAACTCTGAAAGTAATCAGGGGAGATGCCGACATCAGGGGGAGGATCTAAGGATATGATGTCGACATAATTTACTTCGAAATTGAAGCTGTGTTGTACTCTTTTTACCTTCGATCGAGAATAGTTTTTCCCCAAAGGGTTTTGTTACTCGACAAGGTTTTTAGCTAGACAATACTAAAAATATCAAGTATGTTGAATGTTGAAGAGATAAGATCGTCGTTGATATTACTGAAAATATCTAATTCAAAGAAATGAAACATGATAGTTTGTTAAGCAATGTAACTTCCAGAATCAACAACATGGTCTTATAAACATTCAATTCACCAAAGTAAAGTGTGATAAACTCCTTTTGACTGCATTAGACTAATCAAAATTGTCTGACATCAGAGGGAGCATCTAATGGTTTGTTGAACTATTTTTCTTCACCAAGGTTACTTTTTCCCACAGGGTTTTATTACTCGGAAAGGTTTTTAATGAGACAACAACAAACACAGGGAATGTAATTTCCTAACTAAGGCTATTATATTTCCCATGAGGATTTTCTGCCTTAATAGTTGTGAAGCAACGGGTTAACTTCAACGAAGAAAAGTGATCATCTGCAACGAATCACCTTTACTTGCATTTGTCACGTTGTACTATTTTTCCTCCGTCAAGGTTTTATCCCACTGGGTTTTCCTTGTCAAGGTTTTAATGAGGAAACATATTTGAGTCCAACTATGTTCAAAGTTTGCTTAATATTGTACTCTTTTTCTTCAGTTCAGGTTTTGTCCCTCTGGGTTTTCCTGACGAAGTTTTAACGAGGAAATTAACTTAGATTAATCGGTCCTTGAACATCGTATTGCATGTGATGAACTACATGTAAAGTACGAGATAACATGTGAAGTACTACATGTGAAGAGTTGTACCAAGATTTTAACCCACTGGGTTTTTACATGTCAAAGTTTTAATGAGGCAATTGACTTCGACACAAGTCATCCAGGAGAAAACAACATTTAAAGATTTATATATAAAGTTTTGTTGTTGAACCGTACAAGGGGGGGTGTTGTAGGGATTACGGCCCATAGGTGTGCGTCCCAACTACATAGTTAGGGATTCCCCTTTGTTCTATGTAAAAGGATATGACTCCTATGTAATATCTCTCTAGACTATCAATAAGATATCTACCTTTCTTCTATTATCTCATTATCTTCTCTACTTTTTCCTCAATCATTTTTTTGTTTTTGTTTTTGGACCATATTATGAACTAGTTGTTTAAAAACCAAACACGTTTGATTTCTCGATTTTACATTGATCATTCCTTTTAATAAGCATAATGTAAGTTTAAAATGAGATCAGTGATAATGCTTTTGTATGACAACGCCAATAACACATATCGACAATCAAAATATTGTCATGAGATTCATGATCTCATGGCACACTGGGCTTTTAAGGGTAAAAGTTCAGGTGGAAATAAAGAATTTAATAAGAGAATTTAATTTAATAATCCCTCCATGTCTCATCATAACCAAAATATTTTTGAGGGCAATCTTGTCCAAAAAATAGTAACCAAAAATGTATGGGACACCAAAAGGAGGCCTTTTCTTTATTATAATATATAAGATATCGATTCCAACTTGAGGACGCTTAAGACCATTTTTATCGAAGATATACTGAAGCTACTCGAAAAAGTGTTCCTAGTTATTAGAAGAAAATGGTATTGACTCGTCTGAAGAGCAAAAACGTTTTCGTCACATCTTCGCCAAAAAATTAGCTTAGGTGGAAATAAAGAATTTAATAATTTCACAAAATTGGTTAAATAACCCTAGAATTTGAATTCCTGGGTCTAACAGACATGTAAAAAAATATATTGTTTAAATATCCTAGATTCTAAAATATACTATTTTAATATCCAAATTGGTTGTTTCACAGACACATTTTTATAACAATAGACTAAAGTGCCCTTTCCCTACTAGGATCTAGAATAAACTCTCTCTACCAACGAATATCTTCACCCATCAGGATTTTTAGTCTCTGCTAAATACTTCTGTTAGAAGTGGATACTTGACTAAGTCTAACATCCCCATCAAACAGATGCACGTTCAGCAGGCATCAGTTTGTCCTTCAATAAGCTAAACTGAGACTTAGGAAATCCTTTGGTAAACAAATATGCAATCTGACTGAGAGTATGAACATATGAAACCTTTAGAAAACCAGAACCAACTAGATCTCGAATCATATGATAATCTACTTCAATATGTTTTGTGCGAGCATGAAAAATTGGATTTTCAGTGAGACTTCCTGCACCACGATTGTCACAATATAGACGACAAGGGAGAGATAAGTAGATAGATAACTTCTCAAATAAGTAGGAAGGCCACAAAATTTCGACAGTTGCATTTGTAAGACCTCTATACTCAGCTTCTGTGGAAGAACGTGAGATTGTGTGTTGTTTCTTTGAAGACCAGGAACCTAATTTGCCACCTACAAAAACAAAATGATGTATACTTGCATGTATCAGGACACCCATCCCATCATTATCACAGTAAACAGTTAAATTGGAACAATCACCATCTTGTAAAGTAATACCTTGACCCGAAGAACCTTTAATATATCTCAGAATTCGTATAGCAAGCTACAGATGAATATCAGTAGGTATGTGCATGAATTGGCTCACATAATTTACTGCGAAACTAATATCATTCCTACTAAGAGTTAAATACTAAAGGCCACCCACTAAGCTTCTGTGAGGAGCAGTATCTGGCAGAAGAGTACGATCATAAGCAGAAACCCTTGGACCAGAGCCAACTGGAGTTCTACATGGTTTACAACCAAGCATATCATGTTTTCTGATCAAATCCATGGAATATTTATTTTGAGTAAGAAGCATTTTGTTAGCTGAGGAATCAAAAGTAGCCTCAATACCCAAAAAAAAATGTGGAGGGCCAAGATCTTTCATTGCAAACTCTGCCTTCAAAGATGTAATAAAATAATTAAGTAGAGAATCAGAAGTCCCAACAAGAATAATATCATCAACATACACTAAGAGAATCATCCTCTCAGAATTCTTGTGATAAATGAACATGGAACTGTCACAACTGGAGTTTTTGAAGCCACATTTTAGAAGATATCCACTAAATCTCTCATACCAGGCTCTAAGGGCCTGATTAAGTCCATACAAGGATTTATTAAGCTCACAGACATGAGTGGGATGATTTGGATCAACAAACCTAGGAGGTTGTTCCATATAAACCTTTTCCTTTAAATTCCCATGTAAGAATGCATTGCTTACATCCAATTGTCTCATACTCCACTTGTTTGAGATGGATAAACTTAATACACATCTAATGGTCGTAGATTTAACAACATGGCTAAAATTCTCATCAAAATAAATTCCATCTACTTGGTAATAGCCCTTAGAAACTAATCTAGATTTATGTCTATCTATGGTACCATCAACATGTAGTTTAGTTTTATATACCCATTTACATCCAAGTACATTCATGAAAGGATGATATGGAACATGAACAAAAGTATCATTTTCATGAAGAGAAGTATATTCATTCTTCAAAGTATTAACCTAAACTGGTAACTTGCTTGCTTCCTTAAAGTTTTTGGGTTCAGAAGGTGGTTTAATTAAAGTATCAAGAGCAACACGAATAGGATGTTTCAATGTACTATTTGTTACAAAATCTTTAGAGAGAGTCTTAGGAACATGAATACCTGATTTTGACCTTGTATGAACAACAGAAGTAGGTTGTACTATAGAAGAGGGAACTAACAATGGTGGAGAAGATACTTTAGTAGTTCATGTAGACTCTTGAGATAGTGGCAGTAGTGAAATAGAAGCTGGTACCACTGATATAGGAGTAATAGGAACCTCAGTAGATAGCAAAAGGAAACTTAGCTTCATCAAATACTACATAAGTAGTAACATATATTCTGTGAGTATGTAAATCCATACATCTGTAGCCCTTGTGATGAATATTATATCCCAAAAATACACAAGAGGCTGACTTTGGACTAAGCTTATCTTTTCTATAAGCTACTAGATTTGGAAAGCGCATCCTTTTGACGAGATAAGTGAAGAACTTGATTTTTGTAGTGTTCCTCGGATTCTGAAAAGGAAGAAAGAGCGAATAAAAAACACAGTTAACTAAGTAAAATATAGATCAAAGTCATTCATTGCCCCTAGAACTACCTTCCTTCTGCGAAATAACAGAACTCAAAGTTTTTTGAACTTCGACATTAAGGTAATCGAGTCTTGAGATCTCGAATCTTGCAGCTTCAAGTTCAACACAGAGTTCATGATAAGAATTTTCCCAACCTTTACCATGGCCGGACTCAGACTTATCGTCACCAGGAGATTTTATGACAAGTTTTCCACTTTTAAGGGGTTCAGTCAGGTCTTTCTTCATAGGTAGAGCCGTGTCTTTCTTTTTTCCTTGAAGCCTTTCCAAGCGAGCTAAAAGAGGAGTCATCTTGTCATTTAACTTATCGTTATCATACTTTAAATTAGTAATTTCATTCTTATCCCTACGAAGATCGGCCTCATATTTATCTTTTCTCTTAATTATTCAAGTTTTATCTTCTTCCAACCGTTTGAGTTGAGCCATCGATGAAGAATGAAGATGGAGAAAAGTGGTGATAAGATTATTAATTCGTTGTGGTTAGACCTTCAAACTCTCATTTTCCTTGTGAAGATGACAGTTTAACTCCTCATTATTGGCATACTCAGTAGCTAAGCGATCTGACAAAGAGTATGACGTCTCTAGTTTTTCATTTAAAATCTCATTCTCAAGCATGTAGCAATTAATTTGGGATGTAAGGTTTGAATGTTCGGCTCGAAGGTTGTCGGCTAACTCCTTGGCTTCGAGAAAGTCCATGTAGTATATTGAAGAGCGGGCTTGACGAAAAATAAAATAAGAAGAATAGTAAAGATAAAATTAAGGAAAAATTGGAAGTAGAGAGAAAATAAAACTTACTGTGAAGCTCTCCAGCCCTTCGTTCCTTCTTAGCTGAATATTTTTTCTCATCAGTAAGACTCTTTTCAAGTTCACGAATGAGAATGCTATCTTTGCCCAACTGTTCGCGAAATATCCTTGTCTCCACGAGTTGAGCCATGTGACGGTTAAATTCCTGTGAAACGGAACAAATAATAAAAAAGGATCTTGACGGATAATAAAATAAGAATCTACGAGTGCTCACCAGGACAATTATAGATGCGTGTTGTTGAAGAGAAAGGTTCAACGAAGCGTTCATTATGAAGGACTGACTCTCAGCCAAGAAGGTGTCAGAACTAAAGGAATCAAGAGATTCAACAGCAGGAGATCTAAGAGAAGGGTCATTCCGAGTTGAAATGAAAATATCCCTCAGGAAGTCCATATCTAAAACGTAATCTGGGTCTTCAACTTTGTAGACCATCTTCTTATTTTCCTTGATCCCGTCACTTTGACTCTTAGACGGTTTATCAGGAGAATCTTCCACATTAATTGTGGGAATTGGGATACAAGATCTTGTACCCAATGGAGTTGGAGAGGGAACAGCTTTATGAGGAACCTTGGAAGATTGTTCTTTGGTAAGAGGAGAAGACTAACTTGAAGGAACCTTTGAACCTGGAATTCGGGTTAAGGCATCTAAATCCAAAATCCTGCGCTGGCGCTTTGGTAGGTCTTTGGTGATAGGAGAACTAGGAGTAGTGTTCTGAGAAGTGCGAAGTTAAGATGACGAAGCAAATAAAACACGAAGTACAAAGAACTAGTAGAAGGGTACCTTGGAAACGAAAGAAGACACTTCATGACGATCACATTTTCTTAGATTCCTTGAGGATCCTGTAGAAACTTGGGGATCCACATGCTCATATTCCTGCGAAGAATTCCGTTATAAGATGAGAAAGAAATATGAAAGGTGAAGTGAAAATCTAAAATACATGTTCAGAGATAGGATATTCAACAATAGATTTCTTCTTGCGGTCTTTCACCAAACCAGGAGGGGAGAATATATACTACATCAAAAATAATGAAGTCAAGGATACTATATATATGAAATATAAATAAGTTGAAGGGTGAAGAAATATACCCCATCAGGCATCTCTGACCAACGAAGCCTCCCATGTTCATAAGCCGTGAGATGAAGATGCTCAGGAAGAGGACCAGTATGAGCTATCCCATTCTCGTCAAAACCCAAAACTAAAGGACCTTCAACAACTAAAGGAAACATCATCCAATCTTTGTCGTTAGAAAAACGAAGGAGGTCATTCCTCGCGTTGCCAAAGGGATCAACGTCTTGGATAAGATCTTTAAATGGATCATCCATATGTTTTTGGGCGAGTTTAATACCTCACTCTTGGTATTTCCTCGTGGATAGAGTTTTATCAGAATAATTCTCTAAGAAAGATTCAATGTTATAGTCAACAAGATCAAATTTCTTCGCAACCAGAGGAATCTGAGAAGGAAATCCATTTGAATGCCTTACGAATTCATTCACAATACGTATCACATTCCCACTTAGCTGATAAACACCTCGATTGAGTTTAACTAAAATCTCGTAGAATAGAGGATTCTTGGCTTCATACAGAGATAAAGTAAGCCCATCTCGCAATTGACCAGCTGTGATGATTAATATAGTAGATGTCCAAGTTTCATCTTGAATCTATCTGTAGTTCAGCTCCATGAGTTTTGTTGCAGTAACATGAGGGACGACTAAAGAATTGATCGCCGGCATCTAGGACAGACCATTCTTCTAAAATTCTTCTTGGAAATCCTCGAGGGTTTTGGATTGTGTAGGAGATGGAATCTTCTTAGGAGCCATTTATTCAGTGAAATCGAGAAGTTGAGAGAACATGATGATGAAAGAAAATAAGAAGAAAACGAAGATCAACAATGAAATGATAGTTGGAGAACAGGAAAATAAAGAAAAGACAGATGAATTGGAGTATTTATACAAAGGAAAACGACAACAGGTCAAACAGGCGATGAGGGTAGAGGAACCGGTTACCGCCAGTAACCAAGAAACATGGCTGACTTGGAAGCAAGATTTAGGGGAACGTGGAGGAGTTGGGTCGACGGAAGATTCTCTTCTCATCCTTGGTACTCGCGAATGAGAAGAGAAATGGAAAAAATGTAGGTACGGAAAACCTACTCGCCACGTGGTCGAACGAGGTTAAACGAAATCACGAAGTGAATCTCAAAATAAAGGATCGTCTACTAATTTCGAGAAAAAATGTTAGTGTCAAGTCAAGTCATGTGTCAGAGTTACTTTAATAGAATATATCTCACGAAGTAAGAAAGAGGACACGAAGTTTGAATTGTTGTACAAGAAATAGGACAGTTGTACCGACAACTACCGAGAAAATAGGCGAAATATGTGGAATAACTTTATTGAAAAACGTTTGGGCGAAGTAAAAAGCAGAATCACGTGAAATGTGTGATTCTCGGCGAAGTGAAATGAGTACACTATGTAGTTTTCCCTATAAATAGAGGACATGGTTCATTGTAAAAAGGGTTGGAATTTGGTGAGTGGAGAGATCATATTGGGAGGAATCAAGTTAGGGTTCTTGTGAGTCTCAATACTTGTAATAATTGTGTCATTGTATTCATTATCAAAATCAAGTTAATAAAAGAATACTTCTATTTCGTTGATTAAATTATGTCTTTGTATCATTGAGATTATCATTTGGGTGTGCTACTGGATTTCCAGTAGTTACAGTATAAGTTTAATCTATTTCAATCTGTCTGAATCGCATTGGTTGGGTTCAGTATATGAATGTCTGCCTTCATGGGAAGGTAAAGGCGATAAAAAAACGATCCAATCATGCATTTTAGGACGGATGTTAGACGGTTTACATGATCCGCTATTCATCCCAGAATTAAGCCCAAAAACCTATTCTTATATGCATATCGACATTAAAAATACTATCATGACACAATGGGCATGTGTGCTTAATTGAATAAAAAGTTCTTGTAGACCAACAAAAAATGTGTTCCTTTGATTCGCATGATGTGAATGCATCGAGATATATGGTCTTCGAGATAGTTCTTACAATAAATTCATACAAGTCATCGATCCGTTTTAAAGAGGTTAGATTAAAAAAATCAATCATGTTAATGTTAGTGTCTAATAATGAGAATTGAGAAATAATGAGATAGTGGAGAAAACTAAAATAGGTCTTGATGATAGGATTAGCCATGTGAGAAGACCTTCTTATGTCAAGTCTTACTTTTATTATAGCTGAAGTAAAACACACAACTTCACATAGTTAAGATAAGTTTGTATTAAAAAAAAAAAGATTGTCTATATGGTTTCCACTTGACAAACTAATTGATCTACAACAAAACATGTTGGAAATTTTGGGTATAAAACAGAGGATGATAACACTAAAAGAAATTGTTGTACTCAAAAGCTTTCAAGGCTCATACGATTTCTTTTAGACGATTATTTATACCCTCCCAATACTGGATTGGCGATTGCAACAGGTATGCGAAATAATGCCTTCAAATAAAATGAAAGCCCTACAACATAGAAATTGGATTCAAGGCTTGCACCCCTTGTCCCAATAAAGAACACACATTATCTAAATTCTGATGATGCTTAGAGAGAAAAGAAATCAGATGTGTTTTCCATTGTTTGAATGAAAACAAACCATCACTATTTATAGGAAATTCATGCCCATTGGAGATGCCTTTTCACTTCCAAAAGACACCAATAGTGTCTAATGGGAATGGATGTGTCTCTTGTGAACCATCACACCCTATGGAGATGCCTTTTCATCTCCAAATAAACATCCATTATATCTATTAGGCTCATGACACTCCCCATTGTAGTGGCTAACCAAAATTGAAAACCAGTTTATTTTCTATATTGTTGAAAATATCCAACAATCTCCCCCTATTTTCAATAACCAAAAAACCATGAAAATAAGACAAAGTAAAACTTACAAAACTGGAGTTGCTGCATCACTCAAGTGACTGCCTATGTACCCGAGTGGGATCAAGACAACGTAGTTCAATCTTAGTTGGGAAATAAGCATCATCGTTGAAATCAATACATAAATGATAGGTATCTTTTGGATTTGAACCTTCACTTAGTGTAAGAAATTCAAAGCCTTATCGGGTTCAGTGGTGAAACCAGTCTTGAACCAAGTACCCCATGTGATAAAACCGGAATCTCAACACATACTGATTTAAGGGATTGTGTGTTTTGTAACCAGCACATTAATGGCCATGTGCTTATCCTGTATTCATGAGTCCCTCAGAGAACCGGTCTTTTTCTCTTAGGAAATGGCCTGATTTCCATACTCATATAGGTAAGTCTCGAAGATGTTTCTGCGAGACACCTTGTGATAAAATTTAGACTTATTAAGGATTTTCATCCATCCCTTTTTTCTTGCAGAACCTGCACTAAACAGAAATGAGAAGTTTTTACTTAGTGCACCATAATCACATCCATAACTTGTTGGTACCACATTGAACCTTGTTTATCTTTTTCAAAACATAGGTTGGGTTTCTGCTATGGGTGATCGAACTTTCATTCACAGACCTTAGTCTCATTTTTGTATACTTCATTGAAAATAATTCATTTGGGAGACTCTTCATGATAAGTCTTCCAAGTTTTTGTCCGTTTCAATGGCTAATTGCAATTACTCCTTTCTTGAGTAATTGACTTACCATTCAATGTAAAAGACTTGTATGTCTTGATTTTTCATTATAAGTTTTTTTAGAGACGTTATAGATCATAGCCTGATTCAAATAATCAAGACTGCTTGAATGACTTCTTCCAAAAATAGGATCTCTACAATTTAGGTTCTAAGCCATTCCTCCTCATTAATTGCATCTATTCATGCAACCAATTCTGAAAACATTATTTAAAATGTTCCTATTTGATTTTACAAAATAATTGTAACTTCTCTAGTGATCCTAATTAACATTTACGGTTAATTCACAAGAAGTCATTATAGACTTGCATACACTAGAGGCAAAAAATTTTTTGTAGGCAACTTACTTGCTATTTCAACAAGCACATTATTACGGTGAGTAACCAAATCTTCTACAAATTTATACCCAAAAACGTAGACAATGTCTATTTAACATTTTACATTATGTAATGCAAATGTTCATAATTTATGCATCGGTAATATCGTAACACCTCATTTTTGGATATTTGGTCGGCCGCCCAATCTTCCAACACGTTACATATTAACCGGGATTCCACTCCTTTTGATGTCATTTAAGCCATACCCATTTCCAAGTTTTGGAACCTTATAATTCTTATCGCAAGAATTATTCTCATGTCGTAAAATTGTTGCCTCAATAATTGTCGGAGAATTCCCAATGACTAGAAAAATTTACATGACATTATCATATAAAATATTTTCCATCCATTTAATGGCATTTCCAGTAAAATTGTTTACATCTGTGCATAAAAATGGGGACCGGTGAAACACTGTATACCTTAAAGATACACACATTTCATGACCAATATCAATTGTCAAGAAGCTATACTGCTAGCACAGCCGCTACTTTACATCCTTGCAGTTCTAACGCCAGTGTGGATATATATAGAACATGAAAGAAACTAGCATTAATAGGAAACCGACCTTCCGGTGATCCAGAATAGATTTTATATAATCAACGGAGAATCGTTTCCCAGATTTTCTCCCACACATTAAAAGTACCAGTACCATAAAGATACTAATATATGTCTGTATGTGCTACCATCACCGGTACAAGATACTGTGACCAAAATCAAGATTACAGAAAATCAACATCTCTATCTCCAACTCACACATAATTCCGAAAATAAGGAATTCCTTAAATCCGATTTACTCATACATACAGTTGCAAACTCCGGATTTGGCTGTCGGTCACTAATGGTGGTTACATAATACACCAGTAATTGAGTGCTCTTCATTATAATATGAACCGTAATCACATGATTTCATACTCAAACAATGGCATGAATTGATATCAGTTAATATATTCAGAAAGTTAAGTTTTATACTAACTGTTTTCCTTGCCGCTCGCATCTCGACCAAATCACTATTTGCATCATTGTTCAAAGTACTCCGATATGTCCTAATCAAGACTCCGCCATTTTGTGTTGGATATTTTCGTCAAACCCTTGAGTGCAGTCATTTATGCAGCTTTCGGGGTTCGACCTGGGTAGAGTGCGAGACACTGTCTCGCGGGATTTTTCCGTTTAAGGGTTTGTAGTGACAGTTACAAAACCTGAACAGAAACATCGTTTCTACAATGGACGCATTGATGAAGAGACATGTCTGTTTGCACTGAAAGGTCATCTTCAAAGGGTGTTATTCTTCTTTAAATATCAGACTTGTTTTCATCCAAAAGAACATCTCTCAACTTTCTCTGATTTCTTTCTAACAAGCATCATCAGTTTCAAAACTAGTGTGTTCTTGGTTGGATCAAGGTTGTACAAGCTTTGAATCCAACATCCGTTGTGGGGCTTCAAGTATCCTGAAGGCAATATTCTTTGACCTGTTTGTACACTTCTTCCCTATTGGGAAAGGGTCGAATAATTGTAGAAAAGAATCTTTCACAAGAGCCTTGAACCGTAAATACAACGTTATTTTCTTCACTCTATTTAGTGTCTATTTTCCAACATTTTGGTCATCCATAACTGATTAGGATGATGATGATTCTATCGCTAGACTGGTTCCGGTCTTCTCGGCAGTATCCAGTTTGCCCATTCACATATGCGATCCAAAACTCCAACTATCACAAATGGTATTTTAATACCGATCTGTTCTATCCTTGTCTTCTTGACAAGCGTTGGCTTCTCCCTCCGGGATGTCTATTCAACTTAATCCAGGTTGCAAAAATTGCACTTTCTGTGTGCTTGTTTGAACGAAAGGGCTTTGAATAGATCGCCACCGATATGAAGGATTCAAGCAAAGTGTGGATTCGTTCTATTGGTATATCCAAGACCACTTTATTGAATCCAAAGTTACTCAAACCACCTTGCCCCCATTGTTTACCATTATTAATTTGGAAGTTAGTATCTCCTTTTAAAACAAAAGGATGATTACGCTACTTTTCATCTTATGGGAAGAGACTGACAAAGTTCGTAATCTCATATACCAACTTCTAATTAAAATGGCGTCCCTTGGCAAGAGTAATACCCCTTGAAGCGGTTGGTCAATATCCAGGGAACAGAGAGATCAACCATTTTTCGTTCAAGTTTCTTAATCCACCCAATCAAGAAAAATCTCAAAACTATAAAGATGTTAACATCTATGTGTTCTGATGACTAACGAAATTGAATGATTTAATTATCAATTCCACCAGCTTACAAGTCAGACTAGAACATGGTCCACCAACGCATCAAACAGAATAATACAGAAGCGAATATGATTTCGTCTAAATCACCAACATGTTGTCGTTGTTCTTCACACGTACTATAGAAGATTACAACGGTGTCGAAATTCTTTTATTCAAAAATACTTAAACATTCTTTAAATTCACACAGTTCCATCCTCTTTTGTCGAAGAGTTAATCGTCTAAAACTGTTGGAAATTTTGGTTATAAAACAGAGGATGATAACACTAAAAAAAATTGTTGTACTCAAAAGCTTTCAAGGCTCATACGATTTATTTTAGATGATTATTTCTACCCTCCCAATACTGGATTGGCGATTGCAACAGGTATGCGAAATAATGCCTTCGGATACAATGAAAGACCTACAACATAGAAATTGGATTCAAGGTTTGCACCCCTTGTCCCAATCAAGAACACACAATATCTAAATTCTGATGATGCTTAGAGAGAAAAGAAATCAGATGTGTTTTCCATTGTTTGAATGAAAACAAACCATCACTATTTATAGGAAATTCATGCCCATTGGAGATGCCTTTTCACTTCCAAAAGACACCAATAGTGTCTAATGGGAATGGATGTGTCTCTTGTGAACCATCACACCCTATGGAGATGCCTTTTCATCTCCAACTAACATCCATTACATCTATTAGGCTCATGACACTCCCCATTGTAGTTGCTAACCAAAATTGAAAACCATTTTATTTTCTATATTGTTGAAAATATCCAACAAAACATGCTTTAGATAACACACTACATATCACAACTTCTGAAGAGCTATTATCTTTTATGGCTATAATTCAAAAATCACGAATTTTATAGTGTTTGTGATCTTAGATGCTAAATAATCACTTATAGTCTTTAATTTGTGATCTTATTGGCTATCATTACATCAGAGATATTTCTTAAATTGTGATCTGAGAGTGAGGACCTCAAAAAATGTCCAATTTGCTTTTGATCGGGGCCCAAGTGACCTCTCAGTCAAACATTTTAAACGATAAAAATTTGGTCTATTAAACTTCTTTGCCATTTTTCTTTCTGTCCTCTCCTTCTCCTTTTCTCTCAGCTGAAAATCCCACGAGAAAAAATAAAACCCTAGGTAGGATATCGCGATCTCGATCCAAATCAAGAAAGATTTCACCCTAAGATTTCGAGTTTCTTATTCAATTCGGTGATTCATCTGGTTTAACAGTTGTAATTGTGTTGATACTTTCAGATTTCGTGGAGAAATTTCATGAAATGAATACTTCTACTTTCAATCATTTCAATCGTTTTATTAACGCACTAACCTGATAAGAAAATGGATGTACGTATTCAATTTTTGGAAGACAAGTCTCGGTTTTCGGATTTCAAGGTGAACCATAGATTTGAGTTTGAACACATCAACCATTTTTCAGCTAGTTAATTGTGTCTTTTCAATTGTTTTAATGGTGAAGATCATTTATTACTTATAGACATGCACGTTACAAAGTGAAATATAGTTGTGATGTAACTTGTAAAATGAAGTATATATCTTTATTTTTTTGAAAGATTTATAGATGTGAGAGTTTTGGTGTGTACATTTAGCATTGTTTGTTATTGATACTAATCTTTGGACAGAGTGTAAGTTTAATCTGTTTCTCTCTGTCCGGATAGTATGAATGTCCGCCTCTATAACAGATCATATGTTTATACCCAAAATTACTTTTGGGCACGAAACACGATGAATGGGTAGTTTGGTGTGAATTATGGTTTGGAGACGGATTGGAAAGCAAATTAAGAGACACAAAGGTTTAACGTGGTTCGGCATTGTTTGCCTACATCCACGGACGAATCCCCCTGGGAAGAAATGTTTTATTGACTTTTGTATTACAGAGTATGTCTTCCTCTCCTATTGCCCTCCCCCTAAATGATTTCTGCTCCTCCCTATTTATACAATCTAACATCTAATTTTAATTATAAACATAAATTGCATTAACTGCTCATTCATGCCTCCATCACCAATTCTGTATGAAACGGCTGGAATTAATTCTGCATGTATGAAACTGATGTAACTAGTAGTGCATGGATGAAACTGCTGGAATTACTTCGCATGGATGAAACTGTTGGAATTCAATTCGCATGCCTTCATGATGATTTCCGCATGAAACTGCTGAAAAACGGTTCTGCATGCCTCCATGATGATTTCTGCATGAAAATGCACATTTATGCTTCCATGGTTCTGCATGCTGGAAGACTGGATTGATGATAATGGCTGACAATGTGGATGGATGCTGGTTGGCAGATTGGATTGGCTGCACGGGTAGAGACTTGCTAGCGTTGAGGAAGAGTTTTTGGCTGGGAATTGGTTAGCATCACTGCTGGTGAGTACTTGGCTGGAGATACGAGGAGCAACCTGATTTTGATAGTTGACCAACGGTTGACTTTGACTATTTCCCGGCCGTTGACTTTGACAGTTGACCGACTTTGACCATTGACCGGTCATTGAATTTATGTAATACTAGGCAGACTGGTGGGATTCCTCGGTTGACTGGTTAGCGGGCTTGGATGAGGACCCAAAGATGATTCAAGTATCAATTGGGCCCATCAAGTGGCATTTTTACTTATGGTACAAACATCGCCCCCTCTTAACCTCCAACTTGTTGGGGGTTAAGAAAATTCTGTTTCCCTTATTCAATGGTAAAAATCGCCCCCAAGTGTAGATTAATGATATTGAGGTGACTGGAAAACTTCCCTTGTTGTTTGCGAAAATCATAATCAAGACTCCCCCAAGTGAGGCTATTATGATTGGGAGATCGGCGGGAAAAAGTTGAGCATGAACCACTGTTGTATGCAAAATCAGGATCGAAGGGTGAACTGTTCTGAAACTAAAGTGCGATGCTCGAGCCGAGTGGCATTGTGAGTGAGCGATAACTGCTGATGTAAAACTGAATTGCGGTAGTTGCGTAGGATTTGACTGCGACGGCCACAAAAAGCAGTCCTCTACATTAATGAGAAAAACTGGGTAGTACCGTCGTTGAGCAAAAATGGTCTGCAACAACTTCGATCAGCTTGACCGCAGGATTCGTGAACATAGTTGGACTGCAACAGCTTCGATTAGCTTAAATGCAACAACAACGAGCAAGATCAAGATCGCAGTTAACATGGTCAGCTAGACTACGCAAATCTGCGAACATAGCTGACTGCATCAATCACGATCAGCTAGAATGCAACAACAATGAACAAAGGCGATCGCAAAGAATGCGATCACCGATCTGCAGAATCTTCGAGCATAGCTGGACTACATCAGCTGCTATCAGTTGGAATGCAGCAGCAACGAACAAAGCTTCACTGCAGCAGATGCGATCATCTGGACCGCATCAACCGCGAGCATAGCTGGATCGCATCAACTTTGATTAGCTGGAATGCCGCAGAAACGAACAGAGCTGCACTGCAGCAGCTGCGATCAGTAGGACCACAGGAACTGCGTGCATAGATGGACTGCATCAACAGCGATCAGCTGGAATGCAGCAACAACGAACAAAGCTGCACTGCAATAGTTGTGATCAGCTGGATTGCAGGAGCGACGAACAAAACTGAACTGCAGCAGCTTCGACTAGCTGGACTGAAGGAGCGATGGGCTGTGCTGGACTGCAGCAGCTCTGATCAGCTGGAATGCAGCAGTGACGAACAAAACTAAACTGCAGCAGCTCGACCAGCTGGAATGCAGCAGCGACGAACAAAACTAAAATGCAGCAGCTTCGACCAGCTGGACTGCAGGAGCGACGTGCTATGCTGGACTGCAGCAGCTTCGATCGGCTGGTCTGTAGAAGCATAGAGCATTGCAGAAGCTGCTATTAGTTGAACTGCTGGAACTACGAGCAAAATTTCACTGTAGCAGCTGCGATCAGCTGGACTGCAGGAGTTGCGAGCAGAGCTGGACTACAGTAGCTTCGATCAGCTGGTCTGCAGCATCATCGAGCATTCCAGCAGCTGCGATCATCTGGACTGTAGGGGTGACGAGTAAAACTGCACTGCAGCAGCTGCGATCAGATGGACTGCATGAGATGCAAACATGATTATAGCAGCTGCGATCAGCTGGACTGCAGGAATACAAACAAAGCTGGACTGCAGCAGCTTTGATCAACTGGACTGCAACAGCTGGGGAGGGACTGGACTTAAACAGTTCGATAAACATAGGTGTAACAGTTACAAAATAAACTATACAGCGATCGATTCGTCCAACTGAGTGCACCCCAGATCAAACAGATTGCGTCCAACTAAGTACGAATTCAGAACAACCGGATATCGATTACGTCCAACCGATATCAGTTGCTTTTGAACTGGAATACAATAATTCAATCAACATAATTATGGCAGTTTAACATTACTGATTTTAATATTGCGTAAAAACATTATTGTGGATGCTCAACCCCTCTTAATCATGAAATTCGTTAGAGGATTAAGAAATTCGGGTTACCTGAAGTTTCGATTTTCATAAGCTTAATTCCGCATTGCAATTAAGTGTTATGTAACTCTCCCCCAAGTGTATGGAGTTTTACACAACTCGCCCCAAAAGAGTGATTCAGACCATGAGGTGTTACATATCTCTCCCCCAAGTGCTAGTCAGTCACATTGAAGTGATATGCAACTCGCCCTCGGAAGATAGTGATTGTCATGCTGCTCAATGCTCGCACAAGGGTGCATTGCCTTGCTGAATTTTGCTCGCGCATGGGATTTTGAGGATGTCTGCTATTTGGAATTCGCGCGGGGGGCCAATCCCACTATACCAGATGCGCGCAGAATTAAAATGCGTGCATCTCCTCATGAGAAAATGCTCTCCACATTACAGGTGTCTCACTGAAAAAAAGTATGCATGATTATATGAAAAGATGCAAAAATATGTAAATTGGATACTTACCTTATTGAAAATGTTACCAAGACTTCGTTTATGAAGTGACTAGGATGTCCACTGGCTATGTCGGTGTTTTCCAGCGAAGATTATTAGTATAGTTGCCTTAGCGTCTTGTCTCGACTTAGTAATTGATTTGTCTGTGGGACTGTAATGTCTGTGAAGTTAAATCAAAATCGATTGAAGACGCTTTCCACTGAATCTGTATTTCAAAGAAATTGCGATTAGCTATCTGAATGATCGTTGATCAAGTCATTGTGAGAAAATATTTATTGAAACAGTTTTGGGGGAAATCAGACTACAGCAGTTCGACCAATCGGATCAGAGAAATTAACAAGGATCATGCAGATTCGATTAATGATCCGGTAGCTATTGTTGTGAAAATGGATTACAAGAGTTGATCAACTGATCGAGCATTATGTAGAAAAGGACTGCAATGATTGATCAATCGATCAAGTATTCTTTGAGGAACTAGATGTCAGCAGCTCGATCAGTTGGATTGTAGCAGTTTTAACTAGCACCGAATATGTGCGTGTTGATGTTTATGAATCGAACCAGCACTCACAAACTTGCACACGGGCGTTTTGTGGGTAGAAACTCGACGCAATAGCGTTCGCGAACTTCGCATATGATATGTAGTGATAGTCGTTGATGTGCCGTTGGGAATGCCAAAAAATAATTTTTTTCAAACTCAAGATATTTCACCTCCATATTGTAGGAAATTGAAAATCGATTCCAACGAGCCCAAAATCACTTAATTCGGACTTAAAACAAAGAAGTTATTGACGAAGAAAGATTTTCTCTTAGCGCGTGTGCCCTTGCTGCAAGGCACGCTGACGAGGCATACTTTGCTGACGTGGCACGTGCCGACGAGGACCAGCTGCTGACATTCAGTGCTGACGTGGCGACCGCTGACTGGACCGCCTTACTGACGTGGACCAGTTGCTGACGTGTCGGTGCTAACGTAAAATGGATGCTGACGTGTCAGCCACTGACTGGACTTTATTGCTGACATTCCAGTATGTGCTGACTGGGATGCTGATATGGCAGGCGCTGACTGGGCCAAGTTGCTGACGTGGCGTGTTGACTGGACGAATTTGGTGACATGGCTCGCTGAGTGTCTTGCTGACGTGTCCCATTTAGCTGAAGTTTGATGTAGCCTTGAGCATCGAAGTTTGATGTACAGAGTGCATCAACGGTCTGAGCGTCCGGACATTGAAGATTGATGTACGAACGACGCATCGAAATTTTCCTTAACCCTGACAGAATTGGGTGTACAAAACCTTTGTTGAAGTAGGTTAACAGAATCTCTAAGGCGGGTGACTGAGCGGAAACATGGGTGAGTGAACTTCTGACGTCGGTGAGGAAGCCGCCGGTTTTTTTTTTTTTTTTAACTTTTTTCCGCGACACTTTTTTCACGAACTGTGATATTTCTCCACACATTTGGTGACAGTTTTTCCGAAAATGTTGTCTTTGCTATGAAGGCTTCTTGCAACGGCTTTCTGAAATGTGATCTTTTCAATCGCAGCTGTTGCGTTTTCTTCCTTGTAACATCTATTGTAAAAGTTTAAGAAACTGTTTCTTTATGGACCTTTCACCATGGTTTTGCTCCACCTTTGCGGACTTTTCTAACACGCTTTTCCGGAGGTTTTATCTTGGGTATTCAATCACCTAGAGATGTAAACAACTTGGCAGCCTTGCGATCATGATAGTAGTGATTTTGACATACTACAAACTTGAACTAGCCATAACTGCGTTATTTGAGAACTTTGGACTTGAACATGCTGCGGATGGAACACCTTGACGATAATCTTGGTGATTTTCGCAGTAAGTTGGTTTTGGTTGATTCCAACTGCGATGCTGGACTGCAGCGGTTACGATCAACACGACTGCAGTGGCTGCGATCACATGGTCAGCAGCAGCTGCGATCAGCTGGCGGGGGTTCCCGTTGCGCCGACGCTTCACGTTTTGGCTGGTGGCCCATAGTTGGGGCCTTAATTTTTTCCCTCTAGTTTATTATGTTCATGGAGGATGAGACGGCATTAAATTGCTTTATGATGAGGCGTCTATTCCCGCGAGTTTCATGCGTTTCTTCAGTTCGAGTTAGCCTAATTTTTTCCAGTAATGCCGGTGCTATCGTTGCGGATCGTCTGGAGGCTTCATGGAGTTCGGAGAAAGTTTGGAAGCGTAAGTTTTCTAGCGCGATAAATAGGAACCATACCATTGATGCATGCGTTCACCAGCTCTTTCTCGGTCACGTTTGGGTCGTCACAGTCGAGTGCTTGAACCCTGAACCTTTTGACGAAATCATTCGGATGTTCGTTATCCCACTGGTACATTCTTTCGTGGTCCGAGAAAGCAATTTGTTCGGACACGAAGAAGTATTTCTTGTAAAACGCAGTGACCATGCTACTCCATTTGGGAATGTTCTTTGGCGGGATGCTGTTGTACCATGTATACGCCATTCCGGTAAGTGAATTTGAGAATTCCCTTAAATGAAGAACGTAAGTATATTTATGTTCACCTAGGGATTCCAAGAAACGAGAGACATGCTCATGTGCATTCCCGGTACCATCGTACAAGGTAAATTCAGGAGAGGAGTACCCCCTTGGAAGAGGGATTCTCTGCATTTCAGATGGGTAAGGAGGTTGGTGATGATGTATGTCCAATTTATCATTCTTGATTCGGTTGCGGAGAAGTTGTTCCATATCTTCTCGTGTGACAAAATTAGACGGCTGATTTTTTTCCAACGAGATTCTAGCGCGAGTTTCCTCGTCCGCGGAGGCGTTCTCCGCCAAGGTGCTGGTGTCGGGGTTGTTGGAGACGTTCCTAAGCGGCTCTGGAGGACGCGACTCACATGGTAGTCGTTCTGTCAGGGTCTTGAGAAAAACAAGTACCTCTTTCTGTGTTGAAACCATATCTGTCTTGGCTCTGGCGAGCATCTCCTGTCGTTCCATCAAATCAGCGATGGTGACATAAGGACGGTTTCCTATGTTCCCTCCGGTCTCTCGTCCCGTCGGTGGGGTAGTTGGAACCTTAGTTGTGGTCGAAGGTTCCATGCTAGATTAAACATTAGGGGTCGCAGATGCCGCTCTGGACCTGGTGACCGGTGGCGTGACACCCGAAGAGGTATTTCTGTTGCCGTGATTAGAGGGTTGTGCAGAGACACTAGAGGAGGTAGCGGCTATGGCCCTGGTGATTGGCGGTGTTGCGCTCGAGGGAGTTCATTCGGAGTTACTGTAGTCAGCAGGTGATGCTACAACGTCATTGGGAGAGACGTTAACATCAGGAACATGCTTTGTGCTGGTATTCTCGGCAACCGCTCCAGACATGAGTTCCACCATGTTGGGATTGGCGTTCGGGAAACGAAATCAGGAGTCAGAGTTGGTATTGTAACCGATAGATCAATCCTCCCGCTGTGGTCGTCAATTGTTTATGCCGATTTTGGTAAATTCGGTAAGTGAGTGAAAGACTGGTTTAAACTCTAAAAAAATGTGATGCACGTGAGAACTTTCTAGATTTGAGAGAACAATCTATACAAGTCCATCCTAAACCAAGAAATGGCCGTTCCAGACTTGCTTCGGTCACAAAGTGGAGGAGAAGAGTTGATTTGGGGAGGATAGCGAAGAAAGGTGATGAGACCAGAGAGTTCTGGTTGGGTTGTGTCTCGACTTGTATCAGAAAAAGTAGAAGCTTAGGAAGCTTGCAAGAAATGGAAACCTTTTGGGTGAGCTTGCAAAAGTTTCTTTCTGATAGTGTTGTATTTTTCTCCTCACCAAGACCTGTTGTCTGGTAGAAAATAGGTGAGAAGTATTTATACAAGTTGAGATTGAAACATACCCTGGCCTTATTACGGAAGGAAATAAATTGTAAGTGGCAATTCCAAAGCTGCTAAGGGAGCGTGTGGCATGTGCCAATGGCATGTGTGTAATACCTTGGTGGTAGGTTGCACGTTGAGTGCAAGTGGTCATGCCAAAGCTTCTAGTGGCGCGTGTGGCATGCGCCAATGGCATGTGCGGAATGCCTTGGTGGTAGGTTGCACGTTGAGTGCAAGTGGCCATGCCAAAGATGCTAGTGGCGCGTGTGGCATGCGCCAATGGAATGTGCGGAATGCCTTGGTCGCGGGTTGCACTTGGAGTGCAAGCGGTAATTCCAAAGCTGCTAGGGGAGCGTGTGTCATGTGCTAATGGCATGTGCGGAATGCCCTAGTCGCGGGTTTCACTTAGAGTGCAAGCGGCAATTCCAAAGCTGTTAGGGGAACGTGTGGCATGCGACTTGGTAACGAAAGCTGGTAGTGGTGCGTGTTGGCATGTGCCAATGGCACGCACCGACACTTGGGCCTAGGTTGTACGGTTTGCAAGCCTAGGGCGCGGGTGCTACTTTGGCATGTATTAAATTGCATAGCGGCTTGGAAAGTTACTAGAGGTGCGTGTTGTTATGTGCCAATGGAATGCACGACCATATTGGACTAGGTTGCACGGTTTTCAATCCTAGGGCGCGGGCGCTACTTTGGCATGTGCCAATGGCATAGCGCCTTGGAAAGGAAAGCTGCTAGTGGTGCGTGTTGGCTTGTGCCAATGGCACACACGGCCACTTGGACCTAGGTTGCACGGTTTGTAAGCCTAGGGTTGCAGGATCCACTTTGGTATGTACTAATGGCATGGCGGCTTGAAAAGTGGCTAGCGGTGCGTGTTGGCATGTGCCAATGGCACACACGACCATATTTTCCTAGGTTGCACGGTTTGGAATCCAAGGGTGCGGGCGCTACTTTGGCATGCGCCATTAATGACATAGCGGCTTGGTAAGGAAAGTGGCTAGAATAGCTAGGTCCAAGGCAGGGTGTGTTTGGAATGGCGTGGCTACCTTGGCCTAGGTGTGGCCGACATGATTTTCCATTGGAACGGAGGTGTGGCTAGCATGGTTGGCATTCTTTGGAGCGATTGGTGTGACTAGCATAGATAGGGCTAAGGCAGAGTGTGTTTGACATGGCGCGGCTAGCTTGGGATAGGTATGGCTAGCATGGTTTTCCATTGGCACGGAGGTGCGACTAGCATGGTTGGCATGCTTTGGCGCGGTTGGTGTGACTAGCATAGCTAGGGCCAAGGCAGAGTGTGTTTGGCATGGAACGGCTAGCTTGGGCTAGGTGTGTATGGCATGATTTTCCATTGGCACGGAGGTGCGGCTAGCATGGTTGGCATGCTGTGGCGCGTTTGGTATGGCTGGCATGATTTGTCGTTGGCACAGGGGTGCGTCTAGCATGGTTGGCATGCTTTGGCGCGGTTGGTGTGACTAGCATAGCTAGGGCCAAGGCAGAGTGCGTTTGGCATGGCGCGGCTAGCTTGGGCTAAGTGTGGCTGGCATGTTTTGTCATTGGCACAGAGGTGCGGCTAGCATGGCTGGAATGCTTTGGCGCGTTTGGTGTGGCTGGCATGATTTTCCGTTGGCACAGGGGTGCGGCTAGCATGGTTGGCATGCTTTGGCGCGGTTGGTGTGACTAGCATAGCTATGGCCAAGGCAGAGTGTGTTTGTCATGGCGCGGCTAACTTGGGCTAGGTGTGGCTGGCATGATTTGCCATTGGCACGGAGGGGAATTAGGGTTTTGCTCATTGTAACCCTAATTTGAAAACATAACCCCCATTAATTACTGACTATATGCATTAAGTGTTCTAATAAATGTGTCATCGGTGACATTAGGTTATTCGGGGTTTTACGATTTTACCCCTTGTTTAAAAACCACCATCAACAAGTACAAACAACATCCTTTGATGAGCAAGAGACGAACTTGTATACTTCCGACAAGGTTTATGACAGGCCAGTGATGAGAAAGGAAAAGTCGGTCAAAAAGTGACCGATCATGCATTTTAGCACGAATGTTTTTTTGATAGGTAGAACAATGGTCCATATATATTACACCAAAACTCCTTTAAATCAATCGGAGTTTATATGGGGATCATGGGTTCGAATTTCTACCTGCACAGTTGGAGGGAGCATGAGAACCATGGTTCTCAAGAAAAATTAAGGCCCCAATGGAAAATAAAAAAACAGAAAATAGCCGAACAGGACATGAACTTCGCACTGCAGTATTTAATTAGCATATAAATTCGATCGCTCCAGAGTTTAAATAGTATGAACGACTGTGTCTGAACTGGCCTATAAGTTGGAAGGATTTTGTTCACTTTGCACCTGTTAGTTAAAGAGTAATGTCTATTTTATGCCATGAAAAATAATGGGACTTTGGAGAAAACTAAGGTTGCGGTGATAAGAATATCAATTCCGACTCCGAGGACGCTTAAGACCATTTTTATTGACGAGATATTGAAGCAACACGAAAAAATGGTCCAAGTTACAAGAAAAAAACTGTATTGACTCGTGGAAAGAGCAAAAACGATTTTCTTCGTTCTTCACCAAAAAATTAGCTTATGTGAAAATAATGAATTTAAAAATTGGTGATGAAATAAATAATCGTTTTCACCGTCCCAACAGGATTCTACTGTTTAGCCTCTGAATTTGGGGTGCTTTTGTTTCCTCAGAAAATTTGGGGTGCTTTTGTTTCCTCAATTTTTTTATTTGTATAGAAACACGCTTCTTAGTGTTCTTAAAGATTCGAATGAAGGTAGTAAAAATGAGATAGTACACAATACAAGCGAACATTTCCTTTGATAAACGAGTTAGCACCATGATTTATCGTATCAATATGTGGATGGACCGATACATATTTGATAGGGTTTGAACTTGGCCATATAGCTTCTTCCTGTAAAATGGGTTTTCCTTCTCTTTTGCCAATAATCCTGATCAATGTCGCTTGCAATTCCAAAAAATCACTTGCAACATACAAGAACTCTGCCTTTTTCTTTTTTCTTTTACCAACTAGGTAGAGCATAGCTGTTGTGCTTTTAGTCTTAAAAACACAAACATATTCTTTTACCAGCTAGGTTGAGCATAGCTGAGATGCTGCTCGTAACAAATTAAGGCTAACCCCTTTGTCCTCTAGGTGGAGGACCATATTTTGGGATATGATTTGGTGGAATTTAAAAAATTACATCTTTGATTTCTCGATTCAAAAATTGAACTTAACCTTAGAATTAACACAAAACTTAAAATAAGATCACTGAATCACTGATACTGCTTTGTAGGACAGCATCAAGGCCAACAAAAAAAAAATCTTATTTGCGTATCAACGTTAAAAATCCTGTCATGACACAATGGGCGTGTGTGCTAAATTGAATAAGAAGTTCATGTACAACAACAAGAAAGGTGTGGTTTTAATTCGCATGTTGTACACGTGAATATATCGAGATAGTTTTTATGCCTCATATAAGTGTTTTGTTATTTGCACCAATTGAAAAGAGGTCCCTCTGAGTTGTATTTGTATCCATGTGAGTAGTGTTAGAAATCAGATTACAAAATCAATCAAGTTAGTGTCTGATATGAGAAATAATGAGATGGTGGAGAAAACTAAAGTAGGTCTTGTTGGCTACATTAGACTCGTGCAAAGAACCTCTTTCACCTCTGGAAATAAAAGATTTTAAAATACTATAAATGGATGCAGTAAGTTGGTTGTAATATTTTTGGTTTGTATTTATAGGTAATTGCAGGTGGAACAAACTATTTTAGTAGTATAGTGTTTATTGTTGGAAAACCACCGGTTTATGTGAATAAAAAATTATTATAAAACGGTTTTTCAAAATAATTAAAATACCTTCTAAAATTATCTCTTATTTTTTATGGGGTAAGTTTAGCTTATATATTTTGGATTTGCACTAGGGTTTTATCTATCTCTTGAATCCAACGGTATTACGCTCTTCTTCTTCGTTTTGGGAGGGTTTAAGTACTAACGTTTCTTGAGTTTTCCGCTGCCAAGTTCTAGAAGGACAAGTTTGAATGTGCTATTCAAATTTGTTAAGATTGTTTTAATTATCTTGGAGGCAGATGTACCCGATGTGCTATAGCATCATCTTTTTGAGAGTGTAGCCGGACATTCCTGTCTTAAGGACAACATGTTGAACATGTGACTCAATTTACCATTACCAATTTCTTCTGTCTATGGTGTTTAACAGGGTGATGAGGGAAGCTTTCCACCAATCTCTTGTATCGTTCCCAACATTCATATAAATATTCTCCCATATTTTGCTTCATCCCACAAATCTCCTTGCGAATTTGAATAGCCTTTGACGCAGGAAAATATCTCTCTAAAAAGAGTTTCTTCAACCCATTCCATGTGGTGACACTTTCGGGAGGCATATAATACAACCAATCTTTAGCACTATCCACCAAAGAGAATCGAAAAACTTTCAACATTGCACCATTCGCCTCAACATCCGCTGGAAGCACGACCATGACAATGGTGTGGAAGTCCATAAGATGCTTGTTTGGGTCTTCATTCACCATGCCATGGAACTTTGGTAATTCTCTAAGCATCCCCGTCTTGATCTCGAAAGTAGAATTTGTTTGAATACACCCCTGTTGTGTATCTATCTTGGGAGAAGCCAACTCCTTGAGTGTACGGTTTGCATCACCCATTGCTTCTTCCGGTTTGTATTTCAGTAGGGTACCGGAAACACAATTCTCAAAACCAAGTCAGAAAAACAAAACCAGAAATAAGAATCAATGATAAAAGCAAAAATAATAAAAAGAAACTAAAAACTATATAACAAGCCAAATGCCTCCCCGGCAACGGGCTAAAATTTGATGTGTGTCGTATGCGTCAAAAATAATTCACTTCCTCACTTTACTAATTTTGAATATAGTATTCGATAAGAAAGAGTTCGTATCCACAGAGAGGCGATTGTTGTTATGCAATTTGCAGATTCTTAAGTAACCAAATAACCCAAGGTATGTTTTTGTTTTTATCTAAGTAATTAAATTAAATAAAGCAAAGTAAATAGTTAGAATAATCAATAAGGAGAAGATATTGGTTAAGGGATAGTATCATTCACAAACATGTATTTTTCATCTATGATTAGAATTGGTATTTAATCTCTCAATTATCAAAAGTCCTAGGATATCTTGATCGCAAGAGTATCCCGTTTATTTCCAGATTTTATCACAAACAACATTAAAAGATGCTATTGTGAAATCTACTTAAAAAGCAACCTAAAGTGTAAAAGCACAATTAGATTTAACTCCCTAATAGCAATAAGTTCTATGAAATAAGACTAATCGATGCAAACAAACGTGTAAAAGAACTAATTCGTTTTAACAAAGGTTATGATTCATATGCGATTAAAAAGATGTATCACTACAAGTATTAACCACAAGATGCTACTAAAAATCATAGATAACAACTTTTACGTATTGAAAACCCTAATAGAGCTATAGAGATGAAAACAAATCCAATTGATTCCGGACTCAACCAAACTAGCATTCAAATCATATGATAATAAAAATAATGAATCACAAACGATAAAATTGAGACAAAACTAATTCATAGAATCAAATAACATGCTTGAAGAAATCAACTTTTATCCCATAACCAATAATTGTATTTACCTACTCATATTCATGTTGTTCATCATCATAATATTCAAAGAAATAAGATGAAACATAAAAGAAAGCAAACCCTAGAAGTAGTTCTCTGCAAAAGCTCCAAGAATAGAATAAAATGTTGTTATTATAAAAGTTGTAGAAGTCTTCCCTTTTATGTCTCTTCTTGTTCCCAAAATTAGGTCTAAGTCTTCAAAGTCCATTAGTTGGAAATTCACCCGGCCCACAAGTGAGACAAACCCATGTAGAAAATCTGTCCCAAAAACGCTCGCCGGAAAACTGTGTTTTTGGCCGGAATCCGGTGCCGGAAAAGTATCTCAGGAGACCGGAAAAGTCCGCCCGGTCACCGGTCAATGATCCAACTCAGGTCAACTGAGTCAACTCGGGTCAAACGCCGATTTGGAACGAGTCAGAGTCTTGAATCAGAAATGAGTTAGACTTCCCTGGCTGATTGGGCTGAGTTGCCAGGCCATAAGCCATTTGCGCAATCTGCACTTCCAGTGCATCATCATTGTATATCACTCCTACATACCCAGCCATGATGGCTGGGCATCCTGCAACTCCAGCAAAATTTTAACTTCTTCCCTTGCATTTAAGTTGATGGGTGTTCTCACTAGCACCACCAAAAATATCAACTTTTCCTGCAAAATCTAACCACCCAGCACAACCATTTTCTCTCAAACCCATTAGCTCCACCTTCTTTGCACATCACAACTTCTCAATCCAATCTCCACCTGCCACTTCTGTACTCTATACTCAGTACACTTCTCTTCCATTCATGGAAAACAGACAACACCACACTCTGCAATGTAACTTCCACCACCATCATAGTCTAAACTCACCACCTCAAGTAAAGCTACACACTGCAGTTCATATTTTCCTTCCACTACAGTACCACACAACAACCATTATCACATTCTCTCATACCAGTCGTTGTCCTGCAACTTCATAATGAACCAATCCCATAGTAACAACAACACCACCAACTCATCTCTAGCCTGACTACCAACAATCCAACAACTCCTTATATCTGCAACACAACCTATTACCGCCACCAGTTCACCCGCAACCCCAGTAGCAATACCTACTCTCCCTTTCCATCTCAGGTTCCATCTTGCCCGTAATAGCTAATACATTCATTCATCTCTGAACCCAGTATCCAATTTCTCTTGCCTCCTAATTCCATCGCCTGCAATTTCCACCTACACCATATTCAACTGCCAACTCAGGCATCTTACAACCCTTCACTTCACCTGAACCAGTAACTCAAACCTCAGTCTCAGATGCTGCTAACCAAACCCAGCACGTAGACCTTTTACACCTTGCTCCACCTGAGCTCCTACAGTATCACATGACCAACTGCAGAAACCCTTGTACATCTCCATCATCAATTCCACCCTGCAACCTTCATTACCCTGAATTTGCACAGCATCTGAGCCAATACTCAGCTGTATCTGCTATTTAATCCAACCAACAGCTCACTGCCTCTGTCCAGTCCATTTCATTGCACCACACCTTCTCAACTGGCAAACAACTCCTTGCAATAGTTCCTAATCCATGGAAACAACCCATTAGACCCTTGAGAACTACCATTGATATGAGCTTCACCAGCAACATCACCTCCTTTATTCTCAGGTTCAAATCACCAGCCACCACCCCATTAGCTTCACCTAATCATTTCATCACCACCAGGTTCATCTCATAACAGCAACAAACCAACATCACCAGCTTCTCTTCCATACAGCTTTCTCTCCCTGCTTGCACCTGCAACATCAATTCAACCAACAGCTACCATTCCTGCAACCATTAGTTGAACATCAATTCCATTCTCAAAACCTCCCCTCATCTCTGACCTCTGGAATTCATCTAAACCCTTGAAAAGCAACCAGTTTCTTACAAACCCATTTCAATTCTGCAATCTTGCTCAACAGCAGCCATACAAACCCTACTGTAAATCTACAGAGAACCCTAACTTTACCATCCATGCTTCTTTAACAAAATTGCTTCAGTACCTCCTCCTCAAATTACCAGCAACCAAAACCCAGTTCCTCCAATTACTGCTCAAAGCCACCAGGTTACATTTCAATCACCCATTTAATCCCTAATTCACCTCAAATCAGTGAGAGAATTAGCCTAGAACTTGAAGTAACAAATACCCCCATCTGCTGTGTCTTTATCAACCTCAAATCATTCATTTAAACTCCACATCAACTCTGCATCTTCATCTCCTCCATTTTCTCACCTCCATGTGACCAATGATGAAGCCGCCATCGACTTTAGGCAGAGAGAAAAATGATGGCTTCTCTGAAATTTAGGTGTAGGTAATGATTAGGA
>JAJJWX010003781.1:0-20375 GCA_023529315.1 Papaver bracteatum | reverse complement strand
ACTAGCAATGATTCATTAAATATGAAGGACATCCGAAGTTTGCGATAAAGGTAAAGACTGTTTAACTCAATTTCAGTTAACAAGCTACTTTACCTTCTCATGTTAACTGACTAAGCTACAGTTTTTGGCGGTGAAAAACAAGATGAACACTCAACCCCCTACATCGAAAGTGCTTTGCTCACTTGAGTTGCAAACGCCACCAAAAAAAGTCCTAAAAACCATCACTTTCAATCTGCATGTAGGCGGTCATCACCAAGATTCAAGAAGGTACCAGAAGATGATGCTGAACCATCTCCGAATGCAGACAAGTCGGCGAACACCAAGGAATAAAAAGGGAACATAACCAAGTGATGTTGTTTCTCCATGTGCAACAACAACTCCAAATCGTCGCAAACAATTTGAAAGTGTTACACTGGCATCACCACCTACAAAGAAAAAGCTACCACCAAGAATAATTTGCAATCAAAGTGCTCAACATACAGAGTCAACAACTACCAAGTCCCAAGATAAAAGCTCCAAAGGAGATACTGCAAATTCTGAGTGGGCCGAAAGAATGTAAAGCGGAAACATCACAAAAGCAAGACGGGCCCATGTTTGAATGTTCGACTAAGGGATCCAAATGACACACTTGCAGATTTGCAAGATGAAGAGGAAGAGGAAGATGAAAATCTACATACCCGAAAAGCTATGGAAGATGATAACTCGACCATGTGGAGCCTCATGCTAAGAACAGAATGATAATGGTAATGATGATGAGCCTGATCTGGAGAATGGTAATAGTTCTGGTAATGATAAAGGTGAAGAAGGAAACGAAGCGAATAAAAGAAAATATGTTCCACATGGCCCAACTCAGATGCATGCACTAAAGTTGGATGATGTTGTTCCGAGGAGAACAATTACCTTCAACGCTAAGGAACATCCGATTGGTGATCCCTCTGTGCAACTGGCTAGTGTGCTAGGGGTGCTTGTTCGAAAACTTCCTTTAACTTTCAGGGATTGGAGATGTGTCCCTATTGAAGCAAAAGAAAACATATGGAAGGTGGTCATGGTACGGTAGTTCATAACTTTTTCTCTCTTTTCGTTTACTAAACAACTATTTAATTCATAGCGTATTATAATTAAAATTATTTACTTTTATTTGTAGAACCGATTCATAGTGCCCGAGTGTTTCAAGGCATATTATTTCAACAAGATGGGAGCTTATCTTAGAGAAGCAAGGTCAAGGAAAGCTGGTTTGGTAATCGATGTTATCGATCAGTTTCAAGGGAAGAAAGAAATCAAAGGTCGGAAAAGCTAATGCCTAGGACAATGATTGTTAGGCAGTGGGAAGAATTTGTGAAACATGTAGACTCTATTGACTTCAGAGTAAGTTTTTCTATTATAATGACTGACTATATTGGAGAATTTAAAAACTTTAAAAAGTCCGTCGAATGATGATGTCTCTATTTTTCTTTTAGGGTAGCAAAAAAAAAATGCAAGAAAAGCGTGCTAAACACAACACCCCACATACCATAAGTCGACTAGGTTTTGCGCGATTGGAGGAGGCCTTGGTATGTTCACCACGTGAAAGCTATTGCATCATTCTAAATATAATTTCTTGGTTATTGTGACATTATTTATGCAATTGCAAAAATTTAGATGCTTATTCGTATAGACGTTTATTGCTTGGTTATTGTGATCTCTGGCCTTTTAACTGGTTGTGGATTGTAAAGCCGTTTATGATGGATCATTTCATTATTCATATCACGACCTGTGGTTTACTTTTAACTATTGTAATCTAGCATTTGTTTTCATGTTAGTATCATAGCAAATATTCATGTTTGGTTGTTGACTTCCTTAAGAGTTTAGAGTTCAAAGCCCACACTAAGCCACTAATGTGTACATATTTTAAGGCGGAATTATCAGATTTTTAGATAACATTTGAACATGTTACATCTCACAATTCTCTACAAGGTTGAATCTTAAAAATCCTTGAAGTTTCTTCTTAGCATGTATCGTGACTTTAATACCATGTTGTTATGCTAATCTTAATGATTGTCATGTATTGATACATTTATTTGGCAGAAAAAAGAACTAAACACAACCAATGGGATTGATCAAGTCATTTTATGGAAACGTGGTCATACACATCGCAAAGGAAAGATTCCACATCCTGGTGTTGTAGAAGCTTTTGTAAGAAATCTTCTCCTCTTCCTTTGTGTGGCTTATGTGTCTTCTTTAAAAATGAGAAAATATCTGATGTTTTACACAATTAAACAGGAAAAAACTTGAAAAAGCTCAAGCGAGCATGGTGAAGATGATATTCTTGCAAAAAGGCCTTTGGAGAGGACAAAACTACGGGAGACCTAAAGGAATTGGTTTTGGAGCGACACATAAAAAGGTTGCTGCCCAGTCCCACTATAAGTTGCTGATTACAGAGTGTCAGGAATCTTGAGAGAACTGAATGATCGGTTGGTGCAGATAGAGGTGAGAATTTAAACTTGACTAGTTCTTATTTTCATGATGAATTCAAACTTGATTGTGACCCACATACTGCTGATATTGTCTTAATATAGGAAAGGAACTCAAGGTGTGTTTGCAACGGAGTATCACCCTCTCGCAGTCAAGTCCAAAAGCCAAAGAACAACCAGGAGGCTAGCACTAGCAAGATCGGTTCTCGGCGATGTTAGAGCCTCGACTCATACCACCCCAAGTCAGGTCCAAGTGCCGAGAGATTCCAACCTTGCAAGCTGTTAAGCTGGTACAAGGAGGGCGAAGTGGTGGCGGAGGCTGAGATTGTTGAAACAGATCCAAGTAAGGATGTACATGGAAAGCCAATAGGTTTTGGAGCCTACTCTGTATGTGTGAAGGTTTCTTATGTGGAGGATGCTCCTGTCTTCAAGGAGACTTCGGAGAAGCCAAATTTGTTGGTGAAGCTGTTTCTGTGTGTTATCACATGGCCCAAGGATCGAATTTCCTACGAGTAAACTTTCTTAATCATCTTTGATATTTTGTGGAAGACTTCACTTTTTCATAACAAACATCATCACCGCCACTTTTTGTATGTTTTGTGTATATTACATGGGTATGTGAATGTTTTTGTGTATATCACATGGGTATGTGAATGAATCTTTCGATTCAGTGGGTTTAGTTTAATTTGAATGAATCTTTCAGCTTTAGATCCTGTTTATGTTTCAGTTTAATCTAGTTGGTTCCTCACATTTCACAACACAAACAAGGTGCCAAAAGTGAAATATGTATATAATGGGCCTTATTCACATATAGAGTGTTGTGTTAGAGATTTCCACTACCCAACCAAGATATTGTGAAATAACATCTTTACTAATAATAACAGTTGTTTTATATCTTTCTAAGATACCTTACTTGTGTTGTCCATGATAGTCCTACAATACTAGTAAGAGTGGTGTTCAAAAAATTCTACTACACATAGAATAGTTGTATCATGGTGGTTTTACAATTCCCACCAACTGTAGCGACTCTAATAATCACAATACTAATAGGTGTTGTGTTAAAAAAAATTACTACCCAGTATAATGATTGTAAAAATAAATCTTGCAATATAAGTAGGAGTTGTTTAGTACAATTGCACAACTCTAGGAAGTGTAATGACAATTGTATTCACAATACTAATAGATGTTGTCTTAAAGTTTTTAACTACAGAAGCCAGATATTGTGAAAAACTTTATTACAATATAACTATGTGTTGTACAAGATAGTTCCACGATACACTACTTGTGTTGTCCAAGATATTCCTACAACAACATTCAAGGGTTGTGTTAGGCTTTGTAAAAAAATCGAAAGAGAATCACAACTTTGTAAAAATATTGTCGAACCATGAATCACATCACCCTTTACAACACTTAGACAAGTATTGTAGAAAATCTTGGACTTTCTACAATACCCCACCTACACAATACATAAAAAAGCGTTGTAGTAGGGGTACTACAACCCTAATACAGTGTTGTAAATGATGATTTTTCCCGTAGTGGTCGTTGCGCCCGATATGGGCTACTGTTGCATCGGCGAAATAGTTCAGCAATTTCTGCGCCTCCGCTCTGTATGGGGCTGGGGTTAACTCCTTTAGTATGTATACTCCATTTACTTGGTTGACTAGTAGTTTAGACTCCCCTCTTATTTCCAGACGTGTATCTCCATCTTGTTTAGCCAAGGAAAAACAAATGAGGAAGGCTTCGTACTCTGCTGAATTGTTGGTGCAGGGGAAGTCTAGATTGAAGGAGTGTGAGAAAACTTCGCCAGTCGGCGATACCAGAACCACACCGGCCCCTCCTGTGCCATTGTTGGGGGTGGAGGATCCGTCAAAAATAATAGTCAGGTTTCCTCTTGGATGAAAGAGATTCCGGAAAGTCCTCAGGGAGATCCTCGCGCAATGTTACAATATTTTCTCCTGGGAATACTGCTAACAAATCTACAACCGCCTATCCTTTGATGGCCCTCGGAGAAGCACATGTTATGTCAAATTCGGACATCTGTAGGAGCCATTTGGCCGGCCTTCCTATCAGAGCAGGCTTTAAGAGGAAGAACTTCACAGGATCAGATTTGGATATTAACACCACTTTGTTGGACAACAGGTAATTCCTGAATTTATGGATGAAGTAAACCAAGGCTAGGCATGCCTTTTCTTCCTTGGGGTACCTGAGTTCAGCGTCTCTCAAAGTTCGACTAAAGTAATATATCGGGTACTCAGTCCCTTCGTCATCCTCCTGGGCAAGGAGGGCTCCGACAGCAGTGTCACTGAAGTCCGTGTAAAGATGTAACGGTTTTCCTTGCATGGGTGATTTCATGATGGCTGGGCAAAGATAATGTTCGTTGAATCTTCCGAAATGTTACCTGTTGTAATGAGTTCTAGACAAATCTTGCTCATTTCTTTAGTAATGGGGTAAACGAGGCAATAAGTTGGGCCAATCCGGGTATGAAGCGGAGGATGTAGTTTATTTTCCCCATGAATCTCTGGAGTTTCTTCACGTTCCGTGGTGGTGGTATCGTGAGGATAGCTTGTGTATTGGTTGGGTCAACTTTGATCCCCTCAGCGGTTACTTGGAAGCCCAGGAACTTGCCCGAGGAGACGCCAAAAACACACTTTAACGGGTTCATTTTTATCTTGTATTCACGGCACCTTTTGAACACCTGCTGTAAAAATTCTGTATGAGCTGCACGGGTCCTTGATTTGAACACTATGTCATCTACATAATCCTCAACCTACTTGTGCATCATGTCGTGGAAAATGGTGGTCATGGAACGTTGGTATGTAGCGCCAGCATTTTTCAAAACGAAAGGCATCACAGTGTAGTAAAAGTTTCCGAGAGGAGTCCGAAAAGCGTTCTTGCTTGCATCATGCTCATACATCTTTATTTGGTTGTAGCCGTTGTACCCGTCCATGAAAGAAAACATACCATGTCCATTGGTGGAATCTACTAACATGTCGATGTTGGGGAGAGGAAAGTCATCTTTATGGCAACATTTATTTAGATCTCTGAAATCAACGCAGCACCTGATTTGACCATTCTTCTTCTTCACTGGAACTATGTTTGCTAACCAGGTGGGGTGGTGGATTGGTTTGATGAAGCCATCCTCCAATAATTTCTGAACCTCCACCTTAATATGTTCTTCAATATTGTGTCGGAACTTCCTTGGGGTCTTCTTGACCATCTTGGACCCGGGTATCACATGCAGATAGTGAGTGACCATCTTCTCGTCCAATCCAGGCATTTCCTCGTACATCCATGCGAATACATATTGATATTCCTTGAGGGGTTCAACCAACTTTGTGCGTTCGTCCGCGCGCAGAGTCGAGCTTATGGAGATGGGTTGTGGAGCTTCCTCATTCCCGATATTGACAATTTCGAGCTTGTCCGTGGTTGAATTGGTGCAGTCGTGTAGCTGCTGAGGTGCGTCAGGCACCTCTTCTCGTGGTTCATTATTGAGTTGGTATTCCATTGGGCGGAGAGACCGTGTGGTGGTCTCCCCTATTAATTTCTAATAGAGGCGCTAATATACGGTTTTCCCATTTTCGTCGTAACCCGTAATGAAAGTCCGTTCTCGCTTGGTTGGAATCAGGCTCTGATTCTGTAGATGAAGGGGAGTGCGCCTCTTTCCTGAAGGTGTGATGTGAGGTCCATTTCCTCTTCGGGGTTGTGCATGACTATCGCTTCCTTCAATGGACGTCCATTTCGGCAGTGGGGTGTGGTGAGCCTTACTGGTTGTGACTTGTGTCCCCTGTCTTGGCTCAAAAACTTCCGTGCCATAGATTGGCGCATAGGGAGATAATTACGTTGCGATGCGAACAACCTCTTCGTTTAGCATGGTTTTAAAGCATTGGTGGTACGCTGAAGGAATGATACTGTTGTCGTGGATCCATGGTCTTCCCAATATCATGTGGTAGTCTGGATCCTTTTCAATCACCTCGAATCTTACTTCTGACTGGACAGGTCCCACCGATAGATTTATATTGACGTACCATAGGTATTGGTTTGGTTACCTTCAAAGTCTTTCATGGTAGTAGGTTATCTTATCACCTCGCTTGATTGTACTTTCGTCGTCCTGAGCGTCCTAAGGGTGACAACATTGAAGGACGCCCCTGTGTCGACGAGGGCCCTTTTGAATTCCACGTCTTTTATTTGAGCAGTGACGTGTAAGGCACGGTTATGACCTTCTTCATCCATCATGTCGTCGTCAGTGAACGTGATATTATTAATGGATGAATCCTGCATTCTTGTTATTTCCGAGCATTTAGGAATCAAGGGAACCCTTGACGTTATTCGATTGATGGCGGCGAACGTCTCCGTCCGTTGACCCCTTGAGAGATGTAAGAGTTCACATAGGTTTTCCACCAGTGAGGCCGCTTCTTGGATCACGGGTATCTGGTTGGAAATGAAGTTGTAGGCTTGAGAGTACTCATTCGGGACGTCAGTCCCCAGATCCGAAATTTCTGAGGAAGGTGAACCGCTCAGCTCTGTCGTCAAACTGATGAGGAAATATAGTATGGCGTTGATTGCATCTTTCATCAGATCCATGTTTTTGGTGTGAATCCCCTGGACCCGTGCCAGATCAATCAACCTTGGAACTCCTTCTTCTGCCGCATTGTTGGGCATCAAAATACTTTCATTTTACTGAGTGGAATCCGAGGATACAGATTCAGTCCAAAGACCAACCATCCTTCCTTGTTAGAGGTACGTATTTAGAGACTGATATTTGGACCGATAGATCAATCCTCATGCTGTGGTCGCCAATTATTTATAGGTGAAAATAGCTTCCGATGATTTTGGTAATTGCAGGTGTGAAGGTGAGAAACTGTTTAAACCCTAAACAATGTACTGCAAGGGAGTACTTTTAGGTTCGAGAGATCAATCTGTACAAGTCCAGCCTAAACCAAGAAATGGCCGTTCCAGACTTGCTTCGGTCACAAATAGGAGGAGAATGGGTTGGTTTTGTGGAGGGAAGCAAGGAGAGTGTGAGACTAGAATAGTTTATTCTAGAAGAGCAATTGGGTTTCTACAACTCGTTTTCAGAAAAGTGGGAGATCTCACGAGGGGAGCTAACGGGTAAGTATTCTGAGTGTTGTCTTGTCCGAATGAACTTGTTGTTAAAATAGAAATAGGTAAAACCTATTTATACAAGTTGTAGTAGAAACGTACCCTGGTCTCATTAAGGAGTGAGGAGTAAATGTGAGGAGGTGGTAACCGTATGCATGGACTTGATTATTCCATAAAGTGGTTAACGCATGAAATTGATTTTCATGAAACTGTTAACGTTAAGGAATTGATGTTCCATAAGGTTGTTAACTCACGGATTTATGTCCCATTAATGTTTTCCCACATAACTCCCGTATTTACAAGGCTCCTCACTCTTATAACACTTCCTTATGAGGTGCGTAGTGTATGCCGCACGCTGTAGACCACCAAACCAATACCCAAAAAATATCCCCCAATTTGTTTTGATGTCTCGAATGTTCTTGGAGAACATGTAATACGTTGTTGTGGCTTGGAAAGTTGAGCTCGGGGAACTTGCTAGCCTGGTGACCTTCGATGGTCGAGATTTTGTATCTTGAGAGGTGCGTTGCGCGCCTTAGTTTTGGTAGTGAGGGCCATCGTGGATGCGCGACCAAGGTGTTGTTTAGACTTTGCGCGTAGGGCCAATGGTCTGCCATGGGCGTATAACATGGATGGGGACAATGCAAGGGGCGCTTGGCTTGGTATAGTGTGACTAGCATAGCTAGGGCCAAGGCATGGGTGTTTGGCTTGGCTAGGTGCGGTTTGGCTTGGAGCGTGGGGCCAAGGGTTTGCCATGGTCGCATGGCATGACTAGCTTGGGCTAGGTGCGTTCCCAAGCTATGGTTTTTGGGCCAAAGTCGTGAGGGGACTTTAGGCGTCCAGGATTTTCTCCTGGGATTGAAGAGTAGCCATTGATGCGCGCCTTTGTTTTAGAAACCCTAATTAGTGCCCTTCACTAGAATTGTTGTAGTATTCTAGTACTGACTTGGATTTTGACGGTCCGCCCCTCAAATCAACCGGAAATGAATTTCCTATCTCCTTACGAGTGGATATTTAGGTTTTGAAATCGTTCGGGAGGAGAAAACAGCCCGAGAGAGAAACTCAGGAAGAATTCAGGAGGGATGGAGGCATGGCCAGGCTATAATGGCATGCCTTGGCGCAACTAGGTTGGCATGGGATGCCTTGGCGTGGTTTTGCACATGGGGCCAAGGGTTTTCCATGGTCGCATGGCATAGCTAGCTTTGGTTAGGCGTGTGACCAAGCTAGGGTTTTTGGGCCAAAGTAATGAGGTGACTTTGGGCGGCCAGGATTTTCTCCTGGGATTGAAGAGTAGCCATTGATGCGCGCCTTTGTTTTAGAAACCCTAATTAGCGCCCTTCACTAGAATCGCTGTAGAATTCTAGTACGGACTCGTATTTTGACGGTCCGCCCCTCAAATCAACCGGAAAAGAATTTCCTATCTCCTCACTCGGGGATATTTAGGTTTTGAACTCGTTCGGGGGAGATAACAGCCTGAGAGCGAAACTCAGGAAGAAATCAGGAGGGATTGCGGCATGGCCAGGCAATCATGACATGCCTTGGCGCAACTAGGTTGGCATGGCATGCCTTGGCGTGGTTTGGCACATGGGGCCAAGGGTTTTCCATGGTCGCATGGAATAGCTAGCTTTGGTTAGGCGTGTGACCAAGCTAGGGTTTTTGGGCCAAAGTCATGAGGTGACTTTGGGCGGCTAGGATTTTCTCCTGGGCCATTGATTGTTGCATGCCTTCACTTTGGTAGCCACAAGGGGAAGGCCAGCATGGTGGCGCGGCATGAGAGGCCATGGCGAGACGTGTTTGGCATGGCGCGGCTAGCCTTGGCTAGGTTAGGGATTTGGGCCAAAGGTCGTGAGGAGACCTTAGACGGCCAGGATTTGCTCCTGGGATTGAAGGGCACCCGTTGATTGCTGCATGCCTTCACTTTAGTGGTCGTGAGAAGAAGGCCAACATGATGTCGCGGTTAATATAGCTAGTGCCAAGGCGGAGCGCGATTGTCATGGAGCGGCTAGCTTGGGATAGACGTGGATGGCATGATTTGTCATTGGCATAAGGGTGCGGTTGGCGTGGTTGGCATGCTTTGGCGCGGTTGGGTGTGGTTGGCATGATTTTCCACTGGCACACGAGACGTGGCTAGCATAGCTAGGGCCATGGCATGGTGCGTCTGGCATGGTGCGACTATCTTGGGCTAGGTGTGGCTGGCATGACTTGCCATTATCACGCGGGTGTGGCTAGCATAGCTAGGTCCATGGAACTGTGCGATTGGCATGGTGCAACTAACTTGGGCTAGGTGTGGCTGGCATGATTTTCCATTGGCACAAGGGTGCGGCTAGCATGGTTGGCATGATTTGGCGCGGTTGGGTGTGGCTGGCATGACTTTCCATTGGCACACGAGATGTGGCTAGCATATCTAGGGCCATGGCATGGTGCGATTGGCATGGCGCAGCGAACTTGGGATAGGTGTGGCTGGCATGATTTTCCATTCGCACACGTGAGAATTAGGGCTTGGTTTTTCTAACCTTAATTTGAAAAATATACCCTGGTAATTAGAGACACATTAAAGGATTTTATTTAATGCGCCTAGTAAATGCTTGTTTTAAATGGCTGTTAGGGTTTAGTGTTTTACGATTTTAACCCTATACTAAAAACCATCATCAACATCAAGATGACAAGGATTGTACAATAATGTAAGAACGAAAGAGTTTAAGAAAATCTGTTTATCAGCATAAAGTCTTCCAAGAATCTGATTAAATGGGTGCCCTAACCTATCATGACATGTATGAGGAGACGCAAATAAAGTTGCTGAAAAGTAATATTGGGTGTGAGGCATATGATTGATAGAATACAAGTTATTGAATACTTTACCATGAGCAAGTACAACATCAGAATATCAGGTACTAACAATACATTGTTCAACATAAAAGCTAGTTGCCGATGTGATATGTTTTGAAGTATCAGTTGAAGTAATAGCAAAAGACTTATTATTTCTAATTTGAACCTGATCCTTGCCTTTGTAATTGGAATTATTCCGCAACAAATTTTAATCTCTAGTGATCTATGCAGTATCACCAGAGTCAGATATCCAATGTAATGCAGTTGATGTAGATGGATAAGAAAAAAATTATCTTCATTCAATATGGTAAAAGTTTGTTGATGAGTACCATGTTGAGCTTCATTTGCAGGAGTAGAAAAATTTGGAGGATGATATTGAATATAACACCTGCTAGCATAATGCCCTTTTACATATTTGACAATCTATACAAGAAAAATCTCTTCTACCACTATTTCCATGTCCATAAATACTACCTTGACTTTAATTATTTCCTTGACCATTCATGTAACCAGAATTATTCTTGGAATTCTTATTCTTTCTTGGCTCGCCTCTACCACTATCGTTAATTTTTTTTGCTAGTATTTCCATTTCTACCATAAAGAGCAGTAGGATGTTGTTCATCAAAAACAATACTTGAATCTTGTTGTTGTTCAATGAGTTATTGCTCATGATTTAATTACATTGGTTTTTTTTACTGTAACTGTAAAATGATTTTCTCTATTTTGCGCAGATACAAAAAAACGGTCAATTCTCTTCCTAACCCATTTAATTCATACACCATCAAATCCGAATCACTAATTCTTTCTCCAAAAAATCAGCTATAGTCTTGATATTATGTAAGTAAACCAGAATAGTCATATTACCTTTCTTGATTATGTGAAGTTGATTTCTGAGCATGATTTTCTTTGCCATGAAGTGGCTTTTGAAGCTGACTTCAAGAAATGACAAGATTTCTCTTAGCAGTAGAAAGATCCAAAACATCACCAGATACAAAATCAGTAAATGTTGCCTTCATGCAACTTGTGACAAAAAAATTTATTTTCCTCCAAAGAACCCATTTTGGATTCAAAATTAAGACTCCATCAACTTCTATTTTCTTAACCGGTTCTTCCACATCACGTTAACATATCCATACAAATCATTTGAAACTAAAATAGACTACATTTGATCACGCCATAGCAAGAAATTATTAGAACCCAATTTTGTCGACACAAAATTAGAGATGTTGGTGAAAGGAAAGGTAAAATCAAGAGAATCCCCATTTAAGCGGCGGAATTTGAATTGGAACCCATATTTCTTCTTCTTGTATATAGAATTGAGATGACACATCAACTAAATCCGAAAAAGAAATCAAGAAACAGATCTTGATGTGATTCTGACCTAAACTAGAAAAAAAAATTGAAAAAGATATTGAAAATTTAGATATCAACCATAAAAAGTTGTAATAAAAGTTTGTTCGATTCAAAAATTGCTGCAAAGAATCATGGCCCAAGAATTATTGAGAAACAATACTAGCAGAAGATGAAAAATGTTGTCTCAGGATCATCTGATACCATGAGAAACTTGTGATCCTTATTATTATTAGGTCTTCAGATAATATAAAAAGCCTTAGACGGTCAGATTACATTAAGTTGGTGGTTAGCCTGGCAACAAGCTGCGCACCAACACCCTTTTGGATTGCTAAACCTATTCTATGAAAAATAGTACCCCCTATCTTATAATTAACATCATGATTGGTGATACAATTCTTCAACCTCTTCAAGAGAATGATAGTATCTTCACCCAACTCCCCTAAAGTCGTAAATGCTAAAACAGCAAACACGTACCCGTTAGTGGAACACTTATCAAGGTATTTGATTCGTTTACGCGTTTTAGCAATCTAAATGTCCTGATCTGGGATAAAAGTACGCACTCCCCCACCAGTGAACGGTGAAACAACCGTAACATCAAAACAAACATCCTGGCCATTCTCCCAACCGTGAACAAGCATGTCAGCCGGTCTCAAGGGCGTATTGTTGTCTGATAATAATCCAAGATCCACCTCCTTCCTCACATGTGCTCCAGCCTTGTAACAAATATCAACGAAAACATCTCTTGCCAGGTCATGGCGGAATTTGTTGCCAACATCATTAGCGCAATGCACAGCATGATCTCCGAAAATATCCATATTTTTTTTGCAACTTGAGCATGTACTATCTTCTCCGAAAAGAGGTATTCCCAATCTATAACTTAACACTGACCTAAATTGCCTTGGTCCTATACTTTGATTTAAACCAGAGATGGGAATCGCCTTAAGAAAATCCAAAGCATGTGGCATCCTGTTGCTTTGCCATAAAACTGAATCTCGACTGGACATGGAGTATTGTGATGGAATCCGCTTCTTCACCACATCAAAATATAACACTGCCAACGAACGCATTGGATGTGGGGCAATATTATTAATGTTGAAGGTAGAAGAGGACAAACCACATACCTCTTGGAAATTATTCAAAGCTTGCTTGAAGCACGCGCTAGTGACCTCCTCAGAGGAAACATTTAGTATGGTCTCAAAAGCCCCTAGTCCTGGAAACAAGAAGCGATATAACAATACTGGCTAGTGTCTTCCATTGTGTAGACACCGAGACCCCCATCCTTCATTGGCAAAGTGGAGAGACGTTGTTGCAGTGGTCCAAAGCCAGCGCCATCTCCCGTGACAATGTGCCTCAAAAAAAGCATCAAACGTTGATCAAACAAGGATTTAGCTTGAAGCAGTGCCAAGGGGCTGGCAGTCCTCATAGCAAAATATAATCTTGACACCCCAAATATAACTACGTAATGAAGAAGCTCGCTTTGAGGATCTTGCGTTTCTTCACACTTTCCATTAGATAAATTGTTTTGTCTACTCTAGCTTGTATTAGATCGCTGCTGAAGTTAAGATCTAGGCTAACCGAGCCGCCAAAAGAGTTTCACCCTCTAGAAGGCCTACCCATGTCCGATGGGAACACGTTATCGGCAATACTCCTAGGGTCAACCACAGGCCATAAAATCTCAGTCTTCTTGATGTTAAGATGAAGCCCTCTGCTGTCGCCTTCTGACTGAATAATGCTTAAAGCCTTTGACACTTCCAAACATCCCCTACCAAAGTGCCATCATCCAAGTACCACGCTTGTAGGTCAAGCTTACATTGTGAAGAAATCATACAGACCATCGGATGTAAGGCTAGAGCAAATAATAAGGGTCCCAAAGGATCACCTTGATGAACCCCCTTTGCCGAAGATAAATTGAAATCGTTATAATAAAGCCTTGCGGGCTTAGCATAACAAAACTCTACCCACCTCGCGATACCTGGGCATTTGCTCCGCACCTCCTTGATGAGAGTGCTCCTATCAACTAAATTAAAGGCGTTTGTGAAATCAACTAACAACATGGTCATATTCCCCTGCCTCCCTTTAGACTCAAGTAATCTATTGGCCGAGTGCGACTGCTTCTCCTCCGCCTGGGATACCAACTCCGAATTGATGATTGCCCAAGTATACCGACATTTCCTTTCCCACCGCCGATGCTTGCCAACTTGGAACACATCCTCCTCCAAACCGTGCCTACTCTTGCTATTGGCCTAAGACCACCTCCCCGGCTTTATCAAAGGATTTAAAGGAGCGCTGGCCACAAACTCACCCAGAACAGATGGGAATCTACCTGCCAACCATAAGTTAACGACCCCAGCCATAGATGCAAGTAGTTCCTCAGCAACCGCCGTCGCATCCCCACTAAGAGCATCTGCAAGGTGCTGGGCTCTCAGACCGTCCCTCCCACAAGATGTCCCCCTAGGGAAACTCCTAATCGTGCCTAATACTTCCTTAGCATCCACGTAAACAGCCGCCCCGTTAATGGGTTCTGAAGGTATGTCCGGTGGTTCAGCCGCAGGGTGCATACGCCTCAGTTCGGTCAATGTTGATAATGTAGTTGGTGCGACACCACTGGAAGATAGAATACGCACTGCCGCTGCGTAGTGCCCTGAAGCCAACTTTCTCTTACAAGCTTGAAGATTGGTTTTCTTCCTCTTGGAGCCTTGAGTAGCTTGTCTACTCTCTTGCCCCGAAGGAGCCAACAATTTTCGAGCTAAGATAAGGCAGCCATTTTTCTCCCTCCACACATTCAAGGCTCGATTAATGCTATTAGCCTGTAATCTCCTTCTATTAGCAGATCTCGCTTCATTGGTATTCTTGGGGTTGTACAAAGTTAGAGTGCAGCTGGGCAATAACAACAATTTGATCCAAGATGTTAAATCAGTAGGCTTAGCCAGAATCTTGTCTATCGTCTCTTTCAGAGTTCTGGAGAAGTTAAGCCTACACGATGGAGGAATGCTAGCAGTCGTCTGCACCTATTTCTTAAAAATTGCATCTAGCACTTCCAAGGTCAGAACATTCGCTTCCTCCTCAATGGCCTCATTGCCAGCGACCAGGGAACCTATGCAAGGTTTTATAATGCCATAAATCAAAAATGTTGCATTGTTACCATCCAGGGGACCCGCAATAGTATCACCGTGATCACGACAGGGACGGCTCCATGCACGAAGGTGCATACACTCACCGCACAACCACATCTTTAGATGTCTTAACCCAACCTCCCAAGCATCATAAATGTCTGCATCATTACCAATACGTGCTCGCACACACCCCGCTTTCTCGGCAGAACCAAAATGTCGATCGTGAATATGGCTAATTAGAGAACTTCGAGTGAAGCCTCTACCCCTAACCCCATCCCTGCAACCATCAAAGATCCTAAACGGACAATGGAAAGTTGAGTCACCCAAGGGATTAATAACGGCCGAAGGAGAAGAAGAGTCTTGGAAGGGAGAAGATGGTTGTCCTTCCCTTGTCATGACCAAAGGAGCCGAAATGCAGCCCACAACAAGCTCCCGGCAGTTGCTCATTTGATTCAGAATTTTTATCAAACACCTTCCGTGCGTTAAACAACTCACGGAAACATAAACGTGTAGAATCACAAACGGATAGAATCACAAACGTGTTGAAACCCAAACATATAGAATCACGTAAACATTGAACCACAAACGGAATGAATAACCAAATCACAAAGGAAAAATCAGGTTTCTTGAGCAACAAAAATCAAAAATTTGAAGAAACCGTTTCCTGAATTGGTTGCTACAGTAATACTGTAGCAGGTGACTAAAAAATGCACTTTTTTGACTAAAAAAATCGCACTTAATTTGGAGAAGAAGAGTCTTCAGATAAACTGATCTAGAGATTATTACAGTGTTTTTAAAGACAATTATTAGCTGTAATGAACAACAGCCAGACACTAAAACTAATACAGCACAAGTCAAGTCAACATTGACTAGTTGACTTGACACTCAAGTTGTTGATATGTTTACATATATATAAGGAGTATAAAGCATTGGTTCTTCTTGTTGATTTCTTCTAAGTTCTTGTCCCAACACTTTTAGGCATCTATCGAATTTCACTAGTCTCACTAGATACCAACCACATAGTTTGTGTCCCAACACTTTTACGCATCTATCGAAGTTCACTAGTCTCACTAGATACCAACCACATAGTTTGAAGCTTTGACATCGCTTTGAAGAAGCAACAATTAAGAATTTGTTAGGAAACAGAGTTGGGGAATTTTTAAGCTTGAAAAAACAATCTCAAGTACTAGTTGATCATCACGCAAAAAAACTGCATGGACAGGACAATCGAGGTAATCAAATTGCAAGTTGGGCGGAACTTTTGAAAACCTACTTGCACCACAAGGAGATGATGCACGCCGCACAACTGCGACATTGCCAATACAAAGACCATCTAAACCATCTCCACTAGAGTTTATCATCATTCCAACTTCAGTCTTCTTTGTGATGAAGGCTAAAAAATGAACCTCTTTAATAAACTTGTTCTTTATGGCATCAACAATATTGCCTCCACTGATTTTCAAGAGGGATCATCCATCCAATGATGATTCAATAATTCTCTTCAACGTATACTTATAATGTCTTCAGATGAAAAATTATAACAAGAAACGACCAATTCGATTAAAAAACTCAACACATGGCATCTCTCAATGTAATCTTCCTACAAGAACACTTCTGAGTTAAGTCTAATACATGGTAAATGAACACTTCTGAGATGAGTCTAATACATAGTAAATGAGAAATGACAATTTAATGACTCACTTTTAGACAACCGAATAAAAACAAGAGGCAACTGCATAACTAAGAACTTTAACTAGTAATACCAGAATTAGTATTCTGGATAAGGAGAGATGGTCCCCGAATCGCGTACGATTTCTTCAAAATTCTTTGGCAAGATACTGTAGGTCCCAAACTTCCTTAACTTACGATAAAGTAATTTTGGATGTGTGTATTCATTGACTTTGGACCTCTCCTCCACCATAATCAGACTAGAATGCACCCTATCTCCCGTGAACACTTCATCATAAACAGTATCAACAACTTCTTCAGGAATTTCATTTGGTTTCATCACCATTTCATACAATTCAAGTTCATCAACTAGCAAACCAAACCGGTCGATCTTCTTTTTGGTGGTTGAAATGCTAAAATATCTTGCCAAATGATCAGATCCACAACAAGGCCTAACATTAACCGTTTTAAAGTTGTTTACCTTATAAAACAAATCCAGAATATCTGATATGACCGGAAAGAGTAGATCGAAATCGTCTTCCATGACTCTGTGTCCATACAATAGAACGCCCGCACAAGCTGTGCAAAGCTTATGACCATTCCAGCGGCCAACTTCACTCATACATACTGGCGTGCAACATGTAAGCTTAAGACAAATATTAAGAATATTACGAACAACAACTGAATTGCAATACAGTTTGATTTCATCCCAAAACCATGGTCAAAAGCAAGTTGTAAAGCACTTCTAACACCTTGAAAATCATAATAAATAAGTGGAAGCTTGCCTTTTAGAGAAACACCGACAGATGCAACCTTTGGCCTACCAAAATGGTCGAAAAGTACAACTCCATATCCCCCTTTTCCTCCATCCTTTTCAATACAACCAGTAACACTTGCAGTGTAAGACAACTTAGGCCTACCATCAGCTGCAGTGAGAATGGTTCCCAGCCAGTTTGGTTTTCCCTCTTCATGCCAAGAAGCTTTCCACTCCTGCTTATCTGGTATAGGTATTACATTGTAACCAACACCAAGTTCCCTCAGCCGAGCAGATGCCAATAGCTTGATCAAAAGACAATGGTAAATTGGTGAGCCCCTATTTTTTTCAACGAAATCACTTCCAAGAAGATGCCGATAGTGATAAGTGAAGACAATTACAAACATTATATCAAACCAATTACTGATATATTAGTTCAACTGGATTTATCAGCTAAATTTAAGTTACATAACATAGTACTATCATACAGACTCCGTATTCCTCGGGTTGTGGAAGTTACAATTCAGACTGACATGCAGAATGTTCTAAGCAAACTACTAGCTAGACAAAGATACCAAGACATATCAAACACTCTCGAACCATTCTTGAATGCAGGTTGAACTTATAATTACCATGATTTTTTTAGCTTTCTGGGATTACATCAAATTAGTCAGAAACAAGAGATGCAAAACTATTGACAATTCCATTATGAAAGCCGCTGCTGGTAACTTTCTGACCCATTAGTTGGAAATGATTACGAGAGGGCAAGGGTCAAGAGTAAACTAACGGCATAGAAAATCAGAAATAGAGAAGATAGTCGTCATAAATATGGTTCGTTCAAATATAACTTTGATGGAAGCACTATTATGATACAAGATGGCCCCAAATCATTTCGGCTTCTTGTACCATTGCACTTTCGTTAAACCGTACGCTTTTAAAAGTTAACAGCCTAAAACAGATCATGCCTTTTATTTCAGAATGAACCAAAAATGTCCTAAAATCTGTTGGAAAGCTAAGCTTACTAACGAACTCTAAGGCAGAGGAATGAACACTAATTCTAAGAATGTTCCCCCTAAGGTGTGGGTGAAAATTTTATCTCCTAAGAAGTTGTGATTGGTTGTACAAGCCAGAAGAATGCTACGTAAATCTGATGATGCTTCCCATATAAAAAGAAAAACTCGAAAAAAAAACTTCTTCATCACTTCATTTGGACAAGAATGAGTTCGGGAGAATATGTATAGACTTAAAATGTCCATTTACGGGTGAGCTAGCTTTAAGATTTGAGAAAACTCAAAATCTACCCACCAACATGAAACTCTTTGTTTGTACAACCTTTTTTATGAGAATTACATATTCAAAAAATAAAAATAGAAGCAGCGGAAGAAGAAAAGGTACCTCAATACATCCATGATTGCCTTGTCAGGATGAGTAAACTCAGCACTCAAGTCAAAGGCTGGAGGAGTAAGCGGCTCGGCATTTAACTCAACGAATTCCTGCAAAATTGATGCAGCGTTTACAACAACAACAAAAAAAGTGTTAGATATTTAAGGCTAGCTGCTTCAAAAATTAAGTAGAGTCATTAAGAAAACAAAAGGCTGCTACCAAGAACAACAATTTATGTAGCATTATTTATTCAAGTAATTACTAAGTAAACCATCTATAGGTGCGACATAGTTACATTCTTGTAATCCAATTACTGAAACCAAACCATACTACAGTAATAACAACTAGGAGAAGATCCGAAACATATCAATGAACAAGAAAGAAACTATCAGTCAAAAATTGTGATTTAGGGTTTTATTTGCTTTACATTTTCACAAACCCGTTTATAGATTTTCTTCTATCAACAATGCACAATATACTAATGTAATAAAAGTACTCACGCGTTGTGGCCTTTGATCTTCCTTCTCAGGAGATGGTGGTAAAACATTGTTTTGCTTCTCCGTTGAACCTGATAGCTGAGTTGAAATACGAGATGATAGATTCTTCACGAAAGAAGAAAGAGAACCGTTTGCAACACGAGGTATTGGAATCGTCGATGGTAATATGGAGTGGCTTCTTAATCCAATCATTGCGAAATTAAGCACGATTTAAATATTACCGACTCGTTGTCGATCAAAAAAAAAAAAAAAAAAAACCGACTCGTTAGAAAGTATCAAACTTAAGGTAACTCCGGCAGTGTGGTTAAACTTAAGGTATGGTTAGAGAAATGGGTTTGATTTGCGGTATGATACCCAGATCAAAAAGGGCCTCACATATGTTTTGATTTTGCCCATAAAATTCAAGATTGATAAAGCCGGGTACCATTCTTAGCGGGGTGGTACCATTTCATATAAGCATGGGTTTTCATCTGTTTCTTACTTGTCTCGAGGGATTGACATCCATGAGCAAAGCCACCTGGGAAGCAAAAGTGAATGTTTACAAGAAATGGGGTTGGTCGGAAGACGAAATTCAAAGTGCATTTGAGAAGCATCCTCAGTGTATGATCCAATCCGAGAAGAAAACAATGTCCACAATGGATTACCTTGTGGAGGAAATGGGTTATGGTCAATAACTTATTACCAAATGTCCCCGGATTCTTACTTATAGCTTGGAGAAGAGGATTATGCCTAGATGTGTTTTTATTCAGCTTCTTGTCTCCCGGGGACAGATTAAGAAACCTGCCTTAAGTGCAATATTAACAATCTGTGAGAATGCTTTCTTGAAGAAGTATGTGAACAAGTATGAGGCAAAAGTTCCATAACTATTGAAGGTATACCGTACTTCACTAGATAGTACTTCGTGAACATTTAATGAGTTTATTTGGATTCAGAAATTGCAGTTTACATAGTCTTTCCCCTCTTTTGTATTGTTTATGGAGTAGCAGTTGGGGATGTAGGATCTGGTCACCATTAAGGTAAAGTGGAAAAAGAGTGAATTCATGCCTAGAATATTTGCATATTGAATTTTGTGTCTCTTGCTTTTATCGTACTTAATATGATTGGTAATTCAAATTCTTACGTTTAACCCATACCTTTTTTTCATTTCATGTGATCACGACTATCCTAATAATTTGAAGCTCTATGGTCACAGCTTTGTTTGAATACTTTACATGAGGATCATATATGATATGGT
>JAJJWX010003780.1:0-13783 GCA_023529315.1 Papaver bracteatum | reverse complement strand
TTTATTGGCTTTCAAAAGAAGTCGCCATGAACATACGGGGTGTTGGGTTCTATCTCGGGGTAGCACCATGTGATGAGAATATCGTTATAGGAACTACATGACAAGCACCCACCCGCACCTCTCCCCGTGATCCTTGATGTCTACTATTAAGAGCTTCCCAAAAGGCATATCTTGTGGTCGCGACGGTTTACATTCACATCATTTGGTCGACGTAATAAGTGGGTCATAAAGAGCCGCTATGATGAGTTACTCTGCTTCGATTGCGTGGCTTGTCAATCTTTGGTTGGCTGGTAATAAATGCCATGCGGTTTTGGGCTAGTTTATTGCTTGTGCGCCTCTTTGACTCATTACTTAAAACCCGGGGTGGTATTAGGCCTATTGATGTTGGTACGGCTTGGCGTATGTTGATTTCGAAAGTGGCCGCTTTCTCTGAAAGGACATGTCGTTATTTTGGTGATTACCACTGGGTTGGTTTGCCTGCGGATAAAGTATTTTACATGTTGAAATCGCTTACTTGAGATGCAAGGTCACTGAAAAATGTCAATGTTTCTCATTAACTTTTATAATGCTTTCAACATGGTGAGCATCTCAACTCATCAAGGAAGTTCTTTCTCCATTGTCTGTGTATTTCTTGCTAGGTAGAATTTTGTTACTCGAGGCCTGCTAAACTCTATTACGACTACTATATTTTGTCCTCTGCTCTTGGAGTTTAGCAAGGACCCTCCCATTCCTTTTTATTCGTTTTTGACACTTCACCCACCGGTGAAGATTATTGCTTCTCTATGCAAACTTGATTTGCATGCCTGGTACCTGGATGATGGTACTAATATTCTGGTGATACTTTGGTGGTAGCTAAAGGCTGAGTATTATTGAATGTATGACCATGCAGGGGTTTACATCTCAATGTAAAGAAAATCTTTTGGCCTTTCTATTGATCCCGGTAATAATGCTGGCGAGTTTTCTGGCCAATATTGGTAGACCTCTAACTTTGGGGTGGACCAAGAGTTTGGATCTTAGTGCAACTTTATTATGATATGATGTCGATTAGAGTGCATAAAACGGTTCAATTAATGACCTAATCAATAAACTCAAATACCCCCCAAAGTGAGATGCTATTACTTCACAATTGTACCGGGTGTGTTTAGATTATATTTCAAATGTGTACTACCAATCTTTTGCGTTCTTCAACCATCCATCGACCTTTGATGATCATTTACTTAAGTATTTCGAGACTATTAATCACGGTGTAATGGTGCTAAGGTTTGGTCATTTACAACGGAGATTATCTACTCTGCCTATAAAAGATGGTGGACTTGGCATTTACACCATGGTCGGCACCAACACTCCATCATACCTTGCTTCCAGAAATGACATTTCGCATTTAAGGTGATCCTCGTAACTCATTCTCAATAGATGAGGTTCCCGCTTATCAATTTGCACTTGAGAGATTCATCTAGGTATGTGGATTACTTTTTACTTACCGTGTCAATGATATCGCCCTTCCATACACTCCCTCGCACTACTTATTTTGATGCGGTTAAACAAATCCTGCATCAATTTTCTATGTCTCGTAAGAGATTCTATCTTTGTGGCAATGCTATCATGTTAAGCATGCTCAAGACTATTTACTGGTTGTACCCATTAGTAGGCTTTAACCTCTCAGAGGTCAGGTTTTGATCCCACTTTTTGTTGAGAATGGTTTGTGCTAATCTAGAACATGCTATTGTGCTAAATTAGGTCCTAAGTTTTGACGTAAACACATTTGTTACAAAGATGGTGTGGCCTACTTGGACAAATGTATTTCTCATGGGAAAATGGACCATGGTTTGGGGGTCTTAGCTTTCTACTTTAGGGTAGTTTACTTTGGTGAGGATACTTTTATGTTTTTTCAAACGCCTCAAGAATTGTTTAATTAGTAATGACGCTAGTAGTGGTTTTGGTAGCTTTATTTTTCATACACTAGGAATTGCTATTCAAAAAGGTGTTAGCGCCCAGCTTGTTGCTAGGTTGCCAACCAAAAGCTTTGAATAAACCCTAATTTGTATATATAATACATAAAGAATTGAAATAATCAATTAATAAAAAATATATATAAAACTGATTTTATGATATGTTTTACTGTTTGTTAAATGTAACCAATATAATTCATTTGTCATATGCACACTTTTTAAGGGAGTGTCCTCAAGAATAGCCTAAAAGATATATTAGAAAAGTACTTGTATACCAACTAATATTAGACAAAACCAAAATTGGGTATTTATTGTATATCATTAGAATAATTCCGTCTATGAAAATTCATCGGTGATCCAAGCTACCTTGGTACAGTCTGAGGTTTTCCATCAGTGATTTCTTAGAATATATAACAACAAATAAAAATGCTACTAATTGCAACTCTCATGCTTTCATTAACTCGACAATAATTCTCCATACCGGAGAGAAATCCCATGACTTGTCCTGGCACTCTAACCACGTGGGACCCACAGTGGGTAAAGCCCCGCACCTATAACTCATCATAGGAAATACCATTTAGTCATAATAACAATATATTAGAGTTGTTTGGCCAGTTAACTACTAATCAGATGTTTGGCCCTTTAAATAATATATATTGCCGTTTTGGCCCTAAATATTATCGTTTTCACATAAAAATGACAATACTCACGTTTAATGAAGTCATCAATAATGTCATAATTTTTTAATAATTGCAAAAATGCCATTTTTTTCATTTTCTCTCTTTTAATAAAAATAAATAAATAAAAACTTAAAATTGAAATATCTTTGAATCACATGTCCAAAAATGATAAATTTTATATATTCTAAAAGCCCTCGACGAGAGCTTTCCAACGATAATTGTTGATATGTTTCTTTAGCTAATTTTTACATTATCCTTAGGCTAAAAAATAACTATAAAACGAGTTCATTTTACAAAATGAACTGAATAATAAACTAGTAAACTACTATTATAGGCTAACAAGAATGTATTTTGCAAGCCTAGTAGTGTTGAGAGAAAGCTCGAAATCGGGCATTGGTGAGTTAACTCAAGAACTTCACCTTTCTATTTCAGCTCTTCGTATTTTCTCCATGTTTACTCCCTAATATGCACTATGAATTATTTGCTTTATTCTATCTACCTATTCCACTTGTTTTCCTATTATCTTTAAATCTCTTATAAAAGTGACTAACTCTATAATTTAAATGAATTACACAGTAGCTTTTGGTTGGTAACCTAGCAACAAGATGTGCCCTTAACTCCTCTTTGAATAAAGAACTCCTACTCTATAAAATAAAACCGCCTAAGCCACAACCGTCATTGCTTAGCAAGGAATTCCGTAAGCGTTTCAAAATAAATAGTATCTTCCCCTAGCTTACTCCGAGGTAGAAAAAGCTAAAACCCCTAAACCATAACCATGTGCAAAGTATTTGTCTAAATACTTGGTCCGTTTCCGGTGAAACAACCTGCAAATAGCCTTCCCAAGAGAGAAGGAACGAACACCCTCACCAAGGAAAGGATACACCTTGACATCCATAAAAAATATCTTGTCTGCTTTCCCCAGTTAAGAACAAGAATATCACAGCTTTAGATCCCTACCATCATCTCGCTCAAGGCCAATAAATCCCTTGCGCGCTACATTTTCAGAATAAATGTCAAAAACAACATCCCGAACAACATCATGGCGAAACTTATAACCAATATCCTTAGAACAACAAGCGATGATCCCCAAAGATGTCCATAGGTTTGTTACAACTTGGGCAAGAACTATTCTCGAACATAAGAATACCGAGGCGATAGACAATACATCCCTCGAATTGTCTCGCACTCTCGAGACATTGGTTGAGCCCATGCACAGCACCTCCATAAGGTAGTCTTGCGCATGATTAACACGATTACATTTCCATAAGATAGAATCTTTGTTCGGACATAACAAATTGGTCAGTGATTTGCTTCTTAACCGCATCAAAATAAATCCACGCGTGGGAATGCATGAAGGGGGGGGGGCAGAATCATCGACATAAGAGTAGACGGAGATCCACATACCGGGTAAAGGTCTGAAGATCCAAATGATATGCAAAACCTTTGTCTATTGAGAATAAGTCACCAAGGATTGTTTTCTCGTACCAAGTAGTCTCGTCTCCGAGAAGCAAAAAACAATACACTCGAGCATCAGCCATAGTATAAATGCCAATTCCACCATATTTAATGGGTAAGGCAGATAATCTTTTTGTAAAGGACCGAAGCCCGCACCGTCTCCAAAAGAATTAAAAGTCTCAAGTATCGAAACAACCGATCATCAAGAACCGCAGGTTGAATATCAATATCGCCAGGATTGGTGTTCGGGAAAGAAAATAAAGTCTAGACACTCCAAGACAATTGCGAAGTAGAAGCATCTTACTTTGAGGATCCCCGAGTTTCTTTATCGCATCCATAAGTTGAACAGCTTTTGAACCCTATTCAACAACATGTCACTAATAAAGTCCATATCCAAGCTCACAGACCACCCAAAAGTTTGACACCCTTAGAGGCCTACCAATATCTCATGGGAAAACATCTACCACTGCACTTCTAGGATCAGGAGAAGGCCAAAAGACTTCCGTCTTCTTTATGTTGAGGTGTAGTCCCCTCGTCGGCCCTTCGCATTCAATTATGCGCAAAGCCTTCGCCACTTCTAAGGTGTCACCAATAATTGTACCATCATCAAGATACTGCATGCAAATCGAGATTACACTGGGAGGCGACGCGTTCTTCACTAGGGGGTGAAGAGTAAAAGCAAATAACAAGGGACCGAGGGGATCCCCTTGTTGAACACCAAGCGCAGAAGTTAAAGAAAATTGAGCATAGTAAAGCTTAGCCTGACGAGAATAAAAAAATTCAACCCAGCGAGAAATACATGGACAATGAACGCGAAATTCCTTGATGAGATGAGACCTACTTACCAAGTTAAAAGCATTAGAGAAGTCAATTAGCAACATTGACATCTTGTTCGATCGTTCTTCAATTCCAAAAGGCGGTTTACATGATGTAAAATACCTTCACCTACCAACACCAACACCAACACCAAATTGGTAAATCCCAAATAAGAAGTCATATCATTACCTACCACGAAGGCAAACCACCTTAGAAACCAATCTACGCCAAACCGTAATTAACCGCACAGGTCTAAGACCCCCTCCCCCCCCCCCCCACACACACACACCCCTCCCTGTGCTTCCAACTAACGGTGTCAAAGGTGCACTAGCAATAAATTCGCCCTAATTCCTTTGGCATTTGCCGGCCAACCAAAGGTTGACAACCCTGAAAATAGACACAACCAAATCATCTCCATCGCCCCGCCGTTCTACTAAGATCATCAACTAAGTTTTGCGCGCGAAGTCCGTAACGACCGCAAGAAGTGCCACCTTAGGAAACTTCTAATCGCCCCTAGCAGCCCATACCCCACACAAATTTGGTCGCCGATATCATCCATGTGGGAATCACAGAGGTGAAGCCGTAGGGTGTTTTTCCAATAAACCAAGATAAGTCTTCTCTTCAAAAGGTGTTACGCGTACGATGACAAAACCCGAATGGCCGCCGCAAAAGTACCCCGAATTGATCTTCTTGGAAGGCGAATGGTAGCTTCCTTTGCTTCTCTTCCACCTTCTTCATCAGCCTTCTTTGAACCCGTATGGTCACTTAAAGCAAATTTCTCACCAAATGGAACAGCCGTTAGATCTCTCCATACGTTAAGAGCTTGGATGATTGCAGCTACCTGCAACCTCTACGGCTACTAGATTTACGCCATAAGTCTTACGAGTAGTACATGGATAGTGTGCAAATAGGAGAACCATGAGTCGAATCCAAAACATAAAATTGGAAGGAGCAAAATTTCGATCAAGGCAAGCTTTAAGATCCCTAGAAAAGGCAAGCCTTTTGCACTTGTGAGAATACAATTTACCATGGGAAAATTCCGTTGAACACACTATCAAGCGATCCCAGACAAAGCTATCGGTATGGTAAACACCGTGAATCTTCCAAAGCAACAACAGACCACTGTGTGGCTCTACTGACTAAACCATCCTCCTCCAAGGCTACAAAAAGCGGCGGGATTAGCCAGACCGTGGATCAAGAGTTCAACTTCACCCCATTGGGGACTTGGGATGAAGTCATGCCAAGCTCCTTCCCGCCCCACTAGGGGTTTATACTCATGCATTCGTGTAGAGTAATTTGGTACACAACCACATGTGCCGACTACTAACTTTCCATTCCTAGGTACATCAAAACATCACCTCGCCAACAAGTTTCAATCGTGTCTTTGCTATCGCGAGAAAAGGTGTTTATCATGAAGATGCTTTCAATTGAACCTTTACATAGCCTACCGCCATGTACTCCATCGCTGGGTTATGGACGTTCTTGAAGGGGACAATGGCATGCGTTACTTGAGGATCACAAGGTGGGGGAGAAAATCTCGGGTGGGTTGTCGCCGCACTTCGTGTAGAATGAGTAACCCCGGGCATTAAAGTCGAGAGAAAAACGTGGAAAACAAAAACAACGTAACAACGAAAACCCCCAAAGGAAAGCCTCTAAAAACCCTAAACAATGAACAAAGGGAAAAAGACCAAAACGAAAAGCAAAAAAAACTCAAAAATCAAGTATCGATTATGAAAAGGAATAAAGGAAAACGAAACGGAAAGCAACAACAAGGTTAAAATTGACGAACTCATGAGAAAACCGAGATTGGGATGATTTCCAATCACCGACCGAGTCACGGACAAAAAACATGAGAGAGAAAACCAAACATGAGTCACGGACCGATTCTATTGGTTTGGTTCTCAACTTTTCACTTTTTATTGGTTTTGTACTCAACTTTTAGTTTTTTCCGATAGTGAACTTGTAACTTTTTGTTTCAAACACACCGATTTTTTTTATGTTTATCGCTTCTCTTTAGTTTTTATTTTTCCAAATTCACACCTTACTATATAATGTGTTGTTAACTTGTTTTACAGATCTCATCCTTTTAAAACATGGGAGCATCCATTTTTGGACCTGGATTGTTCTTTTCTTTTCATAGACACTATCATCGCAATCAAAAGCATTATGCACATAGTCTTCTTCAGCAGTTTTGCATCCCATTATTCTCATTATGTATTTATACAGTATGTATCAGTATGTGGTAGGCTCGGAAAGATACCTACTACTATGTATACTGCAAGTGCACAGTGTCTATTGCAGTAGGCAACACATGTGTCGAACCACAAGAGATTGGTGAGTGTGTTGAAGTTTTTGCTCTTTCTAAACTAATTTAAATAAAAGTAACTAAAAGAGTTTGTTTTGGTCTACACGATCAAATGATTTTTAAGTGACTGAAATAATAAAAGTAAATAGAAGAAAATAACACAGGTGTAAACACCGAGAATGAGGATACTAGAGCTTTCAACCACTACTAACCTACAATATGCATTTAATTTATGATGTTATTCTTGTCCTTATAGCGATTCAAGTTTACCTTGTATCTAAGGTGTTTCTCCAAATGGATAAATTAATCACAACTAAAATATTTCTCCAAAGCATTAACCGTCTAGTTCTGAGACAACTAATCTAAGGATCAATAATATTTTTAAGCATGAGTTGGCAAAGATAATCAACATGTGATATCTCTAACTACAATGGATACATGGCATACATTGTGAGAGCAAAATATTGACAAACTTGGATTAAATTATATCTTAAACAATTTCAAACATTCAAGAACAACTCACAAAGTATGAATGACATATCAAGAGGGTTAGAGCTTCATCTAAACTCTAGCAAAGAGTTTTAAACATACTGGAAAATGGAAATGGAATTGTACCGATAGAAAATATGGTGTGTGTTATGGTGTAGAGAGAACCCTACCGCTTCTGTCTCCTCCTCCCCTTCGGGAGAAGAGTTCTAGCATATTTATAGGGTAGAAAACGCCCGACCATTTCTTTCACGGCATCACGCCCATGTGCATCTTCTCCCACGCCTTCACGTGCTTGTCTTCCCATGCTCGTTATCTTCCACAAGTACTCTTTTTCTCCACGCTCGGGCCGTCGCCGTCTCCTCACGCTCGTTGTCTTCTTCCAACGACAAGGTTGTCGCTCCTACCACGTGTTGTCCCCTCTTTCTTCCACTTCTTTCTCTTCCCCACACCACGCCGTCTTCTCTGATGTCCTCTCTTGTCATCTTGTCTCCTTTTCTTCCCCAACATGCCGTTGTCTTCCTACGCCTTGTCTTCTTCCCACTCCCCCACTTGCTTTGTATTCTTCCCATGCCTGCCATGTTTCGTTTGCGTCTACTCCATACCTTGTGTCTCTTCGAATTCCTCCTTTCTTTCGCCGCCCACTCGCCTCTACCGTCAGCCGATGTCTCCTCTTTATTATTCCACCACGTGATGTCCTTTGCCCATTGTCGCCTCCTCACGTTCATTGCTCCACGCCGAGACCGCAACAGCCCATCATCACCTTCTCTCCGTTGTTGCGTAAGCATCACGTTCTCATTTTCTTCTCAATTTCTTCACGTTCCCCGATGTAACGAAGCCACGTCCACCACTCATTTGACCCAACAACACCTCGTTCACCAAACCTTGTTATAAAGTGGAACCGACGTGGTAGCTTGAAGTACAATTGACGTGCTTGAACAAGACAAAGATCATTTGTCCAATAAGAAAGTAGTGCTAACTTGAAGTAAAATTGTCATTTAGATCATTTGTCATTTGTCCAATTGACGTGCTTGAACAATTGACGTGCTATCTGAAGTACCAAATTAATTATTTCTCATAAGTGTCAAGATTAGCCCATGTAGTTGTAACAAAGTTGCAACGGATGCACAAACGGCTTGCAACTTCTCTTCCGTTAGCCGCTAGTCTCCAATTTTCTTTTCTCGCTTTTTTTGGCTCTATAATTAATCTAAGCTTTATTTAGTACCTAAAAACACAAAATTAATTAGTACAAGTATTTATTCTGAAAACAAAGAAAATACGTAATCTGGGATAATATATGATTTTAAAGCGCAAAGATGAGTTAAATGCCAATAAAAACGTGTAAATATGCACTATTTGGCACTAATCAAATACCCCCAAACCCGAATTTACTTGTCCTCAAGTGAAATCAAAATTAATAAATCCTAACTATACCACCGTCACCGGGTCTCTCGAATGCATTTAGCGTATGCACTAAGACTTTAAACTCTAGGCGTTCCTAGTGGACGAGTTGTAGTCTCGGTGAGGGCCTATCATAGATGTACCCACAAAACCTTCTCCAATTTCGTAGCGTAAAGAGTCCCAAGCATCCAAGGAGCTATGAGGACATAGAGTTTCGCATGCTAGTAACACTAAGTTGTAACTACCAAAGAACGATTCTCATCCTTAAGAGTTGAGCGAGAAATAACCATACCATATGAAAGAATTCTGTCTTCGAGAATAATCACAAGCCTCGACTTCGCCTCACTTAATAGGGTTTTAGATAATTGCACTCAAAAAAGATAGTTTTTTTTTGTCTCTCATGTGTGACATGAATAAAGAGAGAAATCTTGCACACGTTGATGGAGGGAAGGAGAACCTTCCGAAATACTTTCGAGACTCCACAAAATCAGGACAAAAGAATCTTTTTATGATGATCTCTAAGAAAGGAAATCAACCATTAGCAAGGATGGGAGTACTTACCTTCACATCCGATCGGCAATCAACACCACTCTCACAACATCCATAGAAATGTCTTCAATCTTCTATGCCTTCAATCACATGATGAACTTTTGAACTTCAAAAACTAAAATTTGTAACTTTTTCTTCAATTTCCTTGTTGCTTGGAATTTTCTTCTTGAATTCTTCTTCTTTACCATGGTGGTATCAAAACTAAACTAAGAAAAATTATTTTGATTTTGATTTTTTGATTTTTCTGATTTTATTTTTTTATGTTTTTTTTACAATAATATGAAAATAACGAAACTACTAACTTCATGGATGAAGGACTTTATCACTCAATTCTTCACAACTTGTATTGTCTTGATTTCATAAACTTCACTAATTCCCATCTTATTTTCTGTGCTCTGTAAAATACCTCTTCAAATTTGTATATTGTATAGAATTATGCTCTTTGTACCGTATTTTTGCATGCAAACCTTTGACTAATCCCGACGTTGCTCGCTCGTCGATGATGTGTTTCTATGGATAATGTCGATGTTGCCGAGAGAGAGCCGATGCTAATTGCTCATCGAACTACAAGAAGGAGTTTTCATCTTTAGACGTCACCCTCATGATTGACAAAATTAGCACTCAAGAGATCAAAAATAGTGCAAAGTGGTGCGAAGTTGGTAGCTCACCATTCCTACCCGAATTTACGTACGTGGACACACACACACTCTAAAATATTTTTTTAGAAAGTCACAAATTGAAGGTCGGTGCCTCGCTTGATGTAAAAATGAGTAGTCTCTACTATGGGTGATCACAATTCTACTACCGAATATCTTTTCAGCACCTAATTTTCCCTCCGGCATGGCTAAATCCAACTTAACGCTAATAATAAGAAAACCCGATCGTGTTCTCCTGCAGACTCACCCAAATTATTTCTTTACGTACTTATGTAAACATAGCTAGAAGCATGCTAGTGACTCTAAGATCTCTTAAAATTGGAGGTTTTATGCAAATATTTGCAAAAGATGTTTTTGAAATTTTCTGAATTTTTTAATTTTTTTTTTGATTTTTTTTTGATTTTTTTTTTTAACAAAAGACTAAAAACTCTATATGCAAAACACACCCCCAAACCTAAATCTAACATTATCCTCGATGTTTCAAAAGATGATAAGAACACATATCAAGAGAACAAGGCGAGTGCATTTAAAGGAAAGAGATTACCAAATGCAAAAAGGATGGTGCTAAACTGTAATCAAATGAATGCTTAGCAACCACATGAGCCAAGACAAAAAGGTTTGGCTAGCACACAAAAATATGAAAGAGATTAACTACCTGATTATATACAAGAAAAATTCACTCATACACCAACAATCTAAAGAGCTGAGATCAAACCCAAAGACTGAGTGCTGAACATCATCAGCCTTACACAATTATAACAGACAACAATGCAAGTAAGATCCGCATATGTGAATGAAGTTACCCCAAAACCTAAATTTTTCAACAAATATACTTTGGGTACAAACTAACAGGGAGCATCATGCACAAGATCTAGTTCCAAAGTGGATTTTGTCAGGATGATGGAGAGACATGAGAATCCCACCGAGGCTCATCAAAGGTATTATATTTAGTGAAAAATACCCAAAAGGACTTGACGCATACGCTTCTAATCCAAAGCTTGGAGTTGTCCACAAAATGGGATTGACAACCTCTCTACTGACATTAAGACAAACATGTCGTGACTTACATCGAATCATAACTCTCCAAGTTATTTTAATCAGGTTACTAAATGATCCAACTCTCCCCTAAGTCGAAACAAGTACCACATCATGCTCATGCTCATCGACAAATAAATAGGTCCTGGCTCACAATCATCACCTACAACTTCGGCTTCATGCATAGGAATATCACAAGAAACTTCACACGTGATTCTAGCAGGTAAATCATACACATCAAATTTATTTTCATGCATAGTATCATTGGTGTCTACGTAAGGATTCAACATTTTCTAAGTCAATATCGTTGTAGCATGCTCACTTTCACAGATAATTTCACATGCTCAAGATCGCATCAACATCACATGTATATGGAACATTAGAAGAAACATCATTCATTAAGGTCGAGTGCGTAGAAGCCTAATGTCTCGAACCCAAAGGTTCGACAATATTTTCATTAAAAACGTATTCTTCTAACATAACGCCATCATCATCATCATCATCATATAGAAATGAATTTCCTTATTCAAAATTGTAGTATTTCTAGTCCTTCATTTAAAACAAGTTCATATGCAATATCACCGCATTTGAGTAAGACTATGCATACTATTTTCACATTTTATTTCATTAGACAAACAAACACTTCATTCCTAAATTCCTCCCTTCCTACATTTTGTAAATGAATCAAATTCATTTTTAATAATGCATTAAGTCAGTTCAATGGAAGGGAGATTCAACAGAGGAAATTCATAATCAATGTTATGGTTTATTATGCAATACACTTCTAGCATTATTTTGTTCGATGAGTCTCGAGATTTTCCTCCACGTATTGAGAAGTACAAAATTGTTCAACTTCCTATCAAGGTGAATGATACATGTGTGCATGGTCATTAGGGTCTATAAAATACCGATCGCAACCTTCGAAAGGTCGATTATGGTCCCAAATGACTATAAGCTTGGTATTGTGTCGCATTTCATATTTTGGATTTTCATTATATTCTCTAGATTGCCTAAAATCATGCAAAAATATGAAATTCTCAACAGGATGGTCTAAGCTCTCCACATAAGGTACAAGCATAGATTTCGCATTTCATTTCTAAAGTCAATTTTAGCTTCTAACTGATCCAAAAATGATGATTGTGAGCTTTGGGAACTCAAAAGATGTTCATTTTCACCATGTGGTGGATGATTCATGTAAATAGTTATTAGGGTTCATGTATTGAGGTTCAGGATCAGAAAATGTCCATAAAAATCCTTATAACTAGCGACATCATTGTTCATGGGTCGCTCATAACATGAAGCTGCCCGTAAGAAAGCTCTCTAATGGATTTGTTTCCATCCCCAAAGCAGACCAAATCCCGACATGATCTCTAATTAGCACTAGGCTTGTTGAAGAGTTACTTTATTTTTATTTTTATTTTCAAGCCCGTTCTCTTAACGAACTTTGGCATACACTAGAAAAACAAAATAAAAGAAGGAAAATTCTAAACTAAGGAAGTTCTATTCAATCACAAACAAGGCCGACTCTACCAAATAAACCTACCGATTTCTAGCAAACAAAAGCATGATGGATCCACTTAGATTGTTTCCTAGACCGCCTTCTAATCCTTCAAAGCGAATTCGCTATAACTGAGCAAACCCCTCTCGAATCAACTGGAAGTTAGCATATTGAATAGAGGCGAGGGAAGCTGGCTTGAGCCTTTCATACCCAAGGCCTCACCGTATCACAAGGCGGCGCAATACGCATTCAATTTACGTAAAACTATCATGAACTTCGCTTACGCGAAAGAGTAACCAATATTTTTCCGGCCAACGACTTTCCTACTAAGCTCGATACCTTATAGGTCTTGTTCTATTTTTTCAAATTTTAAAGCTTAGGTCCATCGCTTAGGTATCGTTTTCCTAAGGAAAGAAGAGAACGGTGATAAAATCAACCCTTATCTTAGATGGCCAGTCCTTGCCCTTTACTAGGAAAATAAAGCAGCCGTATTCAAGTCCTCAACATATATGCAAACGAAGGAATACAGTAACTCGCTAACATGGGATTCGCGAGTGTTTCGACAAACTTACCTCCGTTCCAGACGGGGGATGAACCGTTGTTGTCGACTCGGGCCACGACTCCTATGTCATGAACGAACCCGAGGGGCCGAGGTGATATTGTAATCACCGTCCTTCTCTGCAAACAATTTGATATTTAATACTACCCTTCCGTAGGGTTTAAAAATAAAAATAAAAATAGAATGTCCAAGTCCAAAGTCCAAAAAGATAAAATGCAAAAAGAAAAAGAAAATTACAAGAATAGAGAAATCCTAATACAATCTAAAAATAAATAAATAAAATAAACTCTCTTTTTTTTTTATTAATAAAGAAAATCTTCTTCTTTCGCCCCTTTAGCTTCGCCTTTTACTCAGAGACTTTTAAATATTCACCAAAAGCTTTGGCAAATTTTCT
>JAJJWX010003779.1:0-122566 GCA_023529315.1 Papaver bracteatum | reverse complement strand
GAAAGGGAATTGAGTATTTAATTACCAATAATCTGGTGGAGAGGACACCTGCTTCAGTTGCGCAGTTCCTAAGGAATACAAACAGTTTGGATAAGGTGGATATTTTTTCCATAAATTGAATAAAGGAAGAATTTGAAGTGGAGTGATTTTTTTTTCTTTCTTGCAAAGATCAATGTAAAATTGTTTAACTTGTAGGCTATGGTTGGTGATTATCTGGGCCAACACGAGGAGTTTCCCCTCTCTGTGATGCATGCTTATGTGGATGCAATGAAGTTTTCGGGGATGAAGTTTGACTCTGCAATTCGTGAATTCCTGCGAGGATTTCGTCTTCCAGGGGAGGCACAGAAAATAGATCGCATTATGGAAAAATTTGCCGAGCGGTATAGTCTCCCTCTCTCTCGCCCTCTCTATCTTATATCTACATATGTGAAACGACAAGATTGAGAATATTAATCGAAGTTTTCTTATTGAAAAGCTTGAGTTACAAAACAGGTTTCCCTGTGAATTAATAGGTAGAGATAAAACAAATCTACATGTAATAAATATATTTCCTAACTAAGAAATTATATAACCATATATACAATATATACAATGAATACATATCTCTTAATACTCCCCCTCAAGTTGGAGCATGGAGATCACGAATGCCCAACTTGCGAAGAAGCATCTCAAACTGAGGACGTCCAAGAGCTTTGGTGAAGATATCTGCAAGCTGAGAAGTTGTTCGAACATGAGAAGTAACAATAGCACCAGACTGAATTTTATCGCGCACATAATGACAATCAATCTCAATATGTTTGGTGCGTTCATGAAAAACAGGATTAGCAGCAATATGAAGTGCAGATTGACTATCACAGTAAAGTCGCATAGGCTGAGAGTGAATCACACCTAGAGATTTCAATAATGCCTTTAGCCACGTGAGCTCACTACAAGTATGAGCCATGGAACGGTACTCGGCCTCAGCAGAAGAACGAGATACTGTGTGTTGCTTCTTTGTCTTCCAAGATATAGGTGAGCCTCCCAAAAAAATAAAGTAACCACTAAGTGAACGTCGACTAAGAGGACAGGAGGCCCAATCAGAATCACAATAAGCAGTAAGCTGAAGAGCACTATTTTTACGCAAAACAATCCCTTGACCCGGATGGCCCTTCAGATAACGAAGAACTCGGAGAGCAGCTTCCCAATGAGATACCCGAGGAGACTGCATAAATTGAGCCAATACATGTACCGAGTAACATAATTCAGGACGAGTAATAGTCAAATAAATTAAACGTCCAATAAGCCGACGATATTGGGATGCATCAGAATAATGTGGTCCATCATCTAGAGCCAAACGATGATGTTGATCCATGGGTGAATAAGCTGGTTTGGCTCCAAGAAGTCCAGTCTCCGACAAAATATCCAAAGTGTATTTCCGTTGAGATAAAAATAGCCCATCAGCTCCACGAGACATTTCAATACCAAGAAAATACTTGAGACTTCCCAAATCTTTCATGTGAAAACAATGGCTTAAATATTCTTTAAAAGCACTAATAGCAACGAATTATTCCTTAAATAATTAAATCATCCACATAGACCAATACATTGATAGAATTTCACCTCGTTGAGAAAATAGAGAATAATCAAAGATAAGACTATATAAACCCAAAAGCCTTAAGAGCACTCGCAGTTTAATAAACCAATTACGCAGGAGCTTGACGAAGACCATATAAAGATTTATGGAGTCGACACACCTTACCAGGAGAATTAGTCGAATATCCTGGAGGAAGTTTCATATATACTTCCTCATCGAGATCCCCATGTAGAAAAGCATTGTGAACATCCATTTGATGTAACTCCCAATCACGAGCAACTCGATCGCTAAAAGTTCTAACCGAAACCATTTTAGCCAGGAGAAAATGTTTCATGATAATCCACTCCTTCCACTTGTTTATTACCAAGGGATCTAGCTGAGTTTTATACCGCTAATAATTACCAAATTAATTATATTTAATTTTGTAAACCCATTTACAACCAATAGCCTTCTTCCCTGGCGGAAAATCAGTAATAGATAATGTGCCGTTCATATCAAGAGCATTAATTTCCTTAGACATAGCTACACGCCAACATGGAAGGCGAACAGCTTCAGCATAACTGGTAGGTTCTTTAAGAGTAGTAATCGCCGCCAAGAAACGAGTATGATTAGCAGAAAAATTTGCACAAGACACATAATTATTTATGGGATAAGGCGTACCTGAAGACGTTGACGAGTGAGGAGTGGAGGAGCCGGGGTCTATTGCTTTGACGGTATTACACACATAGTCCTTTAATCGAGTATTAGGAACCCGAGAACGAACACTTCTTCGAATTGACGTCTCTGAGATATCATTATTATTATCATCACTTTCTGTAACAACTGACACGTTCTTTTGGAGCCCAGACGAGACAAAATCATCCCTTAAAGACACTGATGATCTTGTGACCTTTGAAATTCCGTCACTCCCTGTGACTGTTTGAATTCTAGGACTATTAAACAAATCACTTACGCCTGGAGAAGTATTCATGTCACTAGCGGACAAAATTTGTACATCAGTGCCCATTGGACTTCTGTCACTATTAGACAAATTAAGTACATTACTGGCTGGTGTAATGATTTGATCAACACTAGACACAACCCGTTCTTTACTTCCTGGTGTAGAAATTTGGTCACTGCTAGACAAAACCCGTACATCAGTGCCTGGAATATGATCAGTAGTGTCAGTACCGGACAAATTTCTGTTCACGGATTGTACATCGCCTGTGTCTGTTGATCTGTTGTCACCAACTGACGCTCTCTCTTCGCCTGTCCGTTGATCATTCAGTTCAGCTGTCCCATTTAAAGTAGTACCCGGAATAGAAGTACCGTCAGACAACAATAAATCCGACTGTTCTGCAACAATTTCCAACCTTGCACCTTCATTTTGGCACTCTTCGTTATTATTATCCAAAGAAAGAATAGTATAAGGAAATTTATTTTCAAAGAAAACCACATCACAAGATACAAAGAATTGTTTCGTTTCCAAATCAAATAATCGCCAACCCTTTTTTCCATAAGGATAGCCAACAAAGATACATTTCCGACCTCGTGGATTAAATTTATTACGATCACGAGGCACAACACTAGCATAGCACAAACATCCAAATACTCGAATATGAGTATAAATAGGAGACTTTCTGTGTAGCAGTTCATATGGGGTTTTACCATTTAACAAGGCAGTGGGCGTGCGATTAATAATATAAGCAGCACTTAGGATACATTCACCCCAAAAGCGAAGAGGTAAATTTGCTTGAAATCGCAAAGCACGCGCCACATTCAGTATATGACGATGTTTGCGTTCCACTCTCCCATTTTGTTGTGGTGTATCCACACATGAGGTCTGAAATTCAATTCCGTGTTTAGTAAAAAAATGGAATCAAAGGACGAAATTCCGTACCATTATCGCTGCGAACTTGCTTAACTTGCTTATCAAATTGTGTCTTTGCCATTGCACAAAAATTCTGAAAATTTTGCACCACCTCAGTTTTATATGCCATCAAATAAACCCAAATGCAACGAGTAATTGACGATAATGGTAAGAAAGTAATGTAAACTCCACAAGAAGATGGAGTACGATATGGACCCCACACATCACAATGTACTAAATTGAAGAAGTCATCAGCTTTATTCTACCAACTGAAAAGTAGTCCGAGTTTGTTTAGCTTTAAAGCAAATATCACATGGTTCCTTAAGAAATTTCCGACAATCAACTTTATTCATACCCTAAGTAAAGAAACAACCTTATTAGATGCATGACCCAAATCAGTTTATGCCATAAACAATAATCTTCCCAACCGATACCCGATTTGCAAAGAATGAGCATTCCACTATGGAAGATATAGACCCTTGCCTCGCTCACCCACACCAATCACCATCTCGAAGGGTGCGGTTCCGTATCACACAACTTATCACCAAAGTTACAATACATTTAAGATCTTTAATTAAGCATGCTAAGGAAATCAAATTGCATTGAAGATCAGGAACATATAAAACACGATATAATCTTATATTATCTCCAAACGCCACAATGCCTTCACATGGTGCAATTGTATATGCGCCGTTCGGAAGTTTTACGGAAGAAAAACCTATTTGATATGTTTTACAGAAAAACTCTTTAATTCCTGTCATATGCCTTGAAGCCCCTGTATCAAGTATCCATTTACTAGAAAGGTTTTCCTTCGAACCCTCCTTATTAGAAGAATTAAGCGTATTCACAATAGCTTCCCACTGTGCATCATTGAGAATATTAGCAAATGGTACTCGATCTTGTGATGAAAGATATCTTCTAGTTGAATTTGCATCAATATTCATAAGCGCAGTATTAACAACAACTTGTTCATAATTATCACCATTCAATTTCACCGGGGAAATCATCATACCCGTATAATCAGAAAAATGTAAGTAATTGAAGTTTATTTCGATTCTGGCTCAGATGCCATGAAACGACAAGATTGAGAATATTAATCGAAGTTTTCTTATTGAAAAGCTTGAGTTACAAAAATGGTTTCCGTGAATTAATAGGTAGAGATAAAACAAATTACATGTAATAAATATATTTCCTAACTAAGAAATTATATAACCATATATACAATGAATACATCTCTTAATAATATGCATGCCATGCATCCATTTTTGTTTTGCAACAATTGGGTAAAGATACATGCAAACTTTCAAACTTCATATCAAATACTGGAACTTTTCAAAATCATCTTATTTCCTATATGCTTTGAAAGCAGCAATGATGGAATTAGATTAGGCACTTATCCATGGAAACAGTTATTTTATTGTTTGATTACCATTTTAATTTTATAGAAATTGTGGGTCCATTTTGAAAACCGTGCAAAAAGTGTGTTTTGAACATAATTTCATGGAAAGATCTTTCCCTAAGAATTTGTTTTCATGGAAAGCTCTTTTCCATGGAATGATTTTCTCCTTGGCACCAAACATGGCCTTGGATACACTGTCAATATTGATATATTGAATTCTGGAAACACAGTTGGTCTCAGTCAGAAACTTTGCTGTTTGCTAATTGATGTTTATTAGTTATTACCTGAGAAATGTTGCTGTACAGGAAATTACTGGATGGTTGTTCCTTTTCCCTCTTCTATAAGTCTAGCAGTCAAATTAATAGATTTTAATACCATACAGTCATGTGATATTTCTTTCTTTAGTGGTTAAATGGCAATATATGTAACTGAGAATATTAACCAACTAAACACTTGAGTCTGTTCAAGTTTTGTTGCAGCTATTGTGCTGATCATCCTGGACTTTTTAAGAATGCAGATACTGCATATATTCTTGCATATGCAGTGATCATGTTGAACACTGATGCTCACAATCCTATGGTGTGGCCCAAAAATGTCCAAGTCCTGACTTTGTACGCATGAACACAGTTAGTGATACAGAATAGTGTGCCCAAGGAACTCCTAGAGGAAATTTATGATTCTATTATTAGCGAGGAAATAAAAATGAAGCATGACTTGCCCGCTACTGGGAAGAGCAGCAAAGACCAGAAACTGAAGAGAGAGGTCGTCTTGTTAATATTCTTAATTTGGCTCTCCCCAGACGGAAAACAGATAACGATGTAAGGTCAGAGAGTGAAGATATTGTCAAGCACACAAAAGCTTTTTCAGAAAGCAAGGGGCAAAAAGGGGAGTGTTTCATACAGCACAACAGATTGAACTTGTTAGGCCTATGGTTGAAGCTGTAGGGTGGCCGTTGCTTGCTACATTCTCTGTTACTATGGAGGAAGGAGATAATAAGCCTAGGTTACTCTATGTATGGAGGAGGTTTTAGGGCAGGCATTCACATTACTCGTGCACTGAATGGATACCATGAGATATGCTTTTTGACATCTTTAGTGAGGTAATGATCCCATTATTGATAAAAATACAGCTGATTTTTATTTATTTCTATGTGATAAATTATATCCTATGGCCATCAATAATGCTATTTCATTTACTTCCAGATTAACTTTCTTGCATGCCCCAAAAGAAATGCGTAGTAAAAATGTGGAGGCCTTGAAGACTCTCCTAACTCTATTGAAAGAGACTCTCCTAACTCTATGACTTGGAAAGAGACTCTCTAGAAGACACATGGAACGCTGTGCTGGAATGTGTTTCTCAGTTGGAATATATCACCTCAACCCCATCTATATCCGCAAGCGTCATGATGGGATCAAATCAAATTTCCAAGGATGCTGTTCTTCAATCTCTGAAAGAGTTGGCTGGGAAACCATCTGAGCAAGTATTTGTGAACAGTGTGAAATTGCCTAGCGATTCAGTTGTGGAGTTCTTCACAGCTCTATGTGGTATATCTGTTGAGGAACTAAAGCAGACTCCTGCTCGTGTTTTCAGCCTGCAGAAAGTTGTTGAGATCAGCTATTATAATATGGCTCGATCCGCTTGGTATGTCCTTTACTAACCTAATTTAGGTGGCGAATGGGCATGTTAGTTCTCATGTTTCTCTGAAAGGTTCAACTTAACTTAGTTTTAATCAATCACAAATGATATGATAAGCAATCTAAGAAAGCTGTAGAGATTTGAAGGCCTAAAAACTGGATTTAAGTTGGGAAATGTTCACTACCAAGCCACACAAAAGCAGCCTGCAGGACTATTAGGAGGCAACATTACTCTTAAAACAATATTATGTAAACATGGTCACTAATCTTCTAGGCCATCCTAGAAACAATTAATCATATTTCTTATGTAAATAAAAACCTCCAAACCCCTTGAATGTTTGCTGGAACTTGTTAGTTGATCTATGAAGAGAGCAAAAAAGATACAGTTGTGTGTCCTATTGGTGGGAGTTTCTTGTCTTGATATATCAATTGACAGGGTATTGTTTTTGTCACTGTTGGAACATTATGATATCTTTATCATCCTTTATATGATCCTTGGTATAAGCTACTAGTAATGTGAAGCATTGTTGTAACCATTGTATTTGACACTTTTAGTGCTGTTGTTGGTATGTGTTTATCTGGCAGTCATTAGCTAGTCAAGAGATGGGTTGTTCACCATAGTTATTACATATTGAACAATTATCTTAGTCCCATCACTTACTCTCATATATATCTATTTATTCCTCAGGTGTGGGCAAGAATATGGTCTGTTCTGGCAAATCATTTTATTTCAGCTGGGAGCCATCATGATGAAAAGATTGCTATGTATGCAATTGACTCATTAAGGCAGCTTGGTATGAAGTATCTGGAGCGTATGAGCTAACCAATTTCACGCTTCAAAATGACATCTTAAAACCATTTGTTATTCTCATACGTCGAAGTGAATCTATAAGGGGGCTGATCGTTGATTGCATTGTTCAAGACGTTTACTTATCTTCCTGACACTTCATTTTTCTTCTAAAGATTGGTCAGATAAGTGGATATTAGAAGTTTCTTCACTATATTCAGTTGACCGTGAAAGTCACTTACTAATTTTTGCTGTTTTGAGTGCAGATGATAAAGTCAAAGGTTGGAAACATAAAATCGGGTGGCGAAGTGTGTTTATGATTTTCACAGCTGCTGCTGACGATGAAGTTGAATCCATTGTTGAAAGTGCATTTGAAAATGTAGAACAAGGTTCAGACTACAATCTTTTTTTCTGTTTCTTGTTGCTTCCTTTATTAATTATGAAAGCCACGATTCTTTTCACCATTTTTTCCTCTGCAAAGTTTTTGTCTTCTAACAACAAACCCTTCTTATCCAGTTATCCTGGAACATTTTGATCAGGTAGTTGGAGACTGCTTTGCGGATTGTGTAAACTGCCTTATCGGGTTTGCCAATAATAAAAGCTCTCATCGTATAAGTTTGAAGGCTATTGCTCTCCTTCGTATATGTGAAGATCGTCTTGCAGAGGTTTGTGTTTCTAAACTCCTGTAGATGCCCAGAGTATTGTACAATATATTAATCATGTTGCAAATGGAGATTGCTGCTAACTATCCATTGTAACAAATTGAATGGATGCTCTATATCTTAGAACTGCAAGGTTGTCAGTTGATATATTGATAGGTAAATGCTGCAAGAAATATCAAAGTACTTCTCTCGGTCCTCATGGTTACTATCTTGTTTCAGGGTCTCATACCAGGAGGTGCTTTGAAACCCATCGATACTAATGCAGATACAGCATTTGATGTGACTGAGCACTACTGGTTTCCAATGCTTATGGTTTGTCTGATCTGACATCAGATCCCAGACTGGAGGTCAGAAACTGTGCACTTGAAGTCCTATTCGATTTGTTGAATGAGAGAGGTCGAAAATTCTCCTCGGCATTTTGGGAAAGCATCTTTCACCGTGTTCTTTTTCCCATCTTTGATCATGTACGGCATGCTGGAAAGGAGGGCATAGATTCCTCTGGCGATGACTGGATTCGTGAAACTAGTGTTCACTCGCTTCCAGTTGCTCTGCAATCTTTTTAACACATTCTACAAGGTAGGGACAACCCAGATACAGTGTATTGACATCTCAATTCACACATGTGTGCACAAATGCAGTTTAGATAAAGAACTCCTATAACTTATCTCTTCTCTACCTAGAAAAGAAAGATTAGCTTTTATAGAACTAACTTGATCTTTGTTATAGCTGTATTATCTTCTTCTTTTTATGTGTTCTGTAAAAGTATTCTTTTTCTTATCCCAAAACAAAAGCAAATGTATATTGTGAATTTAATATTTCTGAAATAAGTTTACCTAAAAGGCCTATATTCCATGCTGCCATTCACCTTAATTTGTTTTTCATGTGCAGGAGGTCTGTTTTATGCTGCCACCACTGCTCGGATTGCTACTGGATTGTGCTAAAAAAACAGATCAATCTGTGGTTTCACTCTCTCTTGATGCTTTGGTTCATTTAATAGAAGTGGGGGGCCATCAATTCAGCGACAGTGACTGGGATACCCTGCTGAAAAGCATTAGGTAAATGTCGTGTCTTGAATGATTATGTTATTGTGCATCCAGCACAAACTTATCTTTTGTTTTTCTGTTCCAGAGATGCTTCATACGCAACTCAGCCAGTGGAGCTCCTCAACTCTATAGGGTTTGATAACACAAAGAGCAACATGGTTCTAGCCAGAGGTCTAGAAATCACCATAGATGATAATGCTTCTGGAAGACATACTGACAATGGACATATGGACAGTCCAGGAAGATACATCGGCCAGGGATCCCCAGGTATCGGGAATGATAGTCCTGGGAGGATTACCAGTCCATCGAACTTGCAGGGAAATCTCCAAGAGCTGGAATCGCGGTCAAACTTTGAGGAATCTGAAGGTTTGCACTCAAGCCATGAATTATTATTTAGGGTTGCTCTGGTTGCTGACTCTTGGGTGTGATGGCCACAACTGTGTATTCGCACAAGTTAGCTAATTAGGAAATGCATTGTAAAAATGGAAAATCTTAAGCAGAAGATTTATTTTGTAGGGTTGCCATCACCATCTGGGCAAACTCAAAAGCCTGCTGAAGGTGGTAGTTTGCAGAGGAGTCAAACATTAGGTCAAAGGATTATGGGAAACATGATGGACAACCTCTTGCTCAGAAATCTAACATCAAAATCGAAAAGTCGTCCTTCAGATGCTGTAGCGGCGCTATCTTCTCCTGTTAAGGTATTCCACGTTACTAGATGTGAAATTGTTTTTGACTTGTTAAGACTGAACTTAAATTTGATCTTAAAGTGGTGTCCAGTTATTTCTTTCCGATCTTTAGTGTATCCTTTCTCCTATTGCGATAATTCTGCTATTGATTGGAGTTCCAGTTCTTTTTACTTTCTTAAATGTTATTGCAGATGCCAAATGTCATTGAACCTGACTCTAATATTGAGGAAGAAAGTCCCTACTGAGAACAGTTAGGGCCAAATGCATCACTCAATTACTACTGCTAGGTGCAATTGATAGTATTCAGGTATCAATCGGCTTCACTGAAATATTTCAATCCAGCCATTTCTAGGTCACCTAAATTTCATGTCTCCAGCTTGACCACTTGCACTTGATGAATTTATAATTTAAATGAGTAGTACCCTCTGACCCGGTGTACACTGATACCAAACGTAATACTCTAGTATAAGCACATTTTGTCTCCAACTGCTGCTCATGGAAGGGGAGTATCTTGCATACTAACGCAATGAAAAATGCAGAAGAAATATTGGAACAAGCTGAAAGGGCCACAGAAGGTTATTATGATGGACATTTTGCTATCTGTGTTAGAGTTTGCTGCTTCATACAATTCATACACAAATCTTAGAATGCGTATGCACCATATTCCTTCTGAAAGGTATGCAGCATAAACTGTACCAGTATATATATCTTATGATTATTAAAAGAAATTCTTGCCATCTAGTTATTAGAGCCTCATGTTCAAACAAACTTTATTGCACAGGCCGCCTTTGAATCTTCTTCGCCAGGAATTAGCGGGAACTTGCATATATCTTGATATGTTACAGAAAACAACTACAAAGTCTGATGCTAACACTGATAAGGCAGTGGAAGCAAATGGTTCTTCTGCTGTTGATGGAGAAGAGAAGCTAGATGACATAGCAGAAGAAAAATTGGTGTCTTTTTGTGGACAAATACTAAAGGAAGCATCGGACCTCCAGTCTGGCACAGGTGATGCTGCTAATGCGGACACTCATAGAGTTCTGGAGTTGCGATCCCCAATTATTGTTAAGGTAACATTGTTGAATTGCTTATTTGCGTTATCTTGTTTGTGCACTAGTATACATCTCTTCTGGCGTGTTTATGTATCTTTGTCTTCACATATATTGTGAATGCAATCTGAAGATATGTTTACTTCAGTTTTATCAATCTCTGGTATTCATATAATATACTAGTTGCCATTGTGTACTTATCAAGCTGGTATTACAGGTACTAAACGGCATGTGCCTAATGAACCGTCAGATATTCAGAAAACATCTGAGAGAGTTCTACCCTTTGTTCACGAAGCTCGTGTGCTGTGATCAGGTAATTCTCTATCCACCCAAGAGGTTTTCTTATGAAAGTTGTCAGTTATATTATACTTTCAACTGATTTCTAATGGAAATTTTCTAAAAGTACTTGCGTCTTTATCACTATATGCTAAAAGAAACTACATTTCAACTATAGTAGTAGGTCTCTTGCGCCAAGCTATACAATATCCTCTTCTGGAAAGTATAACCTATTTATATGGTCCAGTTATTTTTCCTTCAGTTGGCTAAAATATTTGGAATACAGAATTCTGGTTTCTAATCCTACTTTCTTTCAGATGGATGTTCGTGGAGCCCTTGGTGATCTGTTCAGCTCGCAGTTGACTGTGCTCTTGCCATAATAGCCAGTCTCTGTACTGTACAAAGGATGCCTTCTATACGATTAATTGTTTTTTTTGTCCGTCACAGAAAATGTCGCAGGATTTTGAGATCTGTTTTTATGTTCTCACAATTTCATCAAATTGGGATTAAGCTTGAGATAATTAAATAACAAATTACCAGTACATTAATTTTGTAGCTCTCTTATATATGTATATGCCTATAAGATTTCAGAGCTTCATCCGGCTGAACTCTCGTTATTTTATGCACGGCCATACAAATTGTCATGTATTAATCAGTGTATACCGATGATACAAATTATAAAATGTTCGGAAATGAGCTTCTGTGCCATTTTTGGATAAAAGTACGAAATTAAATAGAACATCACTTCGATTCCTAGAACTTCCACGACTAAATTCCTTGAATATATTTTATATGATTCAAACAAATTGACGACGCCAACTACGCTTGGCCATGGCCAAGTTGCCAGGCCAAATAGCCAAAATAAGTTGCCAAATCTACATGGCCAACGTGCCTGGACAACATTGACCACGTCCCATAGCCAGGCCAGCATGGCCAGCGTCCCAGAACAACATGGGTCGCGTCCCATAGCCAAGCCAACATTGGCCAACGTCCCAAACCAACTTGGCCCACGCCACGACTTGGCGAGCTATCAACTTGGCCGTGCCTTGCGCCACGACTTGATCAACTATCAATTTGGTCGTGCCTCGCGCCACAACTTGATCAGCTACCAACTTGGTCATTCCCCGCGATTGCGCCACGATTTGACCAGCTATAAACTTGGTCGTGCCCCACGCCACGACTTGACCGGCTATATCAACATGGTTCTCCCACGCCGCTACTCGGCTAACTATCAACTTGGTCGTCTCACACCACAACTTGGCTAGCTATGAACATTGGATGATGTCTCGCGCTACCAAACATCCCAAGAAAACGTTGGATGGTGTCCCGCTCCACTAAACGTCCAAGCCACTTGACCAACTTGACCGCGTCTCCCAGGCCATGGCATACTACATTGTCATGAACCCGCAAATAATGTCATTTTACGACAAACTTCTTATTAGTCATACGTAACCTCGGATCCGAGTTATATCTTCAAGATATGGCACTTCGACAAGGTCTGGCTAGCTACTTAGTCAAATACATCGTGGCAACCTAGTTAAGATAGGAGATAGTCCATGACTCTATTAATTCCTATGAGAAATCAAAACATGTTATATGAACGAATTGTTTATGGGTATTGGTCTGGTGGTTTACAACAACGTACGACGTGGCAACACCCAATGATAAGGAAGTAACAAGTAGTAGTGACAGTTAAGAGCTGTTAAAGGAGCTAAAAATAATGGAGTAATGGCTTACAGGTTTCTGGAAGCTTCCCAAGCATAATGGGTGTAATTTTACCATTATCTCCATCTCTTCACGACCTCCACTACTTATGAGGAAACAGTGAGAGTGTTCCCTACAACTATAAATATGCGCCTTTGTCTATTTAGAAGGACAAAACAAGCTTATCATTCTCAAGCTCTACTTCTTCCATAGTTCGACAACCTCACACTCAACAATTCAATCACCACTGATTTCCTCAACTTTTTTTGCTTTCCCTCCCCTAAGATCAACCCATCTTCTCTCTTTGTAACCGAAGTAAAACGTGAATAATCACTTTCTTGGTTTAGGATCGTTTTGTACGATTTTGATTTTCGAACCTAAAGAAAATACTTTGGCGGTATATTGTTTTAGTTGAGAGTAATTTTTGGGTATTAACAATTGGCGACCACAGTGGGAGATCAACCTCTCGTCTAGTTCAGTCACTAAAATCAATTTAGGTCTGGCAACCAATCTCAATTCTGATAATACCAGCGGGGGAATAACATAAATCATTCTTCGAAATGATTTCTCCGAAAGCACAAAAACTCATCTTTCAAGATGTGCTATTGGAGGAGCATGCATAGCCAAACATCGCCAAGTCTCTATGATCTGATGAAGAGACCCTTTATGAAACACAAACAGATGTGGCTACCACTGGCAAAAGTAAGTACTGCTCCTCTCAGCACCAGATGGAGCGTACCAAAACTCTCAAAGCTTCCAACGTCAATATATTCATAATTAACATTCGTCACGATGACGAAATCCTCATTCAAATAAAACAACCAAGGATCCAGTGAGCAAACTCTATCATTCATAAGGGTCCAGAGAGACCACTACCACTACCATTTCGTGGATAAGAGTGTTCGCTGCCGCTTAACCAGCAATGATCATGTAGATCCAGACTATGACATGGTTCTGAGACGTTCGTGAATCCATATCAACAAGGAAAGACTTGACGCATATCTACAGAATCGTCCCTAAGGGACTCATATGTATAATCCAACAAGCTAGTGTGCTTTACAGATTACTCACATTCAGAACATCACCAAGAAACGTATATGGACGCTATAATTTCCTAGAAGAGAGGTGATGCCTTGCACCATTAGATTTTTCCTATAAGTAAGTCTTGTTCAACAACTCTTTTTACAACTGGTTGTCCTACCAAGTATTTGGGACTTGACCCGAGTATCAACCCCACCGCAACTTGACTATGTAAATGTGAAGCTTGTCCTTTCAAAAGTTTATCAAACTGATAGGATTTTTCAAAAGTGAGAATATCAAAACCAATAACCTAATTATCCAGAAGATGTGTCACGAACCTGAAATACCAAAACCCAACCCTTTACAAATTGAAGACACAATCAAGAAAACTTTTACTTCTCCCGGGGAGAATCCATATTTGATTTGGTGGATATTACAAGCTCGTCAATACTGACAATCCAACAAGGATAGTCGTGACAAGTGACTTAAAGTTGTCAAGGCTTAAGCACTTCATCACCCATAACAATATTTCCCTGTTTTTATACAATTAATATTGAAAAGACGAGGGTACCCAAATACACCACAATCTTTTATTTATACACCTATAAGTTACCGAAAGTCATCGTCTATGGAAAACGTTGAGACAATGCAACAAATCGGTATTCACACTTTGTGTGATTGTCTATGGATACGAGATCGAGACAATACGACTACCAAAGTGTGATACTTGATAATAGGTTCGACTTAACCAAACTCAGAAGATCACTATAAAGTATATATGGAGTTAACGTTTGTGTAATTTACTTATAAAACAATTATAATTATGGAAATAGAAAAGTAAAAAACACATCAAGATTTTGTTAATGAGGAAACCTGAAAATGTAGAAAAACCTCGACCTAGTCCAAAATTGAAATACTCAATTAAGCCACTATACAAAAATCTAAACCAACTTCGTATAGTTGAGACCAATCAACTACCCGTAGTTCACTTAGTTTGCTCAGTATCCCTCGCTTTCGACTTCGATGAGTGCATACATTGGAACAATTCCTTGGATCGCATTCGAAACAGAAAAGAACAACAAATATGTTTGGTAACAACTCTTTCGATGCTTTCAAGATAAAGATATCTCAAGTCATACGCCAAGGCTCTTCCTTGCTTAATCTAATAAACTTCGTTGCCTGGTTAGATAAATCTATCCAACAACTACAAAAGTAGTCAAGTTTATATTCGCAATTGATCGATATAGATTCAAACAAGAAACTATAAACTCCATGCTGATCTCACTCAACTAATCAATCGATAAATCCTATTCTAGTTGGATCCCAGCCGATCAAGGTTTGTGCACACCTAAAGATAAGAGAACCAAATAATAAATCTTCTTTATCTTCTTTAATCTTCAATAAACACATGCGCAATACCACTTGATTCTCTTATGATCAATCACACACAGAACAGAGTTTGTAACAATGGATTATTACAAGATGTCTTATGATCCCGTCGATACTTCGATCTAGTTTGAGTGAATATTATATCAGAAGAGAAGATTCTCAAGAATAAACAAACTAGGTGTAATCAAAGTTTCAACAACCGTTAGTCAATCAAATCAATCGAAAACTAATAACATTGCAATTATCTAGTTTCATACCAACAATACCCTTAGAGCTTCTTGATCCCACCGAAGTCTTTAAACGAGCTGTCGTAAGAGATTTCGCCTAATTAGGGTACCTTTCTCTCCGGATAGAGGGCTCCACCAGAAACAACAAAAAGATGAAGTTTGCATGGCTCTTAGGATAGTTTGCTAGAAATGCAAGCTTAGGTATTTATAGACCAAGCATGTTTGGACACCAAGGAATTTCCAAAACAGAAAATATTCTCAAGATATGCAATGAATAGAAAAATTCGGTTTTCCTAATTTCAATAAATGCTTGTCCACTATTTCTGAAATCTCTCAATAGAAAATATCCAATTAGTAAATGCACATTACTAATTTTTATTCTCTAGAGATATGCTTTTAATTGCTGGTAATTAAAGAAGAATTAATTGGGGGATATGGAAACTAATTGGGGGATATAGCTACAGGACAAAAACGGTGTCCCAATAGCAATTCTGGGTGACCCCCTATGTAATTTTTTTTTAATTCCTAATCTAGCCCTCACTAATCATGTTTAGTAGTTTATAATAATTAGTATATGCTTAAGTATTTGGGGGATAGTTTAGTGTGTGTTTTGATTTTAATTTGTGTGAGTGAGGAGTAGAAGGAGAGGAAAAAAAAAAAGTGGAATTTTGTTTTTTTAAAATGGAAGATGATTGTGATGAGAGAATTGCTGCTAAGAGGTTGAAAATTTGATTTGTTTCCTTTGAATTCACCATTGTTGCAGTTGAAAAGCTCGGTGCCGGCATGGTATTCAACCAAAAACCATGCCGGCATTTGTCGGAAATTTTCAAAAAATTGTTTGCCACTATCCAGGGCGTAGCTCTCTCGTTACGATTTTTTTCTAGTTTTGATCTTCATAATGTTGATTTTTTCTGGGTTTGAACAGGTACCGGCATGGTAATCTAGTTTTCGAGCATGCCGGTACCTGTTCCGGCATAGTATTTTGCTTACATTTCTATGCCGGAACAAGATGAAAAGTACCTAGAATGTTGATTTTTTTCTTCACTTGACTACCGGCATTGACAAGAAATTATAGAGCATGCCGGTATCATGTTCCGGCATAGTATTTTGCTTAAATTTCTATGCCGGAACAGGATGAAAAATATCCAGAATGTTCATTTTTTTTTTCACTTGAATACCGGCATTGATAAGAAATTCTCGAGCATGCCGGTATCATGTTCCGGCATATGGTCTTCATCAATTCCGGCATGGTCTTCATCACTTCCGTTTTGAATTTTTTACGGTTTTAGTCACTCCACTCGGTATGGTCAGTTGATATGAAGACCATGCCGGTATTGTTTTCCGGCATAGAAAATAAAGCAACATGCTATGCCGGAAAGCAATACCGCATGGTCTTCATATCAACTGACCATGCCTAAAGAAGTGATTAAAACCAGAAAAAAAAAAAGGAAGTGATGAAAATATCGAATTGATGAAGACCATATGCCGGAACATGATACCGAATGCTCGAGAATCAATTCCGGCATGGTCATCATCACTTTCATCATGATCTTCATCACTTCCGAATAAAATAAAAATTCGTTTCCAAAGTGAAGAGAAGAGAATTTGATGTAGAGTGGGGAGAGTTTAGAATTTTAAAGGGAATAGGGAATATTTAGGTTTCAAAGCTCTACCCTAAATAAGATTAATAAGAAGTGGAGATGGAAATGGGGGATATGATTTTGTTTTTTGATTTTAAGTTTTTGATTTTAATTTTGTGGGAAGGGTATTTTTAGTATTTTCATAACCAAAAATAACCCCTTAACACATACCATGGGTTGGGGGAAGTAATTCATATCCCCCAATTAATTCCCATATCCCCCAATTAATTGTTCTAATTAAAGCATATAAAACCAAAAACCTTAATTAAAAGATTCTCAATTTATTTCGGCACAGGATCTCCTTGAGTAATAAGGAATATATTTGAATAATAAATGATAAGAGTTATTGAATATGTTCAAAGTATGTTGACATATTTTCACTGTAAATCATTATTCATATTTACCTGGATTTATATTCTTGGAATCAGTTATACCACACTTCCAAACAAGTTTAGAATTGGTTTACCAGTATTCCAAGATCACTATGTGATTGATCAAATATCAAATCAAATACATGGGTTCAATCGGTTCTACCAATCACTAGGATCGGTTATATCTTAATATGGAAACACTTGTGATCGGTCATACAAGTTACCAGGACCGGTTACATCAGTTACCAGGATCGGTTACATCAATTACTAGGACCGGTTACCATATATTCATGGTATTGCTTGTGATCGGTCACACCAGTTACCAGGATCGGTCATACCAATTACCAGGACTGGTCACACCAATTACAATGATCAATTACATAATATTATGTGATTGGTCACACCAATTACTATGATCGGTCACACCAGTTACAAATATCCTCATGGTGATTACTTAGGACCGGTTACACTAATTAATAAAAACTAGTCATACCAAATTATAATTCAGGCATTTTGATTAATTATACCAAGATACATAACAAAGTAACGATTGGTTCGACCATCTCACACATATTGGTAATCCTAAGATTTGCAATGAGCAACCATACAATAAGCCTAGTGATTTCCTTTTCGATTCATAAAACAAGTTCATTAATATACTTATGAGACAAACATTAGGGTTAGTAAAAACCGAAATTAAGTCTCATAAACCTAATAAAAGCAAAGATATAATCAACCAGATCAAGCAATGCAATCGTAACTATAGAAAGAATGACACAAACGATTTAAAATAAAAATTTAATCATTCATATCTATTGATAGTTTGAGTAATCTTTGCACAAGTACTGATGTGAATCAATAATTAATTAGTATATTCATATAACATACATAAAATAAAAAATGAATCTTATTAATCTTTTGATGCATCTTATTCCTTCATGTTTTCAGCACTCGAAGAAGGTAGGTTGACATTTCTAATCCTGAGTTTATGGATTTCCTCAAGTAGATAACCTTGCCGCTTAACCAAGATCTCTTGTAGTTATCAAGGGAAGTTTTATAGCCAAGATTTGACCGAAATAGTTATCAAGGGAAGCACCATCATCAATGGTACATTGACTGGAATTATCACGATGTACTATTTTTCCTTCGTCAAGGTTTTGTCCCACTAGGTTTTCCTTTCAAGTAAATTACTATGCCCTACTAATTTAGACTCAAAGATATGAGTGTCCAACACTGTTTGAGTCTTTACATGCTTATGCAACACCATGTTTTTCTCTTTTAAGCTTTCACGGTGTGTTTGTGGTGAGTCACCATAATGGTCATCAAGGGGAGTGTTATAAATCATGTTTATTTAGTAAGATGTCTTTGTGTCTAAGTTTATCCCTATAAGTAGACACATAAAGCCTTGTAAATCTACACACTCCCCTTCTTTCTCTACTTTGTGCCTCTTGTTCTCTATTTTCTAAATTTATAACATATATGCACTTTCTTTCTTTTTTATAATTTTGTAAAATGGCAAAATCTATAAATATTTTGCAAAATTAGATTATTCACCGGGATGAAATTTGTAAAATGTGAATAACTCATACTTTAGAAAGATTGATGAGTAAATAATGATTTGAAAATTCTTATTTTTGTAAACCTATTGATTTTTTTGAAGTAAATTTGGATAAACGGGAGTAAATATGGTTATACGTGGATAAACTCCTAAAAAAAAAATCTATAATTCATCAATCAAGTATTATTGAATTTAGATGATTACCCATATTACCCATTTCCCTTTTGTTAAAAAAACTCTCCCAAACTGCGTAGCCCCCCTGCTAATCCCCAAAGGGGTAAGGCCCACCATCATGGTTTTTAAAATTTAGGGTCATCAATGGGTAACCATTTACCCGGACCCCAACCGGAACCGAGTCCTGAAAATGTAATACCCGTCTGTTATTCCCGATTAGGAACCGATTAATTTCGGGTATTTACCGGGTCGTACCCGCAGTTTTCGGGTACCTGACACAAATTTATAAAACCTAGATGAAGAATGACAATGTTTCACTGTATCACTGATCTTGTCTAAAAGCTAGTTTGGTATTGCTGTGAATTTTAGAAAAACGCTTTTCTGTTGTGTTGTGTTGTAAAGTTCTTTTGTGGAAATAAATCGACATGACATTTGGTAAATTATAATTTAAAAAAGCACTGTGAAAATAACAAACTGTAAATTCTGTTTGGTAAACGGGTATTTAAAAGTGCTTGGTGATGTAGTTAATGACGAAAATAGACATATTTCAAAATTAGTTTTAAATATAATTTTATTATAATAAATTATATTTCTAATTGTAATATATTTTAAAAAAATATAAGTAATATTCTTTATTATTATTTTTAATTATTTAATAAAGAATTTTATGATTATGGTTGTATTTAATATAAGTAATATTATATAAAATAATCTATCATTGAAAAATAAAAGATTATACAGGGTTGGTTGGAAGGCGAGCAACAAGTCACAATACCAATTCCTTTTTGGATAGCTAGTCCTATCCTTTGAAAAAGAGAGTTGACCTTGTAATTGGCATCGTAGTTAGCCAAGCAGCTTCCTAATCTATTCAGAAAACAACAAAGTCCTCACCCAATTCACCTAGGGTTGTAAAGGCTAGGACAACAAAACTATATATAGCCATTATATGTGCACGTTTCTAAATACTTGGTACGCTTTCGGTTGGTGGATGCAGTGATAGCTCTTCCAGATGTGAAGCTCCGAAGGCCGTCTCCAGAAAAAGGGGAAATACCCGTGACATCAAAGCAAGTATGACGGCCCGAGTCCCAATTATAGATCATGATGTCGGCTGGTTTAAGTTCACTACACCATTTTTAGGTTTTAGAAACCCAGAGTAGCAACATCACAAGCGCCGTTGCGAAATTTCTGTTGCTAAATCTCCGTTGCTAATTATTCGCAACGGAAGAAAATTGTTGCTAATTTCGCAACTACATTGCTTCTGTTGCGAATAGCAACCACAAGGTGTCCACGCATGCGAAGTGCGCGTGTGGTCGGTAACACTATGACTTGGTTTATGCCCAAGTAAAAGTTTGGTCAAGTGTTCAATATGTTTTTTCCACCCTTGAAAGAGTAGTCGGCTTATCTTTATCTTTATCTTTCCTTCTCCATTTTTTCATTTCATTTTCAGCCTCAGAAGGTTTCTTCGCTCTCTTTCTCGATCTTCTCTGAAGAAGAGTTTACTCATTATGAATAAATCCAACCAGTAATAGGCTTAGATTATAATCGAAGAAGAAGAGATTCTTCACGGCCCTTCTCATGTTGAACAGCCTCAGGTAATTTTCTTCAAATCGCTCTTGAAACCCTAGATTTATTTTCTATACTTTTTCCATTCAAGTTTTTTTTTTTTATTATCGCTAACCATCATTAACTTACTGGGTTTAGTTTGTTTCTCAACAAAAATCCTCAAATTTGGGGATTTTCTTGATGTTTTGAACATTGGGTTTGTGCTTCGGTTTCGGGATTTTAGGGATTTTGATGTGTTATTTGACTTGATTCTTAATAAGGATTTTCTTTGATTTTGGGGATTTTTACGAAAGAATGTATTTTTCAGATTCTTTAGGTTTTGAGTAATTTGTGGATTTTCTTGAAAAAGTAAGGTTTTTTAAGGTTACACTCATTTGGGTCTTTTTTTTGATTATGTTGTTTTTGAAGGTAGTCATTGTAGCTTCAAATTGATGTAAAAAAACTTAAAGATGCTAGTCTATGCAAAGTTGAAGCTGTTGCATACTCTCCTCTGAAAGAATTACTTCTAATCAAAGAAATTAGTGATGCTAAAGTTGATAAGATCCTCGAAGCAGCTACAAAATTGGTTCCATTGGGTTTTACTAGTGCTAGTCATCTTTATGCACAAAGGCAAGAGATCATTCAGGTAACATCAGGATCAAGAGAACTTGACAAGGTTTTATAAGGTAATACTAGTAGATTATGGATATATAGACTGTTTTGTTTCGATTCTTTTTGAAAATTTACATGGTTAAGAATCTAACAGGAGGGATCGAGACCGGTTATATTGCTGAATTGTATGGTGGATTCCGCTCTGGAAAGACTCAGCTATGTCACACTTTATGTGTCACTTGTCAAGTAAGGTTTTATCGTGCTTTCATTCCATTGTTCGTTTATATAGATTTTTTTTTCTTTTGATACATGAATTCATTTTAGCTTCCACTGGATCAAGGTGGTGGTGAAGGAAAAGAAATGTACATTGTCGCCGAAAACGGTCATAGTGCCAAGAGTAATCTCAAAGTTGTTTGATGGTTTGGAGATTCGTTTGATTTTGGATTCAATCAAATGAATCATACTCAACCAAAGAGTTTCAAGGTTGGTTATTTTAACATTCATTTGATTTTGAATTCAGTTCTTTAATAATAATGCCATATGGTTCATGTGAGTCCATAATATGAGCGCTTATGCCTGCAATTTGTTTGATGAAGAGGTAAAATGACAATCCCATCTTTGCTTTATTTAACTTCGATGTTAGATGAAGGCTAAAATATTAAGTTTGATCAAATGAACTCTTCTTTATATATTAATTCGTGGTAATTCAAAGGTCGTAAGTAGTCGCTGACTATCGTAACTTTAGTTGGAATAATAGATATTAAGAACTAGCATTAGATGTATCCATCCATGATGAAATTTCACTATTAAATGTGAAAACTAGTGATGCCATTCTTGTATGATCTGATAGTAATGTTTTTAAAAATGTTGGCGGTAAATCTTAACGCTATCGACGATGGACTGGATAAGAATTTGTTTTGGTGTGTGTTAGTATGGCTTAGCTACTGCATAGCTAGTGTATGGAAAGTGCTTGATACTGACACAATGTCCAAACACAGTTCGTGTAATTGTGAGTTTTGTTTAACACTTGATACATAAAATGAATCTTTATTGAGTAAGTTATTTCAAGCATAAAATCACCATCTCGCTAGCTGGGAAATGACGCTACTTATACTAACTCTCACTTGTACTTTTGTCATTTTGCATTTCTAAATGGCAAGGGTCTCATTTCAATGAAATTACACTTTCATCACTAAATTCATATTCCTACTACAGCTTTTAGGCCACATATATTTATAGCTTATGGATAGGTATTTTATGAAGCTTATTTTTGGACGTCTTAGCTTTAACATACCCTATTCCGTAGAATAGAGTCTCCAGAATCTGTTAGGTCTTATGGTATTTAATCAACTCGTATTTAATACCGGTTATTATGTTTTGAGCCTTCCACTTTTTGCAAATTTTTAACAACTTCACTTAAAAGAGTTATCTTTTTTCTCGTGTGCAAATTTTACTACCGAGGAGCCATGGGCATTTTGTTGGTGTATGATGTTACCGATCAATCCTATTTTAACAAGACTTTCCCACTCCTATTTTTGCTGATATTTACAATTTTTATAGTTGGATTTGATTTTTAAATCATAATGATATTCGTATTCCTTTACCGAAAACAATGATTTTCTAATAGCCCGTGACCACAAGATTTGTACCTATTGGATTATTTTTCCTTAGTATAATACGGTTCTTTGGATCCAAGTGGTTGTTGCATATCTTGCTTGAGCACAATGAGATTATATCATTATGGTGTAGATTTCATTCCCTTACCGCTATTAGTCATTAAAAATTTGTGTTTGCATCACCAGATATCAAGCATTGAGCATATGACAATGTCTCGTAGTTGAATTGACATTTTGGAAATTCTTTAGATTTTTTTACACAATAAATTTCAACGTTATTCATGTTCTTACTTTGCTTTGTTAACAGAACAAATACTTGTACACCAAAGCATGTTTTAAGAGATGATATTCAGAAGGTATGTTTTTTTGTATTGTTCAATATTGCTCTTGAAGGAGGACTCTTTAGGGTTTTGAATTATGTGTTATGTTGTTTTGCAAAGTGATTATCTATCTAAACTCGCTTGTTAGAGATTCTCGTGGTTATAAATCATGTCAACTTCTATGGTTTGTTGCAAGTAATCATTTAAACATGTTGAATTATGATGTATGTTGAGAATCTCAATTGCAACTAACCCTAATGGTACTGATCCTTACTAGTTAATTGGTTTATTTAGATTATTAGTTTCCTGGTGTGGTGCCAGATTCGCAAAAATGGTGGAGGCTCTTTATATAAACAAGGTAAGCTTGATTCTTTAATCTAACTTGAGCATAGCTTGGTATCCTTCAATTTATTATTCTCAGAGGTTTCAAATAGTAAATTGCTTAAAGTGTGTTTGGTTGTACATTAATGTAACTCTAAAGCAACTTCTCTTTCGTTTTTTACCTTTCTTTCATAGCTTTTTTTACATGGAATATCAATCACTCGTTTTAGTGTTCAACATGAACTATATTTCCTTTTTTGTGTGTCGTAAGTTCTTTTTCAAATTTGTCTTCTTTTTTAGCATGTCTTCTTCTATCCTTATGAAATCGATAAACTATTTTGGTTTCAAGTTAGACCAAGAATCTATTATATAGCCGAACCGCCAATTTTAATTATGGATTTTGTTTTTCAAGAGTTTAGTTATATTTATGCTATTTTAACGGAAAGTATGATTGATCTCTCTTTTCAATTCTGCAAGCCTCACTATAACTTGATTTTGCGAAGTATTGCTATCAATTGGCAACTGGTGCTTATTAATCTAGTTGTTTTCTCAACATCAAACAATCAAGAAAGATTGTTGATTATGGAACAACTTTGTCATACCTAGATGAAGAAACGTTTGATCCATTTGTCAATGATGTAAGTTACCAGCAGTAGTATTTGATTGAAGTTGTTTGTTCCTGATCAATATCAAATAAAGTGATTATATTATTTTTATCTCGTCTCTACATCTTGTGATTGTTGTTCAACAAACCGTAAAACCTTTTATAGATAAAACATGAACCCAATGTTTTATTGCACAAACCAGGTTCATTTTTGAGAATCCCTATTTGTTTCCAATCATTTTTACTGTCACCTTTTTGATATTATGTAGGTGCACTTTCCTTTTATTAGTGAATATTCAAAGGGTAACTTGTGTCATGAATATAGTGTTGTTTGTTTTTGAGACCTCAGTACTGAAACTTCAAATTGGTTATTATGTAGGTATTTGGGCTAAAGTCAAAAAGCATAGGAAATTGTTTAAGCAAGCTAGTGATATTGGAACGACACCTGAATCAACCTATGATTTGCATAGGAAATTGTTTAAGCAAGCGGAGTCTCGTGATAATTTTGGTGATATTTTAGTCTTTCTTTCCTGTTTTTCAATGCCTCTGTCGGTTGACACAAACTAGGTTACCCATCCATTTATGAACATCAACATAGATCAAATATTTTATGTCAGTCACAACATACATAAGTTACTTGTGTACATTTGTATCAATCAAGAATCCTTTATTTTATAATAAAATTATCTCATGGCGATTCTCAACTACATTTGTATCTTTTTGTATTTCTAATGTAGTTTGTATATCTATTTGGATGTTGAATATGGGGAACTGGGTAATTGCAGGGGGGAAATTTGGGGTAATGAATTTTGAATAGGTCAATAGAATGGGACTTGACCTTTTTTTTGAGGTTGCAAAAGATTAGCAACATCAGGGCTATGTTGCTAAATTAGAACCAGAACCAATACAATAGAACCGTAACCAACAGATCTCGGTTCGGGTAGTGGTATTCCTGTAATTAGCAACATATTAGCAACAATTAACTCATTGTTGCTAATAAAAATTCGCAACGGCAACGGCCGTTGCGAATGTCCGTTGCTGACCAAGATTCGCAACAAAGCTTATGCCGTTGCTAAAAATTGCGACACCGTGTTTAGCAACAACGAAGTCCCGTTGCGACCCCGTTTAGCAACAACTATTGTATGTTGCTATATCCTTAAAATGGTGTAGTGGTTCTCTCACACCAACAGAAATACCTATAGAAGCTTCCTTTCTGGCTGTGACACCTGCTTTAAGACAAATATCCAAGATTATATCACGAACTAAGTCATGACGGAATTTAAGGCCGACTTCATTGGCACAATGAATGGCGTGGTCACCAAAGGTATCCATCTTGCCCCCACAACATGGACATGTATAATCCTCGGGGAAGAGAGGCACTCTTAGTCTGTATCGGAGGACAGCTCTGAGGTGGCGCGACCCGATAGTTTGGTTTAGCCCAGGGATTGGGATTGCCTTCAAAAAGTCCATAGCATGCACCATTTTATTACTTTGCCAGAGGGAAGCATCTCGAGGTGTTAGTGAAAATTTAGTAGGTATTTCCTTCTTGATAGCGTCAAAGTAGAGGTCTGCCGGTGCTTTCATAGGATGAGGGGCAGTGCCTTTGATGTCGAATGTTGAAGGAGATAATCCACAAAACAACATGTAGTTATCGAGGGTCGACCGAATGGCTTGTAGGGAGACGATATGTCAATAGTGCGTAAGATAGTACCCCCGAATGTCGTTAGTTTGGATGCACGAGGCTATGTAACAATATTTGCTGGTGTCGGCCAATGTGTACACTCCAAGACCACCGTCTTTGATAGGGAAAGTAGATAATCTCTGCTGTAGGGGGGCCGAATCCATCTCCATCACCTGTAATGATATATTGAAGATATTGGAGCAGGTGGTGATCATATTGTGCAGACGCGGCTTGGAGAAACTGAGGGTTAGTGGTGCGGAGGGTAAAGTAAAGCTTCGATACACCGGTACAACTTCGCAGTAAGAGAAGCTCGCACTACGGGTCCTTCAGCTGCTTCACTGAGTTCATGAGGCCGATGGTCTTAGTAACTCTGGACAAGATTAATTCGCTGCAATAACTTGCATCTAGGTTGACAGGTCCCCCCAGTACTTTAACCCCCTTTATTGCTCGTCCAATGTTACGAGGGAAAACACCAGCTTCAGAACTTCGCGAATCTGTGCAAGGCCAAAATAGTTCGGTTTTGGTAATGTTCAAGTGGAACCCTCTAGCACCTCCGTCTTCTTGAATTATCTTCAATGCTTTTGAAACCTCCATAGTATCTCCTGCAATGGTCCCGTCATCGAGGTACCACGCATTCATGTCCAGGGAGCAATGGCTAGCAATCTTACATACTATTATTATTTTAATATTTATTAATTTTTTTTTACTCTTTTTGTTTTAATTATCATTGTATTTAATATTTTAAATAAAAAATGAAAAAATAGAGAAATAAAATAAAAGTTAGAAATATAATGTTAAATGTAGAATGTTTGAGGGTAAAACTTGTCTTTATAATAAATTAAAAAGGTTAAAATAGAGAATCAATTAAATCGAATTATGTGGGTCCACAACTTCTGCTTTTCCAGCTTTTAAAAGTTAGTGCTGAGTAGCTTTTAAAAGCAAGCCTAAAATGAAAGTATTTCTCTCCAAAGGCACTTTGAAAAAAAATCCAAACACAATTTTTGGTAAAACTTTGTTACAAAGTGCTTTTGATTAAAAAAAATCAATCCCAAAGGAGGCTTAAGTGGCATGATTTAAGCCTTTGCATTTAGCCAAAATACTTCAAAGGAGATAATAACTAGGGGTCCATTTAATAAAATTGAACCAGTGCTTATGTGACACATATTGGGGATAGTTTTGGTGGACAAATGTGGGAGTTTAATTTTGTGCACACTCCTTTAAAGAGCGTGCACGTAACAAAACGATTTCATTGGCTAACATGATATACGCCGTTAACTTAGAAGGTACATATTGGCGTTCGACGATGGTTCTCTTATTCCCGTAAAGAAAAAAACCTGTCTGCATATATCCCACTGCGTCTCTGTCTTTTGATCTCAAATTAGGGTTTTTTTGTTTTTCCGCCAAGTTCATACTAGTTATAAGTGATAACTACCGATTTCATCTTAATTAATTCTAATTCTCATTTTTTGGACGGCATCTGTGTATGGCTTTTGGCATTTACAACTCCAAATTAGGTTTGATAAATTTCTTCATTGATATGAAGGAATTTGATTACTTTATCGATTCTGGGTAGTATCGCTTTTGTTGGTTTGATTTACTTCCCACTACACCTTTACCTCAACAAATTTCCATATCTGAAAGAGGTTTGAATTTTTTTGCCTAACCATTTCTAGTAATGGGGAGTCAGTCCCAATCAAAAGATTTGGATCGCACTATTCATCATTTCTTAACAAGATCAATGTCTATATATTACTCTCACTACCAAAGTTGTTGATACACACAAAGGGTCTCACCTCGCATTTCTACTGAGAATCTGAGAATTTTGAGTTATGGAAGGGAGAAGGAAATATGAGCGGAGGTCTAAGGAACAATTAGAAGCTTTAGAAGCGGCTTACATATCATCAGGTAAAAGATTTCTATACAGCTCTACTGTATTACTTTGTTCGTTTTAAGGTTGATAACTTTATCCTCACCTGCACGAAGATTCAATTGTAATTAAAAGGTTCAAAATTTAAAGGTTTATACAATACCTTGTAAGAAATTACAATTAAGATTGGCATACGACGATGGTTCTCTTACAATTAAAAGGTTCAAACGTATATAAACAGATTACAATTGTATATGCTTTTCTCTATTTACAAGATTGAGGATGTACATATAATCTGAAACTTGTAAGAAAACTTATATAAACAGTACTACACAATACAATACCTTAGAGCATTTTGAACCTTTTAATTACAATTGAATCTGGTGATGCTTTTCTCTATTGTTTTTTTCTTCTTCCTTAAATTGCATTACTCTTATATCCCCTAAATATTTTCTTGTAAATAGGAGGTTCGGTTCCAGAATTGGACCAAAGAAGAAGTCTAGGGGAGGAACTCAAACTCCCTCTTCCCAAGGTATGCTCTTTTGTCAAGTAGATGAAAGGTTTACATACTCAGCTGCTTTTCCATGCTATGTTTTGGGCAAATGTCTTGTATGCTCTGTTAACTCTATTCTTGGTTTCTTAAACTATTATCAATGTAGATATTAGTTGACTGAGATACATTACCTAATATTCCTTTCTCTGATACGGTACTTACAGTTTTCACCCGAAAGAAAATGAATTGAAAGACATAGAGAACTCTAGCAATGCTTTGACTTCTCTGGATTTTTACATATACGATAATTGATTGCTCAATAATACTCTGATGTTAGTTTTTGCAACATAAGTACTCAAAGCATTTGTCGACAGGTAAATTCATGGTTCACCAACAGAGCAAAGAAAGACAAACCTAGTGGTTCAGGGTCTGGGTCACAGAAAGTTCGAACAACGATGACTACGACTACCCTTGTGCATTTTGCTTCCTCGACCTACGTCGGTAACATCCAGAGGCCTATGAGCAGTACTAGAGTTCCTGACAGAGGCCAGGATACACGTGATGTGAACAACCTTTTGAAGATAGCAGCTTTTCTAGCCAATCCATCAGCTGAGCTTCCATCAGCAGCAGTGTTGGACAAGTGGAAGCAGGAGATCATTAGTTCAAAGACAAAAGGACTTAGTGTTGATTGGATCATGGAACGATGGATAGAGCTGGAGCGGCGATCCAGAATCGCTCATCTCATGGAGACTCTAGAGAAGATTGAAAGTGACATCTTCGAGTTCACCTCAGCTCGCTCAGAGGCGCGTAGCAGAGCAGCAGAGTTATCAGAGAAGATTGAACAAGCCAGGGCTGTGCATGCGCAGAAGACTCGCTTGTTGCGATTAGCTGAAGAGGAACTCCATTCTACTTCGTGAGCTTTTCGTTTGTTAGTTATCATTTTCCAATAGTAGTGGTGGATCTAGAACTATTTGATACTATACTTTGAAAAATAAAATAGAGACTTGTGGATGTGTGTGGTCTTCTAATATCTGGATCAAGAACTATTTGATACTATACTATGAAAAATACTTGTGTACGTCCCTAATGATCTATCTAGATTCTAGCAATATTTTGTTATTCTTGGTAGTGAACACACAACAAAATTTATGCTTTGTTTTCTGCAATGCGTTGATGTTTCGATTTCGCAAACATTATAACATACAGTTGAACGGCATTGATGTTTCGATTTCACTGTTTTCTTCTTCTTCTTGCTCTTGACAAGAGTTGTCTTACTTACACTGCTCTTTATCGGATCCGCTTGCTGCAGAACTGTACCAACATCGATCCACTGAACACAGAGAAGTGGGTTCCTGGAATGGGTGCTATTCATGAAAGCCTGAACCGCAAGTGCCTGTCTCTTTGTTGTGACCATATAAGTATTACCTTGCAGGATATCGATTGCACAGCATTTGTGTAGTAAGTATTACGTATATTCTCCAGTCTCCCCATTATTCTTACTTAGATAATGAGATTTGGACTAAAGCACAGGAATCTTGAAAGTGTAACTTCAATGAAAATTGTTGGCTGAAGGCCTGAAGCGTTGTAGCCAATGTTGCATCGCTAATTCCACATTGTAACCGATGTCCAAATACCCTTAAATACAAAAATACTTTAACCCCGATCTCAAGTGCCCCATGTACCCTTACATGTCATGTAGGGCAGACATAGAGACTCCCAGGCCTGGAAATTTTGGAGAGGTTTGGAAAGGGAAATTTGCACTAGGTGAAAGAAACCACCAGCAACACAAAATCTGTACTGGTATAGAACCATGTCCAGAGATTCTTGTTAAGATCTCAGTCTCTGTATGTTTTAATGATGTACATAATTATGTGAGATGTCCATCAAGACACTTCCACATTAGATTTAAATATACATGTAATATTTTGCGGCAGACTGGCAACTATCAATGTAAACTAGTTATTCCTGACTAATAAACCGAGTTAAATAGTGATGCGATGTTGGAGATTACAATTACTGATTGGTGTAACTGGAGTGTAACACTTTGTTTGTTTTTTCTTGAGTAATCTGAGTCGTCAGAATCTGGCTCGTTCGGATCTGACTGGTATCACCTGACTCGTATGGATCTGTCTAAATATATTTGTTTTTTTGATTTGATCCACCTAACTCAAAAATATGTGAGTTAGGGGTATTTTAGTCCCTGACTCAAATGGATCCGAGTCAGGGGTCAGATCGCGAGTCAAATCTAACTTAAAATAAAAAACAAACGGTCTGATATCTGACTCGAGCCGAATCAGGGGTCGAGTCAGCAAAAAATAAACACGCTCTAAATTTATGTTTTATGTTATGTTTGAATGTTTGATTATAGGGAGCCAAAAGTACCGCTTGCAAGGAACGTTTTCTTGGGACTGCTCGAATTTGAATGGGGCTGCTATATAAGATGAAATATAGAGAATCAATGAGTTGAGAATACTGGTTAAGAGTTCACCTTCAATTACAAGACATACTCTTTAATTAATACCTATGGTTGTTGCTTAATCAAGAGCCTAGAGCACCCCATCGAGAGCATACTTCGGTAATTTTCTTATGTTAATACATACCATAACGATGAAAATGCATAAACAACTCAAAGAACAACCTAATGTAACAGGCTATCGGGTTTAATTCTCTAAAAGCGTTAAGTTCTATGAATTAGGATAATCAATGCAATAGGTGTACTATGGGTAACCTATTTAACACAGGTCAAATTTCTACATGCAATCGTATGAAGGTTTAACATACAATCAGGCAAGCACATTATGCTACAGGTGTTATCATTAACAATTCTATATCTCAAAACCTTAATTTAGCTATAGATATGCATGCATGAGCGTTCGAAGGAATAACTATTACAAATTTCATTTCTTATCGCTTTTGGAATATGTGCATCAAGCTCTCATTATATTGAATACTTAAGATCTTGGTTGTGATTATCCAAGTACTTGATTTGACTGAGACGACATTAAATTTATTAAGGAGAAGAAAGATACGCTATAGCTAGATTCATATTATTTTTTGAGATAAAAAGCCTTTGCAGGCCGATCTGAAAAAACCAGGTGAAAACCGCCACACACAAACCCACCCCCTGTGCGCCTTCCGAGGGACCGGGCCCACTGGGACCCACAAATAAAAAAAAAACAAAATACTGTGAGACGCGGTTTTTACCTGGTTTTGTCAAATATATTGTGTCGACAGCCAAAGATATTGTGTCGACATCTCCATGCACACCAATAGTTGTGCGAATATCACAAGAAAAGGAAACCTGATTATTACGCATTCAATGAGAATATATATTGTTTCCTTTCTTCTGTAAATCATACATGTATAGAATGCTGTAATACTGGAAATGTAAAGAGTATAAATAGTGATTGTTTTCTTCTCTCCCTTATCATCCAAGGGAGAACATTCATATATGTTTCTTTACCTTGTTATGGTATCGAGATAGCTTAGGGTTATCAATCTTGGGATCACATCTGTTTGCATATTATTTTTTATTTGCAATTCAGTCAAATGGCTTCATCCTCTTTCAACCTCAATCATGTTTTAACCATCAAGTTGGATGATACCAACCACCTGCTGTGGAAGTCACAGATGATGGCTTTTGTTCATGGCCATGACTACATGGGTTATCTCGATGGAACTCTTCCTTGTCCACCTGTAACTATTACAACACCAGTACCAGATTCAACAGAGACCATCCAAACACCAAATCTAGCTTTCTTAACCTGATAACAAAAGGACCAACTGCTACTCAGTGGTATCCTCTCTTCCCTGTCACATAGTGTGCACACTCAGATGATTGGAATAACTACCTCTCGACAGGCGTGGGAAAGACTTGAAAGGATTTTCGCTTCAACCTCTTAGGATCGTGTAATGCAGCTCCAGATGCAGTTGGTGAAAACCAAAAAGGAGCCTTGAATATCCTTGATTATCTTACAAAAATGAAATTTTATGCTGATATTTCTCAGCCAATATCCGATTCACAACTTGTGATGTATGTTCTCAATGGACTTGTTCCCGAATACGGGCCATTTTTTACAGCTATGACCACACGTGCTCAGCCTGTTTTATTTGCTGACTTACAAGGATACTTGCTGAGCCTTGAAATTCTTTTAGCAGATCAACATGTTGTTGAACTAGCTTCTCCTGTTGTTAACAACACTCAGAGGAAACCATTTTCCGCTGCTCATGCTCAGAATCGCAACCAACATACCACCTTCTAATCATGGTGGAGGTAATAATGCTCGTGGTCGTGGACGCGGTCGTGGTGGTGGCTATAATCATGTTTGGTATCGTCCTCCAAACTCACCTGCTCCTGTATGTCAGATTTGTAATAGATCTGAACATAGTGCTATCCGTTGTTACAATCGGTTCACTGAAGGTTATCAACCTGATCAAGATGCAGCTAATGTTGTTACTCATTTTATGTGCTACAATCATGCTGATCCATCTTGGTACCCTGATTCGGGTGCAACACGCCATGTTACTCATGACTTGAGGAACATTCAAAACGGAGCTGAATATAATGGGAACGATGTTGTAACTATTGGTAATGGAACAGGTTTTCCAATTACTCATACTGGATTGATAAGTGCATATTTCACATATATTTAGTATCAGTTCCATGCTAGTATTTGTTGGTTTTTGTGCAAATTATTGTATATTATGTTTGTTTTCTCTTATTTGTGTTTTACTAGGTGGATCATCCAAAAGAAGTGAATTTGCACTTAATTGTGCAAGAAAAAAAGCTAGCTACAAGTGGAGAAGGGCCAAAGACCAATTGGAACTCGTTCATATACAAGATTTCTACTTTTCACTGTGTAGAGGACGAGAAGATGAAGACAATGGCGAAAGAACGGAGTCATTCTGAAGTTATGAGAAAAACAAGAACTCAAAAGCATAAAGGGCAAAATGGTCATTTTACAAAGCAACTACTATTGGCACCTAACCTAATGTTAAGGGGAACCTTCCTACTAAGGGACTGTCTAAAAGGAACTGCTAAAGGAAGTTATGTCATTTATTCAGGGGAAGCTAGAATTCAAACAATGTTAAAGGAAGACTACAGTTTTATTTGGGCCACCATTGTCTTCCTCCCTAATCTAACACTTCGAACAGAGAGGAGAAATATCAGAGATTGTTTCTCGAGTTTGGTCGTGCAGTTTAGGGAATAGTGTCAGCGCTACCCATTGATGGAGATGCTGATAATCGTGACAGTTGATGGTGGTTAGTGAACGATACAGAGGTAATGGCCGGTGAGGCTGATTATCAAGACCAGACGATGGTGATGACGATGTTAGAACATCATCAGATACGTGTATAACATGACCCAATGTTATACACGATAGTGTCTCTTTTAAGAGTTTGCTCTCTTTGGAAATACTTGTATGTCAGGCAATCACATGTTAGGAAACACTTTAGCCTACGGTTCAAGTCAAGTATGTATATTAGTATGATGTATGTCTTCACGGTAAAATTGTACAAGTAATAATCAATAATAAGAATTCAGTTTTAAGTCTGTTCTTCTCTTGTTCCTCTAAGTTCTAAGTTAACCTAAACCTAAGTAGTTTTAGCTTGGTATCAGCTACCTTCGATCCTACATCATGTCAACTGAATCGTCTACCATCTCATCAACCGTTTCCGTTGTCATCAACTCGACTATTTCTTCTCAATCTTCGGTAATGTCCTCTGTTCAATTCTCTCAATCTCACCATATCATCACAGTTAAGCTCGATGAAACCAACTACTCTCTCTGGCGAGCTCAGTTTTTACCGTATCTCCAAGGTTATGATCTCGATGGTCATGTTACTGGTACCAAAGCCTGTCCAGCATATCCTGAACCCGATGTAGCCCCTTCCCCGACGTTTTTTTCATGGAAAAAACAGGATAAAATTAGTGTAAGTTGGTTATTTTCTTCCCTTACACCTGCTGTTTTTCATCATGTTCATCGTCTCACAACTTTAAAGGAAATCTGGGACTCTCTTGAATCTCAATATGCCTATAAATCTGATACTCAAATTCATCATCTTCACTGTGAACTACGCACTCTTCAGAAAGGGTCAAAGACTATGCGTGAATATATCAATCATGCTCGAAACTTAGTGGATAATATTTCAGCTGCTAATACAACCGTTACGGACAAAGAGTTCCGTCACTGTCTTCTTGCTTGCCTATACAGTTCTTATGATGCCATCGTTACATCCCTAACAACTACGATGAGCTCTTTGTCCGTTAAAGACTTCCTTACCTTCCTGCTTACTTTTGAACTCCGTATCGAGCATCATAACAAAAACTTAGCTGCTCAGCCCGTTGCAAATGCTGCTACATCTTCACGGAATTCTGGGCCCAGTTCATTCCGATACTCTGGAGTTTCCAGTACCAGCCCAGTTTATGTCGCTTCTGCACCAGCTCGGCCCAGCACTCCAACGAACTCGTCCAGGTTTCAAGCCAACAGCAACCGTAGATTTCGTCCGACTAATAGTGCTGGCGCAACTTCCTTTGCTTCTTCACCAGCTTAATTCCAACGCACTCGGTCGGATCTTCCCTGTCAACTTTGTGGTCGTCCAAATCATGAAGCTCTGGACTGTTGGAACTGTTTTGATCATAGCTTTCGTCCTCCGCGTCGTCAACCACCAACTTCTATACCGCGTGCCTATACCGCTCATATTGGATTGTTACCAACTCTTCCATGGACTCCCGATAGTGGTGCTACAGATCATATAACCAATGATCTTTCTCGTCTTCAATTTTCCAATAAGTACACTGGTCTTGATCAAATTCAGATGGGTAATGGTTCTTCTATTCCAATTTCTAATGTTGGCTCCTCTATTTTGGGTACTCCCAATCGTAAGTTACAACTTCGTAATGTTCTCTATGCACCACAAATATCTCATAATCTCTTGTCAGTTTCTCGTCTTACTACTAATAATAATGTCTTATTTGAATTTCATCCGATTTTTTGTCTTGTGAAGGATCGATGCATCAGGAAGGTTCTTCTTCGTGGCAATATGAGGGGTGGTCTATATCAACTTGTTGTGAACACCAAACCAAGACTTTTTCTTAAAGTGACCATTATTTCCTCATTTATTTGACCGCTTCACTCTTTATTAAAGTGAGCGTAGTGTACGCTGCATGCTGTGAACACCAAACCAAGACCCTAGAAAGCATCCCCCAGTTTGTGTTGATGTATCGAGTTTTGGTTGCACCTTGAGTGCAAGTGGAAATGCCAGGCTGAAAGTGGCGCGTGTGGCATGTGTGGAATGCCTTTGTTGCGGGTTGCACCTTGAGTGCAAGAGGCAATGCCAGAGCTTCTAGTGGAACGTGTGGAATGTGCCAATGGCATGTGCGGAATGCCTTGGTGGTTGGTTGCACGTTGAGTGAAAGTGGCCATGCAAAAGCAGCCAGTGGCATGTGCGAAATGCCTTTGTGGTAGGTTGCACGTTGAGTTCAAGTGGCCATGCCAAAGCTGCCAGTGGAACGTGTGGCATATGCCAACGGCATGTGCGGAATGCCTTGGTGGTAGGTTTCATGTTGAGTGCAAGTGGCAATGCCATAGCAGCCAGATGCGCGTGTGGCATGTACCAATGGAATGTGCGGAAGGCCTTGGTGGTAGGTTGCACAGCTTACAAATTAGGCTACCAGCGAGGGTTTTGGCATGTGCCAATGGCACGTGCGGCCAAGTTGGCCTAGGTTGCACGTCTTGCAAGTTAGGCTACTAGCGTTCATGTATGGCATGTTCCAATGGCACGCACGGCCATTAGGGCCATGACTAGGTAATGAAAGCTACCAGTGAGCACGTTGGCATGTGCCAATGGCACGCTCGACCATTAGGGCCACGACTTGGTAATGAAAGATACCAGTGAGCGCGTTGGCATGTGCCAATGGCACGCTCAGCCATTAGGGCCACGACTTGGTAATGAAAGCTACCAGTGAGAGCGTTGGCATGTACCAATGGCACGCTCGGACATTAGGGCCACGACTTGGTAATGAAAGCTACCAGTGAGCGTGTTGGCATCTGCCAATGTCACACTCGGCTATTAGGGCCACGGCTTGGTAATGAAAGCTACCAGTGAGCACGTTGGAATTTTTCCAATGGCATGCTCGGCCATTAGGGCCACGGCTTGATAATGAAAGCTACTAGTGAGCGCGTTGGCATGTGCCAATGGCACGTGGCGGCTTGGTCCCTTAGTTGCACGGTTTGGAAAGCTGGGAAGAGGGCGCTTTTGGCATGGCGCGGCTAGGCCCAAGGTAAGGGTGTTTCGCTTGGCGCGGTGTGACTAGCATAGCTAGGACCAAGGCAAAGTATATTTGGCATGGCGCGGCTAGCTTAGGCTAGGTGTGGCTGTCATGATTTGTCATTGGCACAGAGGTGTGACTAGCATGGTTGGCATGCTTTGGCGCGGTTGGTGTGACTGGAATAGCTAGGGCCAAGGCAGAGTGAGTTTGGTATGACACATCTAGCTTGGGATAGGTGTGGCTGGCATGATTTGCCATTGGAACAGAGGTGCGGCTAGCATGGTTAGTATGCTTTGGCGCATTTGGCGTGGATGACATGATTTGCCGTTGGGACAAGGATGCGACTAGCATGGTTGGCATGCTTTGGAGCATTTGGCGTGGCTGACATGATTTGCCGTTGGCACAGGGGTGCGGATAGCATGGTTGGCATGCTTTGGCGCGGTTGGTGTGACTAGCATAGCTAGGGACAAGGCAGAGTACGTTTGGAATAACGCTGCTAGCTTGGAATAGGTGTGGCTGGCATGATTTTCCATTGGCACAGGGGTGCGTCTAGCATGGTTGGCATGCTTTGGCGCGTTTAGCGTGGCTTCCATGATTTGTCATTGGCATAGGGGTGCGACTAGCATGGTTGGCATGCTTTGGCGCGGTTGGTGTGACTAGCATAGCTAGGGCCAAGGCAAAGTGTGTTTGGCATGGCGCGGCTAGATTGGGCTAGGTGTGGATGGCATGATTTGCCATTGGCACAGAGGTGCGGCTAGCATGATTGGAATGCTTTGGCGCGGTTGGTGTGACTAGCATAGCTTGGGCCAAGGAAGAGTGAGTTTGGCATGGCGCGGCTAGCTTGGGCTAGGTGTGGCTGGCATGATTTGCCATTGGCACGGAGGGGAATTAGGGTTTCGCTCGTTGTAACCCTAATTTGAAATAATACCCCATATTAATTATTGACTACATGCATTAAATGTTCTAATAAATGTGTCACCGGTGACATTAGGTTATTCTGGGTTTTACAATTTTACCCTTTGTATAAAAACCACCATCAACATTAAGTCCCCTGCTTAGCTCGAAACATGAGCTTTTTTGCGAGGTAAGCATAAGATGGTGACAAACTATCAGTTGTAAATCGTAAAGAGAATTGAGGAGGCTTGTCTAACCTTTTTATAGATAGGATTTGGAATCCTTGCCTCTGGCAGTTTTGCGCAAATCAGGAGGCTGACACAATTGGGAAGTCAGCATCATTGAGAGACACGAAGATGGGCGGCATTGAGAAGTTGACGCGAGTTGGGAAACTGAGCGTGCTAGATGGTGGGACTTGTGTGGCTTGGGCGGTACTGGGGAGTTGGCGCAATTGGTGGGACCGGTGCAACTTGGGAGACATTGGGAAGTTGGGCGCCCTTGTGGGCCCGTTACTTATACACATGATTTTGGTAAAGGGAAATCCTTCCCTATATCGGAATCTTCACGCCCATATATAAAATCCCTTTCTCTCGTCTTGCACTTTGTTCTTTCATCCTTTCACACTAGCGATAGAGTCACAAAGAAAAACCGGCTTCCAGGTATGTCTTCCAATACTTTTCTTGTTTCCCTTTTCATGTAGGTGCAAACCCTAACAGTAGGCGTTTTTCTTTTATAATCCTGGCAATGATATTGCGCATATGATTTCTTGGCATGCTTATTGTAGAAATATTGTATATATGCACCCAAGGAAAATACTGCATATATGATTTGAACCCATAGAAAAATGTTGCATATATAATTTTGAACCCGAATAAGGATACTATAGACGCATTCAAGTCCATAGAAAATACTGTGTATATAATTTTGAACCCGAAGAAGGATACTGCAGATGCATTTGAGATCGTATAAAATATTGCGTATATAATTTTGAACCCGAAGAAGAATATTGTATATGAATCCCGAATAAGAATACTATATATGTGCTTCATATGATTTCGAACCCATAAGAAATATTATATATATGAATTTCGGACCTGAAGAAAATACTGCGCGTGCAGTTTTGAACCTGTAGAGAATACTTTTTTTTTTTTTTTGCTTTTCAGGCTTTCCTTTTGTTGGGTGCGGTTATGTGTTAGGGAGATAATTTCGTCTTTCCCCGTATTTTTTGTGTGCAGATATCTTGTTACCAAATTATGATGAAGAAATCTGACAAGATGTTACCTGATCAAAGTTTCGCTTCATCGAAGGATGTTGATAATTCCAAACCAAACACGGATGATGAATTCTTTGACAAACCCCTTTCCCTTACTTGGAAGAATCATCCAGATTTCGTGCAAATTTTGTTAACCGGTGGTGAAGATGAAAAAAAAAAAAATTTGATTCGCCCAGAGAATACCATACGGTTTTGTCTTCATAAAGGAGTATATTCTTCTTCCAACATTGATTTCAGGATGTGTCAAAGCCCATTGCGTTGTTTTGATAGATGGGTTGAGTTCATGGTGAGTAAGGAGCACATAAATACCAACTTGACTCGAGCGCATATTATTGATGCTGTCATAGCTTTAGTAAGTCTCCAGATTAGGAAGGACATCCCGGGCTTGGATGCTTTCATCTCTAGATGGTGTTCGGACACCCATATGATCATATGTAGATGGGGTGAAATAAATTTCTCCTTGGAGAGTGTGGTTCTCTTGCTGAATCTTCTGGTAACCAGGAATATTAACATCCAATTGTCTGAGGATGATGAGAAGATGCGGGATGACCTTGCCGCTAAGTTGGGAGATTTCGCCCGAAAAGACTCCACTGCGAAGTCGAAGGATTCTATCCATAAATAGGATGAAAGGTGATTTTATGGATGGTGGATATCTCAATGGTTTCCGGACGAGCTGGAACCTAAACAGAAAAGCAGTGATCTTCACGTTGCATCATTTTTGGCTCTCTGGTTGTCTAGAGACATTTTTGATGACGGTTCTGGCAAGAAGGAAATAAGACCAGGGTTGCTAGTGATTGTTGTGAAGTTTTCAAAAGGTGAAGTTCTTCCCATTGGCAAGCTATTCCTTGGTTCCTTGTATGTGCATCTGGATCACCTAGTTGCGAACATGCGAGTTTCGAATGGTTTCATGAAAGTAGATTCATATGTGCACGTTTCTTTTCTGAAAGCGTGGTTATGGGAGAACTTCGAGAAGTACTCTCCGAAATCGTTGCCTTCGATTCCCGCGAGTTGGGGCGGCTCCCGTATTCTTCTATGGGTGAACAAGAGTCCAAGAGTTAGTATGAGCTTGGTTAGTCTTCTCGATAAGTCGCATGAAATCATTTTTCGCCCATGGGAGCCGGTCCATAGGTCTGTGACTCAAATTGACACCTTTGCTTCTGCTCCGAACATGTCTTTATCTTATGACGGTAGATTGAGTGTTGGTGAAAACTTGTTTATTCAAAGTTGCATGCCCGGTTATATGTCGTCTTTCTTCATGGGGTATTTCCGAATAGCTGCTTACAATATTGACAGTGCTGCTCGTCACATGGGTTTCGATCAAGGGGTGCCTATTTCTTACCAGCCAGTGGTTCCTAAGGATTCATTTCGTGCCTCCCTCAATGTCAGTGCCCTTGAGCCGGGTATCCGCCTTCCCTTCTGTAGTTGCAGGAAATCCTATATTACACCCTTTTTAAGATTTCACAATAATCAACTCATATTTTGAAGATTAAAAACAACACTTTATTATTTGATTCTCGGAAATGTTTACAGAAATGGAAGAAATCAAGAATACAATTATTCTCTTGAAGTTTCTCTCTCCTCAAGACTTTCTCAACTCTCAAAAAATATATCATCCTTTTCTGAATCTATTGGAACCCTTTATATAGGAAATTACATAGTGGATGACATCTAAGTTTTCCTTTTATTTCGGATCTACTATGTGATCTTATCGCGATAGTTATAATGTTAAATCTCGCAAGCATTGTAACCATCGCAGGATAAACATGCTCTTCTCGTGTTTGTTCAATCGTCAACTATTACGTCATTCTTTGAATCATCCTTTTAAGTATCTTTATGACGCTCGCAAAGTGTCGTTGAGGAACTCGCGGTAATGCTCGCAGTAGTGTTGTTAATCTTGCAAGAATAATGTCGTAGCGACATTATGGTCCTACATCTTGCCTCTTCTCATGTCTTTTCTGCGAAGGAGGAAAGATTATGAGAACTAAAAATTCTATAACGCCGCAACTTTTTATCTTTTTGCATTCTTCTGTTTTGACACGTTTCTGTATTCTTCGCCAGCTGTTTTCATGTACATTTTCTTCCATTCAATTTTTGACACGTCCTTTTCAACCGCTGCGATCTAACCGTTCATGTCCTTTCATTGCATTAATTGCATTTATCTTTTCGAGAGCTTTCTTCTTATATAAATACTTCTTTCATTCTTTTCTTTCCCTCTTTTTACTTATTTCTTCCTTCTCTTCGTAACTTCTCTGCAAATTCACTGTTCTTCCGTAAATTCCGGATCTATTACTTTTATAAAAAAAAATCATTTTTTTACTTATTGAATCTTCATTCCCATACTCAAGATGGTTGTAGCTTGTCGCAAAAATGAGACTGCTTTCGATAAGATTCAAAAAGAATATCAAGACAAAGGTTTTACTTTATCCATCATTCCCCATCAAAACCCTAAGTCTGAACTCTATGTCCCATTATTTACTAACTTTCAATATAACCGCGAGAAAATCATAGTCTCACTAGGTCATCTTGAAGATGGTCTTCCCATTCCTCTTTATAAACCTGAACTTCCTCTATTTTATGAGATTCTTTCTCACGAGAAGTTCTCGCGAGCGGTATATCATCTGAGTGGAGATTGTATACGTTTAATGCTTGAATATGCTACTCGTGGTGCTAATAAGAAATATCGCTACCCTGATGAAGCAAAGAATCCTAAATTTCCGATTATTTCCACGAATTATATTGTGGAGAACTTCTTCGAAAATTACAAGATAATTCCCATGAAAAAAGACAACACTTGTTGGGGTGTTCGCTTACAAAAGAAAGATAAGATCGCTGAAGATAAAGCGCTTATGTTGGATATCGATTGGCATACAAGTACTAATCGAGGCCCTCGACACTCTAGCGATGACAAATGGTTCATTTTTCCTTTATGTCTTGAAGGTACTTACATCTCTGGTCTTCATACCTTGCATGTGAATCTTACAGAATATCAACCGTGGGTCTTCAACTGGCCTGAGATAAATAAAAAAGTATGTTCTTCTTAAGTCTTTGCATGACAAGTTATTATTATTAATCTTTCCATATCTTTAAACTCTCGCTGATTATTCCTTTTTATTAGATTGAAAGATTAAAAGCCAACTACGAGAAGTCTGGGAAACCTGCTACTCGCTTAACTCTTCAATTACTCACATATGAAGTAAGAAATATTTCTTTATAAATATTAAAAATATATTGTTGTCCCTATTTCTTATCTTTATCTGTGTTCGCAGGTAATTGAAGAAGTAGAACCTGTGAAAATTGTGAAAACTAAGGGGACAGACAAAGATGCATCTCGCAATGGGAAATATACTACGCCTCTCGAGGAAAAATCTTCTGCTCCTCGCGGAGGAAAATCTGATGCTCCTCCCTCAAAGAAAAGAAAAATTCAACTTCCTTCTTCTTAAACTCTTCAATTCAATGAAGAAACTTTGGATGATAATTTTAACAATAACAACAATGATGATGATGATGAAGATAATAATGGTTCTTCCCCTCCTGAGTCTTCTATGACTCAATTATCCAAAAAATTTGGCGATGTTACATATGGAATCGCAAATGATTATGGAGATGAAGCTCTTAATGGGATATCTCAGGCTCTCGCTAAAGTCTGCGATGCTCCCATATTAGTTGATAATGATTCTCTTCATGGGATCTCAAGATCGCTGACTCCCAGCCTTTTAAATTCGCTTGGTATTCTGGTATGTTTCCACTTTTTTATCCTATTTATGTATTTATTTATTTGTTAAATTTTAACTTATATAGTTCTATCGCAGGTTGGAAGAGCTTCCTTCGCTGTTGCCTCTGATTTGGATAAAAGACGTGTTGTTAATGAAAAGAAAGCTACTAATTTTCGCAAGGAAAAAGAGAAATTATCATCTGAATCTGCTAAGCTTCGCCAGGATAAAGAAAAAAATTAGAAGATGAGATTGATGAGCTTCGCAAGAAGAACAAGCAATTGGAAATTGATGCTTCAAATGATAAACAAAATATATCTGATCTTGATAAGGCTAACCAGCAAATCTATGGTATGAATTATTTCCCTCTTCTTTTATTTATTCTTATCCTATCGCAGCTTATTCAAGCAATCATATTTGCAGATGTTTATAGTCTTACTGATGAGGCTACATTCCTGCAATCTTTTCCCGAACTTGTAGATGATAATACCCTTCTTGATCCTCTTAACAATTTTTTAAATAGCTTTTCTAATGACCAAACTTCTTCACTCTCCATAGATGAACTTAGATCAAAATTACGCCTCTTAGAAGTTGAACACAGATTCAACTTGAGTCTAACCAATAAATTTAAATGCCATTATCATGATTCTAAAGAGGAAATCAAAATTTTAAAAGCCAAGTATAGTAAACTTTTAGGGGAAAAAGACCGCATCGCTAGACAAGGTGCTGAAGCTTTAACAAATTTCCATAAAACCATCCTTGATGTTCAAATCACAAGAGATAAACTTATCTGCGAGAATAGAGCTCTCGTCGAAAGCGAAAACCAAGTTCGCTCCCTTCTTCTCATTAGTAATGATGATGAGCTTGCTTGGGCTGCGAAGGTTCTTGACAATGCCAGAACTAATCTAGGTGTAGAAGTTAGTCTTCATGCTGAACAAGCAGCTTTAATTAAAGACATGATTTCTGATAGAGAAGGTTGTTAACCATTCTTCCCTATGAATTTCTTGTTTTTATTATTCTTCCTTGCAAAATTTCCAACTTGTTGTTATATACTTGCAGAAGCTGAATAGAGATATCTTGGAAGAATTGGAGAACTTGAAGCTGACAAGGGTCAACTCGTGAATATCCTTGATGCTCTCAACGAGAAGTATTCTAGACTGAAAGACCAATTGAAGATTACTGTTGCGAATTTTAGCAATGCCCTTCTTGTCGTTCGCAATGATTCCATTAAATTGGTTTGCGATGATCACAAAATTCCACATTCTACATATCCTGATCTCGCAATGGGAATTCCAACAAATACTCCAAATCTTATTATCTCTAATAGTGAAGCTGAGGAATCTGGCGAGGATGAAGATAATAATGAAAATGATGAAGAAAAGAAATCTGACGAAGAAGATAAATATGATGAAGAAGATGGTGATGGATCTAATTAGTTCTGTTTCTTCTTTTTATTTTCCTTGTAATTTTTATATACTTATTTCCTTCTTCTTGTAATATTGTTGCGAGTTTTTCCAATTTTCTGCGAGTTTCTCCAACTTGTAAGTTTCCTTTATGTATAAATTTTTTCTGCTTCTATCTGTATGAATTAGAAAACAATTCTTTTCTATAATATAAGTAAATCAACATAATTATTACCCTTTAACTATCTGCACAAATGTGTCATATAATAATGCCTACACAATTTTATCATATGATGATAAATAATAATTTCATCACTCTATGCATTCCCATACTTGCCTCTATTATTCATCTGCAATGTGAAAAAATTGAGTAGAGTTTAGATATCAGTTGTAAATAAAATCCATTAAATATATTTTTCCTCAATATCTGCGATGATATTGCTAGAAACAGTTGCATAACTTTATGATCTTTGCGTAAATATCGCAAATCTCATAATTTCTGCGCCACTATCGCAATCATTTAATCTCGTGGTCTTATTATGCCTTCCTAATTAAAGGTCTTATTTTTTCACATTTTTATTTCTGCGACAAAATCGCAGGACGTCCTTACATTTTCATGTATTGACCCATTGATCTTGCCTTATTGATAGACGTATTTATGTGTCTAATTTGTCCTCAATGTTCCGTATTGTTAGTACTCATTTTCGTCCTTATTATGGTGTTTTGTGTGTTTGTAGGTATTTTTTGGAAATAAAGATTGTTGTAAAATTCTGCTCGAAAAGTTGCTCGGAACACCCCCGGAGGACATTTGCTATTCGGACTCCCACTTTGGATGCAACCCAGTGCTATTCGCACCCCACATCCGGATAGGGGGCGACCTTTTTCTTCACGTTCAAACAATATTTTGGCAGGAAAATGGTTTGAAGAAAACCCGAGTTGCTGTTTTGATTTCTGGGGTTGTTTAAGGAGACTTAATCTCTGGAAATGGTTGGGAATCTTATGTTTTGACTAAACAGGATAGGTAGTCGCATTAGAATCGGTTAAATAGGGATGTGTACATGGATTCGAAGCTGGCAGGTTGCACGAGTTATTCACGGGATATTCTTTGATTACAGCGAGTAGTACTCTATATGGGATGTGTATACTCAGTTGGGATACTAGTTAAAGCATGCAGGACTTAAAAATGGAAATAAATCCCGTGATTTGCAGCTGCAGAAAAAGAAAGGAAAGAAAATATTTTGTATTACTTCCGTTCGATGAAGAGATTTCCGGGGAGTAATGAGAAGTTATTCTTGGCCCTTGTGAGTATAAATTCGATGCTGGGATATCATATGGGGGTCATGAAGAGTTATAGGTAGTTTTAGAGCAACAAAAATCGATGCAGAGCGATTCTGCAGTAGCAGCAGAGAAGAGGAAGAAGAGAGTTGCAGACGACGCACGTAAAGTGTCGTTGTTTAGAACACGAAGAACAGACTAACAAAGGCCGTCGTTTATGAACAGTGAAGCAACAGAACATTTGTGACGGGCTTTGTTCGGCATTGTAACGATTATTTTCGTTAGCAACACTTCTTTAGGTATTATTTGTAACAGTGAGTTATGTGACGCTTATACAGCGTTCCGAATCTCTGTTTTATCTTATTTCTTCAATAAAAACACCATTTGAGCTATGAATTATCTTTTTGAGTGTGTTTTCACAATGCGAAGCTAGAACCCATCATTGGGACAACGGAGGAAGCAACTTTTCATGATTGTGGTAAATGAATTAATTCTTTATATGACTTTTTGCATATATTTAATTGCTTTATGATTTCTATTAATTATTTGTTAGTTTTTCTGATGTCGCATGCTTGGTTTTAATTACTTTTGATGCATCATGCTTACGACTTACATATAATGTTTTATGAAATCTATTTTTGGCAAAGAATTAGAGTCACAACTTCTTTTGTTTGAGCTATATTGTATAGAGTTAATGACTGAACCACAAGAATATGAAAAGTAGTGAAATCCTGAGTCCCAGTTAATGCTTCATCCCGTGACAATTTTTGTATATATATTTTTGTATTATTTTAGTTTATTAAATCCTAAAATAGATTTCAACAAGTCCGAGTGAACGACAACCTTTTCTTATCACTTTCTACAACATTATTGATTCACATCAATTTTTGGCTCCGCCGACGCGGACTTGTATATAGATTTGTTTTTAGGTTTTATTATTTTTGTTCTCTTTTACGCCTTTGGTATTTTTTGATTCTTTTCAGATTTGGAGAGAAGCTACAAGGAAATAAAAAGTTCTATAAAAGGAAAGCATCGCCAAAGAAGGAAAGAAAAGAGGAATCCAAGGAGTGAAGAAGATTTTGTACAAATTTATTTTATTTGGACTTTAATTTTTTTTATTTTTAGAAACTGTAAATAGGGTTTTACTGTTGTAATTTTTCTTTTTATACTTTTTGGACTTTATTTTTGGACTTTTGGACATTTTTTTTAAAACCCTAAGGAAGGGTTATTTAAATATAAACTGCACAGGGAAGGACGACGATTACGATATCCTCTCGGCCCCTCGGGTTCGCACATTGACATAGGAGTCAGTGGCCCGAGTCGACTTCAACGGTTCATCCCCGGTCTGGAACGGGAGGTAAGAATTCTAAACACCCGCGAATCCCATGTCAGCGGGTTTACTGGATGATTTTTATGCATATATGTTGAGGTCTTGAATAAGGTCGCTTTAATTTTTAGGGTACATTAATTATATGTCCCTATTTTTAACTCCCTACAAATATATCCTTATGCAACAATAAATATGTCCCTCCTTTTTTATAACCTTATCCATTTAATATTAGATTACCTTAATACCCTCACTCATATAATATTTTTCTTTATTTCAAAATACAACAAAATTCTACAACTTCACCACCACCACCAACATTCAACTACCATTCCACCACCACCACCACCAATATTCCACCACCACTCCTTCACCGCCACCATTACACCACCACTAGTTTGTTGCCGCCACCACCATCACCGACGTCGCCGCCGCCACCACCACCAGCGTCACCACCGCCGCCGCCACCACCATCACCGCCGCCGCCACTGGTTCAAATTTTTTTGTATCAACAAAAAGTAGTTGATCCATTTCAGTTGGATCAAACAATGGATGTTTATCCATTGCAGTTGGATCAACAATAGAAATTTATCCATTGTAGTTGGATCAACAATGAATGTTTATCCATGCTGATGGAAAAATGCTAGCACTTCATCAGCTGCAGTTTCAGATCCACCAACAAAACCATCAACAGTAGAAGTTTATCTAGTTTATCCAAGAAAAAAGGATCAACAGTAGAAGTTTATCCAATTTTAGTGGATCAACAATGGAAGTTGATCCATGTAAAATTGGATCAATAATGATAGTTTATCCGTGTAAAATGGAGTGAACTTGGCGTGAGTCGAACACGCATCATCTGACATGGAGTCAGTCATGCTTCCATTGCACCACAAGTTCAACATTAGAACAAATTTACATGATTTAAACAACAAAACATGAGTTCAAAGGATCAACAACAGTAGTTGATCCCATATAGATGGATCAACAACCATAGTTGATCCAAAATATATGGATCAACAACCATAGTTGATCCAATATCACTGCCTTCTTTAACCCATATAACCACCATATTTCATTACATGTAGCTTCATAAACACCAATAGCTCCAAGACCAGTTTTAAAACCAATCTCAGTTGAATCAACAATGGATGTTTATCCATTGTTGATCCAAAATATATGGATCAACAACCATAGTTGATCCAATATCACTGCCTGCTTCAACCCAGATAACCACCATATTTCATTCAGCAACATGCTTCAATCTCTGTAACAACAACTCATACCAACACTGCCACTAACAAAATAACAAATGATTAGCACTTGTAGTTTCATAAACAAAATTTCTACATAGAAAATCATGAAAATTTCGCAATGTGCACAAATTTTAATGAATTTGGACGGCTTCGTAAGAAAATGAAGCAAACAAACATCACGAAAAGTTCAAAAATCGACATATAAAATCATCATTATAACCACGATAAACACAATCGTGCTTACACCACTATACAAAACAAAAAATATAGCTACTTCAATATTTCTGCAGGTCAATTCACATTATTCAAGCAAATGAAATTATTACTCTCGTTTATTATCGAACATTAACAAAAAGAAGAGGTTTTACTTACAATGAATGCATCGCTAAAAAATGAAAAATGGGTGCAACACCCAAAACATGATCCCTCCCTATCTCTTACACTGGGTCCGAGGGCAACATTTTCATGCATATTTGAAAGATTCTATCATCAGGGTAACATTTTCATGCAATATTTGAAATTTTATCATCTCTCCCAATCAAATATCCACATCATAACTAGTGGGGTCATCCACCACAATCTATATGTATATCCACTATTTCATGCAAGAGATATCAGAAACTACATTTCAATAAGGCTTATAAATAGATGTAACATAGAAAATAATCAATGACACCAGCAGGTTTAGTAAAACAAGTCCTTCTCTTACAAATAAAATTGTCTCATTACCAGCAAGATTGATTTGAAAGATTATCACCATGTTGTGGGAAATGAAGTATGTTGCATAAGTATTTACAATCAGTCAACATTAAATTACTTACTGTAACAATCATTTTTTGAGCTAAGACATTTGATGAATTTCTTTGTCAATTTGGTTCCTACTGCAGAACCACCTTAAGCAAGTTTGACAATAAAACATTGCTATTATCATAGCACTGATGCTTCCACCATCACCACCTCCATAACAACACTAATATTGCAATCACCTCCACTACCTCCTTCACTAATATTGCAACCCTAACACCATCAATACTTTCTTACATGAATCCCGCCACCCATAGTTCCTTCCAACCATGAAAGACAAATACAATAGTAGTAACTGAAAAATCTTGGTTTCTCACCAAATCAGAGTCGTCAGGTCCACTGTATATGTACTTCTGTTCATTGCTGCAACAAAACAAACACAACACCGACCACCCAACACCACCACCACCACCACACACCAGCATAATAAAAATCGAGTAAAAAAAACCTATTGATTTATACTTTTATGAGTCAATACAAATGAGAATAACAAATTGATGAATAAGAAGATATCAATTACCTGAATCAATCATTGATTTGAAGAAAAATGAAATCCGAAGTTAGGGTTTGGAAATGGAATCATGCAAAATTCAGTTGAAAATCGACGCGAATCTAACGTTTTTGATGCTCCGGATTAGATTATAGATATTAGTTTCCCTTTGATTCGTCACGAGACTTAAATTTTATGGTTGAATCAGGTGCAAATCGATCTAATACAGTTGTTTAGAAGGTGGTGGTGGTGCTGCTGGTGGTGGATTTGGTGGAAATATAAGATATAGTTATGGAGCTGATAAAAAGAATTATAGAGATGGTGGACGGTGTTGCCGGAGCTGATGACAAAGTTGATGGAGGTGGCGGAGCTGGTGAAGGTGTTAACAGCGGTGCAAGCGACGGTGGGGGATTTTTGTCTCTCTCTGAACTTTCGAGATTATAATATAAAGGAAGAAAAAAAAAACGATAAAAAAGGTTAATGGTGGAATTATAAAATTTGTGTTTTTCAAAAAATTTCAATTATGCCATTAAGGATATTTATAAAGTTCTTGAAGGATATTTGTGAAGGTCCATTAAAAGTAGGGATAATTATTCAATTTCCACTAATTTTTATGCATATATGTTTTTGTTTATTTATTTTACTTTCTTTTGCTCTTAATATCTAAAACCAAAACCCCCCTTTTGTGACATTATAAGACAACTAAAACCTCTTGCTCCTCGTGGGAACGATCTTGACTACCCTATATTACTTGTTAATTAGGTAGTAAAATATTAATTAATTTGTTGTGGTTATGACACGCATCAAATTTTGGCGCCGTTGCCGGGGAGCAGTGGACTGTTTTAGTTGTTTTCTTTTTTCTTTTTGCTTTATTTTATTTTTCTTGCTTTGTTAGATTCTATTATCGTATATAACTTAGTTTTTGATAATTGTTTTTAGGTACCGGTTTTCCATGTATGGTGAACAAGAGCAAGCATATTACAACAATCAATACGGCTTTCAACCTCAACATTATGGAAACTTCCAACCATCCTTAGGATACAATCAAAACCAATCTTTTGGATATGATCAATATCCTACGGAACCTTATGGATATTCTCATACATATCAACAACCTTGCAATAGGTATGTAAGTCAAGCACCAAGGTGGTATAAATCTACTTCTAATTGGATTCATTCGAGTTGTATGCAGATTTTAAATGAATTGCAAGACATACAACAAACCAATTTATGCAACACTTTTTCTTACCCGACTCCGGATCGTAGTTATGATCATTCACCCATTCAAAGGGAAGAGTCATGGGAAATAGAACCTATTGTAGCCAATGGTGGTAAGCGTGTGAACGTCAAGAAACTTTCACAAAATTTATACAAATTGGAAGATGATGGGGACTCGGAAGAGCTTGTCAAAGAAATTAGTAGGACCATTCATATGGAACTTAAACGATGTTTGGATAAAGGTTATGAAACCGATGAAGATTCTTATTATGGTGAGTCCGATAGTGAAGATGATTGTGTTGAAAAGGACCAACCTTTGGAAACTTTTGATGACGCTAGTGTAGCTTACTCGAGCCTTGATCTTAATAATGATCAATCACCTATTCAAGAGGTAGAGCTTGAGGAAGATGCATTTAGTGCTTGAAAAAAATTCCTTAGGGAAAGATATGAGGCCACGGAAGTGTATGAGTGTTGCAACAATGAGGAAGTTATTCCAACTCCGGATCATAATAAGGATCCTTCACCTATTCAAAAGGAGGAGATTGGGTGTGACTTACCTATTGTTGTAAACAATGTAACACCCTTACAAGAAGATCTTACAATTTTTACCGATGAAAATCATTTTAGTGAATGGCCCGATTCCGATGACGAGAATGTTGAAGAGATGATGCTCGATAATGAAACCGAATTGAATGATATTGTGGAAGACCCAATTGAACTTTCCAATGATTATAATGATGCCAAGACTTTTGTTAAGGTAGAAAATGATGAAGAATGGTTGCAAGGTTTGATATAGGACCATGATATACAAGAGGTAAGTAATTCACTTGAATTTTTTAAGAATGAGGAGGATTCCGTAATACAAGAGATTGTGCAAGGTTTGTCTAACCCTTTGCATATTGATTCTTCTCCTTTACCTCTTATTGGATTGAATGTATGTGCTTCGAAAGTATTTTTGGATGATGTTGTTTATAGATATCCACCATTGGAAACACTTGATGCTAACACAATGCAGGTTTGCCAAGAGGAATACATGGAAGTTCCCAAATTCTATGTTATTTATACACTTCCGAGTGTGGAAAAGAATAAGTGTGGGGGAAATTTCTATCGGACGATAATTTCACTATTGTTTTCTTGTGCTAATATTTGTATGAAGCTATTGTTTGCAAAACAGGTACTATGGGAGGATCCCCAAATTTTCATATTGTTAGTATATGGGGAGTGAATTTTACAAGTGCTAAGTCGGGCCGTCGACTTTAAAACAAGTACTTAATGGGAGGCAACCCATAGGTTTTGTATTTATTATCCTTTTATTTTCGTTTATTTATTTTTCTTGTTCCATATCATGTTAAGATTTCCCTAGTAACAATCTAAGTGGAGCCATCATGCTTTTTGTTTGCTAACCATCCACCTTTTGTATTTATTATCCTTTACCTTGGCTTTGCTAGGACGATTCAATTACATTGAGGACAATGTAAGGTTTAAGTGTGGGGGAGTGGCTAAGCATATATTTTAAAAAAAAAAATTGCATAAAAACTTCAACTTTTATAGATTTTAGAGTCACTAGCATACTTCTAGGTATGTTTACATAGAGAATTCTGACCGACATAATTGAACTTGGAAGTGTTAGGGAACTACGTTCGGATTTCTTCCTTGTTAGAGTGTTAAATAATGGATTTAATCATGCCGGTGATGCAAATTAGGAGCAGAGAATAATGCATTATTAGAGTTGTTGAGCAATCATTAGTGGAGACTACCCGTTTTTATATCATGTGAGGCACCGACTAGAAATTCTTCCTTGACTAAAGAGCTTCTTTTGAGTGTGTGTCACCATACGTTAATTCCGGGTAGAATGGTGAGCTACCCAACTTCACACAAATTTCAGCACTATTTTGATCTCTTGAGTGCTATTTTTTGTCAATCATGAGGGTGACGTCTATAGATGAAAGCCTCCTTCTTGTAGTTCGATTTGCAGTTAGCACCATTCTCTCTCGACAACAAGAGGTCCATAGAAACACCAACAACATCAACAAGGAGCGACATCAAAATCTACAAGGAAAGTTGAAGACGTTTGAGGTTTACAAGAAACAACGAAACAAGAAAAAGAGCAAATTTCAAATCCAAGTAAAGCAACATACAATGAGCAGATTTTTACATATATGTTGAAGACTTACAATATAATGAGCATAATTTTATATCAAAGTTGAAGACTTATTTACAAGAGTAAAGAAAATCAAAAGGTGAGAATTATTGAAGTTTATGATTTCGATATGATACAAGTTGTGAAGAATCAAGCGGTAAAGTACTTTTCCACGACCATGGTTTATTTTATTTTTCACTTTGTTTTGTATTTTGTTTCTCTTGTCTTCAAATTAAAAAAAAAAAAAAAAATAAGACAAGAGAAATTTTATTTTTGTATATGTTTAATAAGCCGTGGGGAAGGAAAATCTATAAGGAAGTTCCAAGAGACAAGGATTTTAAGGAAAAAGGTTTCAAATTGTTAAGGATTTATGAAGTTCAAGAGTTGATCATCAATAGTTGAAGCCGAAGCCGAAGACCATGAAGACGAGGAGAGGAAGACATTTCTAATGGATTCCGTTAGAGTGGTGTTATCATAATTAGAAATCGGATGTGAAGATAAGTAAGTAATCTCATCCTCGATAATAGTGGTTGATTTCCTTTCTTAGAGATCGTCAGAAAAATGGTTTTTCAAAATATTAAAAGATGTGGGTTATTCAAAATTTCGGAAGTTGTCTTTCCCACCATTCAACGTGTTGCAGGAATTCTCTCTTAATTCCTACCTGGGCACATGTGAGACCCATAAAAAATCCGTCTTTTTGAGTGCAATTATCATAAAATCCTTTTTGGAGAGGCAGAAGTCGAGGCGAAATGATTATTGATTGTTTCTCAAACACGCGTTCTCTCATTATGGTGTGGTTATTTCTCACTCAACATTTAAGAATGAGAATATGTTCTTTAGTATTTCTAACTTCTTATTACTAGCATGCAGAAACTATATGTCCTCATAGCTCTTTGGATGCTTGGGACGCTGGAACGCTTTGAAGTTGTGAGTTTTAATTTGATTTTCTCGAGGACTAGCAAAGTCTAAGTGTGGGGGAATTTGATAGGTGTAGAATACACCGTATTTACTATCTATAGAGTTTATGCTTTCTTTGCTATTTTTCTTGTAAATTATGTATTTTACGCGTGTTTTTGAGTTATTAGGTACTCTGGAGTCACACGGAGAAAAAGAAGAAGAAACCACCAGATTTGAACTAAAAGGGCAAAAAGGCCATTTCATAAGCAAGCACTATTGAGAGCCTATCTAAGGTTAAGGGGCAACTCTATTTGAAGGAGTTCTAAATATAGTCAAGCTAAGGTTAAGGGGTTGCCAGAAAGAGTGGACCTTATCAGAAGTGATCGAGTACCAATAACCACCAGCCCCAATTTATAAACCTAACTTAACTCGTTATCTTCTCAATCATTTGCACAAAGAAATAGAGATTGAGAGAAATAAAAAAAACAAAAAAAAACAAACAGCGCAGCCGCTGTTGTTGAAGTCGAGAAATTGAAACCAAGAAAAGATATGGAAGATTGAGATGAATCTGTGGTGATCGAAGAAATGGAGTGAGGGTTCGGTGGAATTTGAATTGAAACTGGATCTGTCGGATTTGAGGACGAGATTAAGGAATTGTTGAAACAGAAAGAAGAAATTGAATTAAAGCTAGGGTTTGATTTGTTGGCGATGAAATCAGTAATGGTGGTCGTTGTTCAAGAATGGGGTTTGCGATGAAATTAAAGGTGGTATAAGATGGGATCGATCTGTGTAAGAAAATAGATATGTTGTTATGAATCGGAGATGGGTTTTGTGTGATTTCAAGTAATCAACAGAGATGGAATTGAGAGAGATCTGACACTAATTCAAAAATGGGTTTGTAGTCTATCAAGGGTCTGTGGATGATTAGGGTATCGATTTGTATCTGCTATCACTTCTGAATCCTAGAATTGAAGGATTGAATTGACGGTGGATTGAAGGAAATGGTGGTTTGAAGTAATAAGAAGTGGGTTGTCTCAGAAACTGAAGTTGTGGGTGTTGATGGTCAGGGTTGGTGTTGTTGCAGTACAGGAATGGATGAATAAGGGCTTATATGGGTTACAATGATGGAGTTTGTGCTGCAGTGAATCAAGAACATGCAATTGGGAGATGAAGGGGGTACTGTGCTTCAAATGTTGAATGAATAGATGTATGTTAGTATTGTCACAGGGAGAAGAAAAGAATGGCTTGAAATTGTCCTGAGAAAGCCCTGATACAAAGGAAACTCTGTCGGATTTTCTACCCGGCGAGTTAACTCAGATTCAGATGACCGATCTAGTCATATAACTCAGTTGAGTAAGCATTTATTAGGCCGAGTCAGAATGCTAACTTGGTAGCTTACTACTTTCCTTGACTTCACTGACTGACGACTTGACCATATTGACCGTTAGTTTGACCTAACTGTAACAAAATCTTGACAGAATATTCTCCAACCGGCGGAGAACCTCAGGTGGCCGGCAGTGACGGAATCAGACCTATTTTCGGCCAAAAACACAGTTTTCCGGTGAACCAAAGTTGCAGAATTTTGTGAGGATTTCTCTCATGGGATGTGAAGACTTAGACTTGAAATTGGATGAAGAATTGGGCTTGGGCTTGGACTTGGAAAGAGGAGATGGAATATTTGAGAAGGCTTGGATTTGGAAATTGAATTGCTAAAGGAAAGGAATTATGTTCCTTGGAAGATTTGGAGAGCATTGAAGCCTATAAATAGAGAAGTGCTCTACTTTTCTATACACTTGCACACACTTTTTTGCACACTTCTACACACACAACACTTTTTCTTTTCTTTATTCTTTGTGTGAACTCCTTAACATGAGTAACTAAATTGATTGAGGATGAATTCCTAGTTCTTAACATGTTATGAGTTTTGTTTCAAATCTACTTTGAATTTTCACATGATTATCGTTTGTTTTTGCTATTAAGAGTGTTTATGATTGATTGATAGATTGTTTAGAGTGTACGCTAAATTGATTTGTTAATTTAATCTAAAGCTAGTGAAAGTTAGGGGATAAGTAATAGTTTCTTGACTCTTTACATAAGTAGAAAACACGAGACCTTGCGGAGGGATTCCGTGGAGCAATTGTGTGTGAAAACAACCTTAGCAAGTGGACCTTGATCTAAGAGTCTAACTACTAATATCAACCTAATAAATTCATAAATATTAATGCGTTTAACTAAATTACATCTTGAGTGATCTACTACTAGGTGGTTTGGTAAATAGAATCCGATAGTCGAGAACTTCCGTATCTGGTGATACAAGGGATTTAGGGGTTAACACTGATTTAGCTGATATACCTACGGTTGGTGATAATTTGTGACTAATAAGAAGTAGAAAAGAACATAACTTGAATCATTTTTTTGCAACGAAGAAGGATTCCTTGATCTAATCTCTCTTATTGATTTCCTTTATTTTTTTAGTTGTTTTGTTTATTTATTTTACTTTCTTTTGCTCTTAATATCTAAAACCAAAGCCCCCATTTTGTGACATTATAAGACAACTAAAACCTCTTTCTCCTTGTGGGAACGATCTTGACTACCCTATATTACTTGTTAATTAGGTAGTAAAATATTAATTAATTTGTTGTGGTTATGACACGCATCACTGCGCCGCCTTGTAATGCGGTGAGGCCTTGGGTATCAAATCTCCACGCAGCTTCCCTCACCTCTATTCAACTTACTTAAAATCGGATTGATTCCAGAGGGGTTTGATCAGATTGTAACGAATTCCCTTTTGAAGGATTAGAAGCTGGTCTAGAAAACAATCTAAGTGGAGCCATCATGCTTTTTTTTTGCTAGAAATCAGTAGGTTTGTTTTGGTCGAGTCAGCCTTGTTTGTGCTTGTGTAAAATTCCCTTGCATTTAGGATGTCAAATTGGTATTATAATAGCCATCACAATGAATATGAATATCCAACTGAACAATATGGACATCACTATTTTTATGACCATAGTGTGAATTGTAGTTGCAGGATTTCCTACACTACACCCTTGTCAAGATTTTACTATATTCAACTCATAATTGAAGATTAAAAACAAAAATTTATTAATTTTGTTCTCATTACAGAAATGTGAGAATTCAAGATTACAACTATTCTCTTGAAGTGTCTCTCTCCTAAATACTTTCTTAACTCTCAAAAACACATCATCCTCTTCTGTACATATTGGGTCTCTATTTATAGGGTAGTTACAAAATGGATGACAGCTAAGTTTTCTTCTTATTTCAGATTTGTTCTGCGATCGTACCACGATAGTTACAATGTTCATTCTCACAAGATTTATAACCATCGCGGGACGAACATGCTTTTCCCATGTTTTCCTTCAATCGTCAGCAATTACGTCACTCTTCAGGCTAATTTTGTGACACTCGCAAAATATTGTTAAAAGACCTGCGGTGATGCTCGCTGGGAAGTGTTGTTAATTTCGAGAAGAATAGATGTAGCGATATTTTGGTCCTACATCTTGCCTCTTCTCATGTCTTTTCTGCGAAGGAGAGGAGATCATGAGAACTAAATGCCGCAACCACTTATATTTTCACATCAATCTTTGTTCTGACACGTTTCTTTGTCCTTTGACAACTGTTTTTATGCATTTTTTCCTTCCAATTAATCTTTGACACGTCCTTTTTAACCGCTGCTATCTGACTGTTCATCTCTTTTCCTTGTATTTATTGCGTTTATATTCTCAAGGAATCTCTTCTTCTATAAATAATCTTTCATTCTTTTCTTTTTCTCTTTTTACTTCCTTCTTCTTTCTCTGTGTAACTTCTCTGCAAATTTAATGTTCTTCCGTGAATTGCGTGTCTGCCATCGCTGTGATTTCTTTCTTATTTTCCAACCTTCTCTTTCATTCCCATACTTGAAAATGGTTGCCGCTGGTGCTAAAAATTTGATTGCTCTTAAAGAGATGCAAGAAAAACTCAAAAGCAAAGGTTTCACTTTGTCTACAATTCCAAATCAGAACCCTAAATCCGAACTTTCTCTCAAATTATTCACTGATTACCAGTGCTCTCGTGAGAAGATCATAGTATCGCTGGGTCAACTTGAAGATGGTATTCCCATTCCTCTCTATGATCCAGAACTCCCGCTATTCTATGAAATAATTTCTGAAAAGAGATTCTCGCGAGCGATATATCAATTAGGTGGAGATTGTATTTGATTGCTGCTGGAATATGCTTCTCGCGGCGCTGACAAAGGATCTCGCTACCCTAGAACTGCGAAGAATCCTCAATTTAGAGATGTTCCTATTTTTCCTGCAGATTATACTGTAGATAATTTCATTGAAAATTATAAAATAGTCCCTATGAAGAGGGATATCACTTGTTAGGGCGTTCGCCTGAAGAAATAAAAGATCGCTGATGATAAATCCCTTATGATGGATATTGATTACCATACACCTACTAACCAAGGCCCTCGCCATTCCAGAGATGACAAGTGGTTCATTTTTCCATTGTCTCTTGAGGGTTCTTATATTTCTAGTCCAAACGAATTACCCACGAATCTTTCAGAATATCAACCTTGGGTCTTTAACTGGCCTGAAAGAACTAAAGAGGTATAATTTCTCTGATCCTCTGTATAATTAATTTTTGTTATCTTTTTCAAGTTTTCATACTCTCACTAATTTCTTCCATCTTTTCTAGATTCACAAAATCAAGCTCAGCTACCAGACTTATAGAAAACCCATCACTCTTTTAGCTCTTAGATCCTTCACAGATGAAGTAAGAAATACCCTTTCTTGAATTTTAACAATATATTGTTTCCCCTATTTCTTATCTTCATCTGTGCTTGCAGGAAATTGAAGAACTAGAGCTAATAAAACCCATGAGAACTAAGGAGAAACTTCCAAAGGATAAGTCTACTATTCCCCTCAAAGGAAAATCTCTTGCCCCTTGTATCGAAGAATCTGGCGATAAGAATAAATCTGCTCCTCGTGGTGAAGAATTTGGAGATCCTCCTTTGAAGAAAAGGAAAACCCGACCTTCTTTTTCTTCAACTCCTCAAGCTATTCCAAAAAATACAAGTGTTGATATAGATAAGGATAGTAATGATGAGGGTTTCAACGACAACAACTTCCCTTCTATGAAGAATTCTTCTTCTTCTGATTCTTCAATGGCTCACTTATCTAAGATTTTTGGCAAGGATGTGTTTGGTATCCCTCATGAATATGGAGATGAAGATACTAATGAAATATCTCAGTCCCTCGCCACGGTCTGCGATGCTCCCATACTAAATGACAACGATACTCTTCGCGGGGTTTCAAGATCACTAACTCCAAGTCTTCTCTTAGCAGCCTGGTACATTTTTACTTGTTTATTCTTTTGTGCCTCTATTGTCATCTTTGTTAGACATTGACTTATATAGTTCTATCGCAGGTTGGGAGATCTGATTTTGATGTTGCTTCTGATTTAGAAAATAGGTGTATTACTATTGAGAAGAAAGTTGCTAATCTTCGTCAAGATAAAAAAAAGCTAGAAGCTGAAGTCATCGAGCTTCACAATAAAAATAAGCAATTGGAGACTGAAGATTCAATTGACAAGCATAAGATTTCTGATCTTGATAAATCCAATAAACAACTATATGGTACGATTTATTTCTTTTCTCTTATAATTCTTCTGACCCTATCATAGCTTATTCAAGTAACCATTTTTGCAGATATTTATGGTCTTACTGATGAGGCTACACTCTTCCAATATTTTCCTGGACCTGTATATGATAATACCCTTCTTGCTTGCCTTAATACTTCTTTAAGTAATTTCTCAGATGATAAGATTGAATCCTTCTTTATAGATGAACTTAAATCCAATTTTAATCTCTTAAAAATTGAACACAGATTCAATTTAGGTTTGACCAACAAGTATAAGCGCTTTTATCTTGATTCAAAGAAAGAAATAGATAGATTAAGAAAAAGGAATAGTGATCTTATTGACGAGAAAGATCTTGCTGTTAAAAATGGCTCTAAGACCCTAGAAAACTTCCATAAAACTCTTCTTAATGTTCAAATGGAAAGAGATAAGCTTATCCTCGAGAATGAAGATCTTCTTGCGAGGGAAACTCAAGTTCGATCTCGTCTCCTTATTAATAGCGATCATGAGTTTGCTTGGCTGCGAAGGTTCTTGATAACGCCAGAACTAATTTAGGTGTAGATGTTAGTCTTCATGCTGATCAAGAGACTTTAATTAAAGACATGATTTCTGAAAGAGAAGGTTATCACTCCTATGATTTCCCTAAATTATTTCTTAATTGAATCATCTTTATATGTATTATCTTTGTCATCATTTACTCGCAGCATCCGAAGATTCTTATTATAAAAGATTTGTTGAATTAGAAGAAGAAAAGAGCCAACTCGCTGGAAGCCTATCCTCTCGCAATGAGAAGTATTCTAGATTGAAGGAAAAGTTTAGAATCTCAACTTCAAATTTTAAGAATGCCCTTCTCCGTGTTCGTAATAACGCTGTTAAACTAGTCTATGATGATCATGGTATCCTCCATTCTACATACCCCGATCTTGCAAAGGAAATTCCAGCTGATTCCCCAAATTTAGTTATCTCTGATAGCGAAGCTGAGGAGTTTAGCGATGATAAAGAATTATCTGGCGAGGAAGAGAATTCTGGCGATGAAGAAGAATCTGGAAAAGAAAAGAGTTTTGATGAAGGTGGTGATGGGTCTATTTAGTCTTTGTTTCTTCTCTTTTCCCTTGTTGTAAATTTTATACATTTATTTCTTGTCTCTTGTAACACCATTGCGAGCTTCTCCAACTTGATGTGTAAACTTCTTTTTCTTTTTATCTGTGAAAATTAGAAAACAATTCATTTTTTGCAACATAATTAATCAATCATAATTATTACCCTTTAATTATTCGTATAAATGTATCATTTATGTAATTTTTATCATATGATGGATGAATAATAATTTCACCATTCTATGCATTCCCATACTTGCCTCTATTATTCATCTGTAATATGAAAAAAATTTGAACAAATATTAGATATTAATTGTGAATCAAATGAAATTTGCCTCAATATTGGCGATGTTATCGCTAGCCGTATCGCAATGATTTTATGGTCTTATTATGCCTTCCTAATTAAAGGTCTTATTTAGCCAATTTTTGCTTCTGCGACAAAATCGTAGGACGTCTTTACATTTGCATGTATTGACCCATTGATCTTGCCTTATCTTTGTTTTGTCAATTTCTCTGCGACAATATGACAGGGTTCTCTTGTGAGAACAAAGCCCCATGACATTTCCGTCTTGCGATGAAATCACAGGACGTCTTTACACTTTCATGTAAAAACCAATTGATCTCATCTTAACTTTTCTCTTGTGGCTTGATGCCTCTGTATAATTTACGTCACGCGACAATATGACAGGCCTAAGTTCTCTTGCGAGAACAAAGCCTCATGACATTGCCGTCTTAATACACTTATCAGCTCCCTAATGGAGGGTGCCGCCCTTATCGCCCCCTGGTTTCCCCTTCAAGGAGGGCACATCGGCCATACAATACTAGCTCCTCCCATCCAGATTTACCAACAACCAATTATTTTTGCAGCTTCTTGTCCTTTTTGCCTATATGGATATAGTTACAAGACTGCACCCTAAGTGGGGTTTTCTTCAGGCCAAGTGCATCATAGCCAAGACTTACCAAGAATGTCCAGGGTAGTTTCGTATGCCCCGGGCACCCTTGGCTCAACCGTGTACCTCAACGCCTTGGTCATACTATTCACTTCTTGGAAGAGTTCCTTAGTCGTCCAACCAGGGTATAACCTTATATAGTTGGAAATCCAAGATCCCTCTCCCGGATAGGTTTTCTTTAACCCCATCGTCTGCATAACTCAGGTTCCAGCAGCGGTATAACCTTATCACTGAGTCATGTCAAGAGATACCCCCTCATATGACGTGCTATTAGGACATTTGCCTCTTGCGCACGCCATAAAGGTTTGTCCCATTCTTTTAATCTCTGCGAAATTTTATTCGCTCTTCTCACGAGTATTGTAACTCTGATAAAATTTCATTTATTTTACCTTCCTTCCTTTTGTTTTTCAAATACATTTTCAAATTATTCATAAATTTCTCCATATTTCATCATTTTACCTTTCTACTTACTACTTTCTGTTGTTGCATTTCTGTTGCGCTTTACTATTTTCTCTTCTCCTGCGAGCCGCTCGCTATTAACCATTGATGTATCACTTCTTTTCTCTTGTAGCATTTCACCTTCTCGCTGTTCTATTGCATCAACCATTAATTTGTCACCTCTTTGTTTCTGTTTGATGGTTTGTTTCCAATTTCTATTCCTCGCAGATCTTTCTTCACAAGTTTCCATGTCAATTTCATAGCACCTCTTTCCCTCAACCAAATATCCCTTTATAACTCCAACACCATTAGGATGTGGAAACTTTATACATTGATGATAAGTTGATGCAACACCCAAGATCCCATGCAACCAAGGTCTTCCAATCAAAGCATTATAAGGTGATTCTATGTCAACAACACATAATAGGATTGTAGAAGATATTCCATTTAACGGAATTCTCATTGTGACCTCCCCTTTAGGCTTATTAGCAGTGCCATTAAAACCATAGATTTTATAAGTTGATGGTATCAGATCTTCATCTCTTCCACCCATAGTCTTGTAGGTATGATAAAATAAGATATCAACCGAACTTCCTGTGTCTATTAAAATTCTGTTGATTGCCCAAGAATCTTCAGCCTTATATTCTTCATCTTCTTCTTCCACTTGTCTTGGGTTTATTTATAGCCTTACCACCAATGGATTATCATGCTTCTCTACAGGTTCAGGTACTTCTTGTGCAGTGAAAGATATTATTTGCTTTTGCCAATCTTCTAATGGCAAGGCTCTCGCTATATTCATTACCTCTCTTCCATCTGTATACCTTGCGAAGACTCTTCTTAGAACATTATCATGGAAATCCTCAATATTTCTGTATGAATGTACGATGGAATTACAAAACAAATTCTTTGCTTTAGCTCCAACTTCAATTACGAATGTTTCTGCTCCTTTTACAGTATTCACCCTGCGAATTTCTGGTGCTGGAGGTAATCGCTGAGACTGTGGATATCCTTATAGAAAATGGTATAACTTTCCCTGCTCAATCATCCTTAAAATTATCCTCTTCACATTCCTACAATCATTTATTGTGTGACCATGAAAATGATGGTATGGACAAAATGCTTGACTTCGATTGTTTGGGTGCGGTTCTTTTCCCATATTCCTGGGTGTTGGTATATTTTCCATCAAAATAATAGCTTCCCAAATCTTCTCTATGCTTGCATTTATAGGTGGCATCTGAATTTATTCCCATATTATCCTCTGATTACCTTGCCCCCTGAAATTGTTTTGCCTCTGACCACCATATGTTTCCTGTAGCTGATCAAGTCTTTGGATTTTGTTATGTACACCACGATTGTAATAATTCTTCTCCCTTTCATACTCTTCTTGATCTCGACTACCCATTGCTACTAACTTCTGCGGGTCATCAATCACTACCTTCTTTGGTTGTGTCTGCGAGGAGCTCGCTTCATTGTTAATCATTTTAGGAAGTAAACTTCCATTTGTTGCTAGCGAGTTGGTGTTTGCGATTGGGTAATATTCCATCTCATTTTGTTTTTCTTCTAATGCAATGTACTCTTCTTGTAGCTCTCGTAGTTCAGTCATAGTGAATGTATTCTTGACTCTGAAAATTTGTATGTACAATAGATTGGTCGCAAACATTGCATTAATATAGGACAAGATAAGATATCTTTCATCCACTCTTCCTGCCATCTCACTGCACATTGTCTTCCATCTTATAGTTAAATGTTTCAGACTCTCGCCAACCCTCTGTTTTAACCCAAATACATCTTCAATACCTGGCCACGATGAATTGTTGCTTATATATGATCCCAGGAATGTAGCTTGTAAATGATCAAAAGAAGTTATAGTGTTTTTTGGCAATCCCTCAAACCATTTTAGCGCCTCGCCAGTTAAACTAGATGAAAAATACTTGCACAACACAGCATCATGATTCTCACACTGCAACATACACCTAACATAAGCTTAACATGTTGTACAACACATGTAGTTCCATCAAAAATGCTGGTTAATGCTGGTAAATTGCATTTTGGAGGTATTCCTAGTAACTGCACTTATTGGGTAAAAGGTGTTCTCGCTGATTCTTCGATTGCTTCATCAAGTTATCTTCTACCTCCTTCTTTTCTATTATTTATCATTCCTCGCATTTCCGTTAATTCTCTTAATATTTGCTCATTTTCGGCTGAGTTTTGCTCCATTGGCCTTTTTAGTGCAGTTTATCTTCTTTTACGTTCATATCTTTCTTGCTCTGCGAGATTTTGTGTATCTTCATTTACATCCTCATTCATTCTTCTGCGATCTTCTGTTTCGCCTTCTTCTTGTAATCGCAGCTGAACTTCTTTGCGAATTTCTTCATTCTTCATCATCTCTCTTCGTTGTCTTTCTATTCTCCTCTGTATTCTATCATACTCTTCTTGGATATTACTATTATAAAGATTTTGTGTACGTCTCCTTTATCGATTTTCATGGTTATTCTGTCGTACTGCTGCTTGGAATTCTTGTTCTTCTACTTCTGCTCTTAATCTCTCTCTCTCGCAAGCTAATCGTGCTTGTTCAACATAATGTCTCTCAATTTCTTCCTTAATATTCTTCGATTTCTCTGGATTTCTCGCCCATGTAATATCCTCCTACCTTATTCTGGATTATCTTCATCATTTTGGTTGCCTCTTCTCTCTTGATTTATGTTGTTAAACCTGCTATCCAAATCTTCGCCACGCGGATCATGGCGATTTTCTATTACCTCTTCTTCTCCATGACGTTGTTCTTCATTTGGATTTTGCATTCCCTCATGGACATTTCCTCTAGCATTTCTTATTGGAGAATTTCTTATCGGAGAATTTCGCCTTGAATTCGATCTAATAGTACTTCTTGACCTTCTATTTTGTAACCTCAAATTCTCCATTCTTAACTCGTGATTTTTCCTTGTTAAATTTGCACGTTCTTCCATCTCTAATCTCCTTTCCTCTTGTAATCTTTGTCTTGGATCATCTGCTGTTTCATTTTCACCTTCTCCACCAATTATTCCTTCAACCATTCCTTGATTTCTTTCTCCTCTTCTTCCATCTCCTAATTGTTGATCTTCTACATCTTCCATCGAATCCGACCTCCAAGTATGCACACTCACTCTATCATAATCTATATTTATATTTTGTATCAGTATTTGTTGATTAGGTTATGGAATTTGATCTTCTCCTTCGATCCTTGTTCTATTTCTTCTTGTTCTTGTTCTGTCCTTGAAGATTCTCCTAATTCATTTGTTTCTCCTGCAAGTCTTTTACTCCTCCTTACATTTTTTGATGGTTCCGATGTATTTCTTATTCTTCTAGCCATTTCTTCAATTCTAACAATTTCTTCAAATCTTCAAATTGTAATTAGAAATTTTAGCTTGATTCTCCCTGTTTCGGGCGCCAAAATATAGTTGCAGGATTTCCTACACTACACCCTTGTCAAGATTTTACTATATTCAACTCATAATTGAAGATTAAAAACAACACTTTATTAATTTTGTTCTCAGAAATGTTTACAGAAATGTGAGAATTCAAGATTACAACTATTCTCTTGAAGTTTCTCTCTCCTAAAGACTTTCTTAACTCTCAAAAATACATCATCCTCTTCTGTACATATTGGGTCTCTATTTATAGGGTAGTTACATAATGGATGATAGCTAAGTTTTCCTCTTATTTAGGATTTGTTCTGCGATCATACCGCGATAGTTACAATGTTCATTCTCGCAAGATTTATAACCATCGCGAGATGAACATGCTTTTCCCATGTTTTCCTTCAATCGTCAGCGATTACGTCACTCTTCAGGCTAATTTTGTGAAACTCGCAAAATATTGTTAAAAGACCTGCGGTGATGCTCGCTGGGAAGTGTTGTTAATTTCGCGAAGAATAGATGTAGCGATATTCTGGTCCTACATGAATAGTGATTGGGAATGATGCGTGTCGTAACCACAACAAATTAATTAATATTTTACTACCTAATTAACAAGTAATATAGGGCAGTCAAGATCGTTCCCACGAGGAGCAAGAGGTTTTAGTTATCTTATAATGTCACAAAAAAGGGGTTTTTTGGTTTAATATTTAAAAGCAAAAGAAAGTAAATAAATAAATAAACAAAGAAATTAAAAAGATAAAGGAAATCAATAAGAGAGATTAGATCAAGGAATCCTTCTTCGTTGCAAAACAATGATTCAAATTATGTTCTTTTCCACTTCTATTTAGTCACAGATTATCACCAACCGTAGGATAGCAGGTTCGCTTAGCTAACCCCAAAATTCCTTATTTCACTGAGTAACAGGTTCGCTTAGTTATCAGATTCTATTCAAAAGAACCACCTTGAGGTTCGCTTACAAGATGTAATTCCCCGAACGCATTAAGATTTATGAATTTAGGTATAGTACTAGTAGTTAGACTCGGTTCCATTGGTCCACTTTCTAGCGTTGTTTTCACACACAATTGCTCCGCGGAATCCCTCCGCAAGGTCTCGTGTTTTCTACTTATGTAAATAGTCAAGAAACGATTACTTATCCCCTAACTTTCACTAGCTTTAGATCAATTAACAAATCAATTTAGTTGCGCACCTAAACAATCTATCAATTAATCATAAACATTAATATTAGTAAAAACAAACGATAATCATGTGAAAAATTCAAAGCAGATTTAAAACAAAACTCAAAACATGTTACTCATGCTAAGGAGTTCACACAAAGAATAAAGAAAAGAAGAGTGTTGTGTGTGTAAAGAGGTGTGCAAAGGTGTGCACAAAAGTTATGTAAAAGATGTGTATAGAAAAGTAGAGAACTTCTCTATTTATAGGATTCAATGCCCTCCATATCTTCCAAGGAATAGAATCCCTTTCCTTTTCCTTTAGCACTTCAATTTCCAAATCCAAGACTTTCTCAAATCTCCCATATTCTCTTTCCATATTCAAACCAAATTCTTCATCCAATTCCAAGTCCAAGTCTTCACATCCCATGAGAGAAATCCACACAAAATTCTGCAACTTTGGCTTCGCCGTAAAATTGGGTTTTTGGCCGAAAATAGGCCGGAATCCGTCACCGCCGGCAATCTGAGGTTCTCCGCCGGTTATGGAATATTCCGTCACAGGCATGTCAGAAGTAACGGTCAATATGGTCAAACCGTTAGTCAAGAGGGTCAAGGGGATGGAAGTCAACCGAGTTATATTTCTTACTCGGGCTTACTAGGTCTTGCTCAATGCTATGGATCAGTTTTCGGCTCACCTGGCTCGGTTCGTCGTCGGCACGATTCAAATCTCCAGAGGGGAAAATTGGCCGAGTTTCGGCTGTTTACAGGACTTCCCGGCCAAATTCAGGCCTCAATTTTTAGCTCCATACCTACGACATTCCTAGCATACATCTAAGCATTGCACTCCAGCGAAATCACCAAACTTTTCTTGTCATCATCCTGTCAATCCACCACTAACCCATCTCTTAATTTGCAACACCACCACATTAGCAACATCAACACAACTCTTGTTTTGCAACTCAAACAAATATCAACCCATGAGAATCCTCACTGTTATGCTTACCACCACCAACTCTTCCATTCGCAACAGCTCGTCCCTCTCATACTATCAACATCATCCCTTCAATTCACAGGAAAATCACAATTGCAATTCTGAGACAACCCACTTCTCTTTATCACCTCAACCATCATTCTTGAGTGACAAAGCAGCATCTCCATCTGCTTTTGTTGCTATCATTCACATCCATAAACCATTTACAGTAACCACCATGGAACCCATCTCTGATTCGAAACCATTCATCATCTCATCCACCAAGAACCCATTAACTCATACAAGATCCCCATTAATTCTTTTTCTGTTGAATATCTTCTCCATTCAATAACAGCAATCAATAATACCAAAACCCCAGCTCCTGAGATCCCAAATTCTCTCAAATCACTCACCATTTTCTTCCAATCTCGAACTCATCTCAGATTTAACAGCAGCTTCAATCCCTCCTTCCAATTGATACCCAGTAAACCATCATCGTACTTGAACCAATTACAATAACCAACAACATCAATCCCTTGAGAGTCTTCTCCGATTCAAACCCATAATCTATAGCATCAACTTCTCAATACTATCTGATTCAATTCCACCTATTTCCACCTTCTCGACATCATAGCATCACCGATTCTTCAAACCCTAGTTTCATTTTGATCTGATTTTTAGCAGTCAATAGTATTAATTCATCTTCCATGGTTCAATTCAGCTACATACCATCATCGACCTTCTGTCCATTCTTCATCTCGATTGAATCTCTCATCTTCTCGATCTTACTCAGCAGCAGTCGCTTCTTTTCTCTCTCGGTATCAGGTGTAGGAATGAATGAAAAATGATTGATAGAAGAGAAACAAAACCCTCTTCTCGATTTAGGGTTGGATTGATTTGGGGTAGGATATTAGTACTCGGGCACTTCTGATAAGGGGTAACCAAGTTATATCCCCTTAACCTCAGCTGGAATGCTACTAGTACTCCTCCCAAAAGAGTTGCCCCTTAACCTTGGCTGGGCTCCATATAGTGTTCTCCCCCTGAAATGACAGATTCGCCCTTTTTGCTCAAATTTGATGATTTCTTCTTCTTTTCCTCCGTGCGACTCCAGAGTACCTAATAACTCAAAAACACACGTAAAATACATAATTTACAAGAAAAATAGCAAAGAAAGCATAAACTACTAGATAGTAAATACGGTGTATTCTACACCTATCAGGGAACACCAATATTTTGAAGGTCATGGTCCATACCATGGTGAGCCAAATTACTATCCACATTCCCACCGGTCATACGAGCAAAATTCCGATAATTCCTCTTCTCTAGATGAAGCACGTAAGATACTTGAGTCAACGCGTAAGTTACTTGAGTCAACACATAAGTTAGCGGACACATATGACTTAGTTATGAACGAAAGAACTATAACGGTGAGTGAAACTTCTTTAGAAGATAACCTCAGGAAGTTAGCTGAGTCAACATGTAAGTTAAATGAGTCAACATGTGAGTTTTCCGAGTCAACACGAAGGTTAGAGTTAGAGATGAAAGAAATAATTGCTCGAATTACTCTTGATTGCCAATGCATTCTTTCCAATATCACCCGTGAAAATGAGGACAATTTTTATAATCAGGATGACGAGGTTAGAATTGGTAACAATACTTTAGATAAGGTTCGACCATTTTCATGTTATTATGATGATTATGGTGAGGATAGTGTTGATGAAGAATTTAAAATGAATAGGAATAGTGATCATGAATTCTCTACCCCAATTAAGCTTTATAATAATAAGGTTATTTCTGGGTCAGATCCTAATAATTTTAACAATTATTCACATATTCAAAAGGACGAGGATTTGACTAGAGACATTGTTTTAGACGATGTATAGTTTCCTTTTAATGAAGCCGATGATGGTTTAGAGGAACGAGTTTATTCTGAGAATACTGTTTTAGAGTCTAAAGATTTAGAAACAATAGTCTTAGACGAAAAAGATGAACTCGTAGAGCTTTTAAATATGAGTGAGGATGCATTATCTGAGTATAACCTACAAGAAGCAATTGACAATTTTCAGGATTCTGATGATCTAGAAATTAGGGAAATTGTAGCTAGTCTATCTAGAGACACCCAAAATTCTAAGTTTGGGGGTGATTATCATTCTCCATGTGCCTTACCTTTAGCTCTTATAAAGATCCCTCACTTGGGACTTGATATATGTGCCTCAACCATTGTGCCAGATTACCTTTATACTAGCTCTCCCAAACCTAATAATGTCCAGGAAGAAGTTCAGTTATTAGAAAGCCATCCTATGGTTGATGTGGTTTACCCAGGCGATGGTACCAAAATTGACTTTATTTTCCCACCAAAAACTTTTCTTTCAATTGTGGGAACATATGAGTTACAAATGTGTCAGTTATTAAGTTTTGAGACTAAACCTAATTACTTTAGGAGATTAGGGTCGACACATTTTTCTATGAATGACCACCACCGTGGTCAGTTGTGTGAGTCAAATCTGATTGACTTAGAGGATCCCCAGTTATTCAGGTTAATGTTATGTGCTTCTAAATTCTTATTCGAGTTTTTCCAGAATCTAAGACTTGAACATTCGGATCTAACTTTTGAGGAAATTAAACCCATGAAAATATGTTATCTAGACCCTGTTATAGAACCTGAACCGGAACCACAACTATTTGTAGTTGTCTTAAACATGAAACTAGACAAGGGTGTGCTTTATTTGCTAATTTTCTTGGGATGTTGTAGATTCCTTTTACTTGTGATAGCCCTATTTGGTTTTGGTGATCCGCAGTTATTCCGGCTATTAATTTATGATTCTATGAGGTGACTAATTCCATCTGATGTCTGGCTGAAGACTTTAAACTTAGCACTTCTTGGGAGGTAACCCAATTTTCATGAAACACGGTAATATCTTTCCTTAACTCTTTTGCTTCAAGTGGTAACAATTTCTCCTTGTTGATGTTTATAATTTCATCTTTAGAACATTGAGGACAATGTTAGATTTAAGTTTGGGGGTATGGGAGGAACTTTTTAGTTGTAGTATAAATAAATAAACTCCACAACCTAGAAATTTATGTTTATTAAGGATGACACTAACCAATCTAAGTGGATGGAAGCATTTTGGTTGTAGGAGTTGAGGAACCAATCTGATTAGATGGAAACATCTAAAGAGTCTATTCATAAAATCACAGAGCTCAGGTTTTAGAAAAAGAAAACATGGTAGTTTCGCCATATCCTCGTGATAGAAACATCGAAAGAATCCTGATCACTTCTTTTATTTTTCTTTTTACCATTGCTAGGGTGAAATAGAGTGGCTGAGATACTAAAAAAAAATTAAAAAACATTTGAGACCAGACCACTAGACCAAACGGAATAAATACAATAAAGTCGACCACTGGTGCCCTTGTATATGCCAGCTGAGTTGACCTAGAGTTAGGATTATCGACCACTGGTCCCCTTGTATATGCAGTGTGTTGATATTAGTCCAGACCAGTATCTCATTCCGTTAGGATAGGTTCACCCTAGCCAACATCATCCACATTTTTCTCTTTTTAATCTATGTGATTGGTTGACTCCAGTTTATGATGTCCAGAAACTATTTGAGTAGAGCTCTGTCACTTTATATGAATTTTAGTATGCTTGAGTGCAAATTCGTGTACAACAATTGGAATTTCGCATCAGGGTACTTCCTCCTGTAGTCAATAAGTATGCCAACCAAGGAGATTCTTTAGTTCCTTCCAAGGTTCTGCGTAGATAGCTAGGGTATGGAGTAAAGGTTTTGTGAGTACACCTCTGGTAAACCCTCCGGAGACAACACTCCGCCACTAGGGCCACCTAGCGGTTTAACGGCTTACTGCACGTGCTAAGTCTAGTCATTTTATTTTCTAGATTAGATTTGCTCGGGACTAGAAAATAATAAGTTTGGGGGTATTTGATAGACGCATTTATGTGTCTAATTTGTCCTCAATGTTCCGTATTGTTAGTACTCATTTTCGTCCTTATTATGGTGTTTTGTGTGTTTGTAGGTATTTTTTGGAAATAAAGATTGTTGGAAAATTCTTCTCGAAAAGTTGCTCGGAACACCCCCGGAGGACATTTGTTATTCGGACTCCCACTTTGGATAAGGGGTAACCCAATTGCTAAGGGGCAACCCAGTGCTATTCGCACCCCACAACCGGATAGGGGGCGACCTTCTTCTTCACTTTCAAACAATATTTTGGCGGGAAAATGGTTTGAAGAAAACCCGAGTTGCTATTTTGATTTCTGGGGTTTTTTAAGGAGACTTAATCTTTGGAAATGGTTGGGAATCTTATGTTTTGACTAAACAGGATAGGTAGTTGCATTAGAATCGGTTAAATAGGGATGTGTACGTGGATTCAAATCTGGCAGGTTGCACGAGTTATTCACGGTATATTCTTTGATTACAGCGAGTAGTACTCTGTATGGGACGTGTATACTCAGTTGGGATACTAGTTAAAGCGTGCAGGACTTAAAAAAGGAAATAAATCCCGTGATTTTCAGCTGCAGAAAAAGAAAGGAAAGAAAATATTTTGTATTACTGCCGTTCGATGAAGAGATTTTCGGGGAGTAATGAGAAGTTATTCTTGGCCATTGTGAGTATAAATTTGATGCTGGGATATCATATGGGGGTCATGAAGAGTTAGGGGTAGTTTTAGAGCAACAAAAATCGCTGCAGAGCGATTCTGCAGTAGCAACAGAGAAGAGGAAGAAGAGAGTTGCATACGACGCACATAAAGTGTCGTTGTGAAGAACACGAAGAACATACTAACAAAGGCCGTCGTTTATGAACAATGACGCAACAGAACATTTGTAACGAGCTTTGTTCGGAATTGTAACGCTTATTTTCGTTAGCAACACTTCTTTAGGTATTATTTGTAACACTGAGTTCGGAGACGCTTATACAACGTTCCGAATCTCTATTTTATCTTATTTCTTCAATAAAAACACCATTCGAGCTATGAATTATCTTTTTGAGTGTGTTTTCACAATGCAAAGCTAGAACCCATCACTGGGACAACGGAGGAAGCAACTTTTCATGATTGTGGTAAATGAATTATTTCTTTATATGACTTTTTTCATAGATTTAATTGCTTTATGATTTCTATTAATTATTTGTTATTTTGTCTGATGTCGCATGCTTGGTTTTAATTACTTTTGATGCGTCATGCTTACGACTTACATATAATGTTTTATGGAATCTATTTTTTGCAAAGAATTAGAGTCACAACTTCCTTTGTTTGAGCTATATTGTATAGAGTTAATGACTGAACCACAAGAATATGAGAAGTAGTGAAATCCTGAGTCCCAGTTGATTCTTCATCCCGTGACAATTTTTGTATATATATTTTTCTATTATTTTAGTTTATTAAATCCTAAAATCGATTTCAACAAGTCTGAGTGAACGACAACCTTTTCTTATCACTTTCAACAACATTATTGATTCACATCACTTATCTGTATTTACTCAATTTCTCTGCGACAATATGACAAGTCTAAATTCCCTTGGGATAAAAAAGTCTTATGACATTATCGTCTAGCGATGAAATTGCAGGACGTCTTTACACTTTCATGTAAAAACCCATTGATCTCATCTTAACATTTTCTCTTTAGGCTTGTTTCCTATGTATAAAATTTTGTCACGCGATAATATGACAGGCCTAAATGTTCTTGCGATCATAAATCCCCATGACATTTCCGTATTAATAAGACACTTATCATCTCCCTAATGGAGGGTTCCACCATTATCTTCCCCCTGGTTGCCCCTTCAAGGAGGGCACATTGGCCATACAAGACTAGCTCATCCCATCCAGATTTACCAACAACCAGTTGTTTTCGCAGCCTCTTGTCCTTTATGCCTATATGGCTTATAGTTACAAGACTGCACCCTAAGTGGGGTTTTCTTCGGGCCGATTGCATCATAACCAAGACTTTCCAAGGATGTCCAGGGTAGTTTCATATTCCCCGGGCACCCTTGACTCAACCGTGGACCTTGGCGCCTTGGTCATACTCTGCACTCCTTTAAAGAGATCATCGGTCTTCCAACCATGGTATAACCTTATCTAATTGGAAATCCAAGGTATCTCTCCTGGATAAGTTTTCTTTAACCCCAAAATTTGTATGACTCAGGTTCCAGCAGCGGTGTAACCTAATCCATGAGTCATGTAAAGAGATACCCCCTCATATGACGTACTTTAGGTCTTACATTTTCCTCTTGCGAGATTGTACTCACGAACTAGGGTGTACGCCATAAAGGTTCGTCCCATTCTATAAATCTCTGCGAAATTTTATTCGCGTTTCTCGTGAGTATTGTAACTCTGATAAAATTTCATTTCTTTGATCTTCTTTCCTCTTGTATACTTTTGCAATCTTTTTCAAACAAAGTATTCTTTTCAATCACATTTTCTTCAAACAAATCATTCATAAACTTCTTAAATTTCATCACTTTACCACTCTACTTACTACTTTATGTTGTGTTTTGGTATCTGTTCTTTATTTGCGAGACGATGTCCACCAATTGTTTTTAGTATGTGTTGATTTTGCAACTTTTCATCTTCTCGCCGCTCTATTTCATCAACCATTAATCTGTCACCTCTTTGTTTCTGCTTGATGTTCTTTGTCCAATTTTTATTCCTCGCAGATCTTTCTTCGCAAGTTTCCATGTCAATTTTATAACACCTAACCAAATCTCCCTTTATAACTCCTACACCATTGGGATGTGGAAACTTAAAACATTGATGATAATTTGATGCCATACCTAAGATCCCATGAAACCAAGTTCTACCAATCAAAGCATTATAAGGTGATTCAATATCAACTACGCAGAATAAGACTTTAGAAGATATCCCCTTTAATGGAATTCTCATTGTGATTTCCCCTTTGGGCTTGTTAGCAGTGCCATTAAAACCATATATCTTGTACGTCTAGGGTATTAAATCCTCGTCTCTTCCTCCCATGGTCTTATATGTGTGATAAAATAGAATATCCACAGAACTACATGTGTCAATCAACACTTTATTAATTACCCATGAATCTTCATTTTCATCATCTTCAAATTTGTCTTCATCTTCACCTTCATCTTCTTTTTGTTTCGGATTTATCTCTAATCTCACAACTAATGGTTGATCATGCATCTCGCCAGGCTCTGGTACTTCTTGTGTAGTGAATGAAATAGTTTGTTTTTTCCATTCCTTTAATGGCGAGGCTCTCGCGATATTCATTATCTCTTTTCCATCTGTGTATCTCGCGAAGACTCATCTTAGAACATTATCATGAAAATCCTCAATAGTCTTGAATGAATGTATAATTGAATTACAGAACAAATTCTTTGCCTTAGCTCCAACCTCTATCACAAATGTTTCTGCTCCTTTTACAATATTTACTCTGTGAATATCTGGTGCTGGTGGTAATTGTTGAGATTGTGGATATCCTATCAAAAAGTGATTTAATTTTCCTTTATCAATCATTCTCAAAATTATCCTTTTTGCATTCCTGCAATCATTCACTGAGTGACCATGAAAATGATGGTAAGGACAAAATTCTTGATTTTGATTATTTGGATGTGGCTCTTTTCCCATATTCCAAGGTGATGGTATGTTTTCCATCAAAATGATAGCCTCCCAATTTTTTTCTATACTAGCATTTAGAGGTGGCATCTTAATTTCTTCCCATATTATCTTTTGATTACTTTGACCTCTAAAGTTGTTTTGCCTCTGTCCACCATAAGTTTCCTATGGATGATCAAGTCTTTGGATTTTGTTATTTCCACCGCGATTGTAATAATTCTTCTCCCTTTCATACTTTTCTTGATCTCGACTGCCCATGGCTACTAATTTCTTATGGTTATCGATCACCACTTTATCGTGTTGTGTCTGCGAGGTGCTCGCCACATTGTTAATCATTTTAGGAAGTAGACTTCCATTTGCCGCTATTGAGCTGGTATTTGCGATTGGATATGATTCCATCTCATTTTGTTTGTCTTCCAAAGCAATGTATTCCTCTTGTAATTCTCGCAGCTCCGTCATGGTAATTGTATTCTTGATTCTGAAAATTTGTATGTACAACAGATTGGTTGCGAACATTGCATTGATAAAAGATAAAATGAGATATCTCTCATCCACTCTTCCTGCCATTTCATTGCACATTATCTTCCATCTTATGGTTAGGTGTTTTAGACTCTCGCCAACCCTCTTATTTAACCAAAATACATATTCAATACCTGACCGTGATGAATCGTTACTTATATATGCTCCCAAAAATATAGCTTGCAAATGATTAAAACAAGTTATAGTATTTTTGGGCAATCCCTCAAACCATTTTAGTGCCTCGCCAGTTAAGCTAGACACAAAATATTTGCATAATACAGCATCATGGTTTTCCCATTGTAGCATACACCTAACATAAGCCTTGACATGTTGAACAACACAGGTAGTCCAATCGAAGATACTGGTTAATGCTGGTAAATTGCATTTAGGGGGTATTCCTCTTAACTGTACTTCTTGAGTGAATGTAGTTCTCACATCTTCCTCAATGGCTTCATCAAGTTTCCTTCTGACTCTTTCCCTTCTATTACTCATCATTTCCCTCATTTATGCTAATTATCTTAAAATTTGTTCATTCCCAACTGAATTTTTCTCCATTGGTCTTTTCAGTGTAGCTTCTCTTCTTCTGCATTCATGTATTTCTTGTCCTGCGAGATTTTATATATCTTCATCCGTGTCTTCATTTTGCCTTCTCCTGCGATTTTCCTCTTCATTTCCCTATTGTCTTCGCAATTGATTATGTTGTATGTTTTCTTCTCTGCGATTTTCTCCATTTCTCTTCGCTGTCTTTCTATTCTTCTTTGTATTCTATCATAATCTTCATTGATATCATTATTATAGCGATTTTGTGTGCGTCTCCTCTCTCGATTATCATGATTATTCTACCGAATTGCTTCCTGAAATTCTTGTTCTTCCACTTCTGCTCTTAATCTTTCCCTCTCACAAGCCAGACGTTCTTGTTTAGCATAATGTTTCTCAATTTCGTCCTCAATGATTCTTTGATTTCTTTGGATTTCTCGCCCATGTAATATTCTTCTACCTTCTTCTCGGTTTTCTTCACCATTTTGGTTATTTCTACCCTCTTGACTTCGTCTACCATTCATAGCTTCATCGTATGGAATATGGCGATCATCAATTATCTCTTATTCTCTATGATGTGGTTCTTCATTTGTATTTTGCATTCCTCCTTGAATATTCTCTCCAATATTTCACATAGGAGAATTTCGCCTTGGTTCTTATCTAAGTGACCTTGAACTTGACCTAGCGGTACTTCTTGATCTTCTTCTTTGCAATCTTAAATTCTCCATTCTTAACTCATGATTTTTCCTTGTTAAATTCACACTTTCTTCCGCTTCTAATCTCCTTTCCTCATGTATTCTTTGTCTTAAATCATCTGATGTTTCATTTCCATCTTCTCCATGAAATAATCCTTCAACCACTTATTGATCTCTTTCTTCTCTTCTTTCATTTCTTAATTGTCGATCTTTTGCTTCTTCCATTGAATCCGATCTCCAAGTAATCACACTCATGTAGTGTATTGGAATACAAATACAAGGAATGAAGAAAATAATTCAGCAGCAAGATGTTTTCTTTCTGTGATACAGAGCCTAACTTTCAATTGAAAGCAAAAACTATTTCATTCATTGACCTCCTCAATTACAGATTGGTTCTTTAATACCCAATCGAGTCCTTTAGTTACCAACAGTTACAAATTCATCACATTAAGAACATGAAACTCGAAGAAATAAATAATTTAATCATAAGCAACGGTTAGGCCTAGTTACTCATAGGGATGAAAGATTAGTCAGGCCCAGCAGGGCTCATGGCATGTGTACATGACATTGCTTCCCCCTTCAAAGATCCTTGTCCTCAAGGATAAAATTTGGAAACTGTGCCTTAATGTGAGATAGGTCTTCCAAAGTTGCATCATGGTATTCCGTTCTTGCAGATAATACTCTACAGATGCTACTGAAGTTGTTGAGGACACTGGGAAGATAAGGTGAGGTGGTTGGTACCCATAGAGAGCTTGAAATGGGGACATTTTTAAAGATGTATGATAATTGGTTTTGACCCACCATTCAGCTAATGCTAACCACTGGGACCATTGTTTAGGTTTGGAGATGGTCATACATATGAGATACTTCTCTACACAAGCATTGGTTCTATCCGTTTGACCATCTGTGTGTGGGTGGTAGGCGGTAGTGAGCTTGAGAGTGGTGCCTAAGGATTTGAATAAAGCTTTCCAAAAGTGGCTTACAAAAATCTTGTCCCTATCACTGAAGATGGAGCTAGGAAGGCCATGAAGTTTAAAAATGTGGTTAAGGAATTCTTTGGATACTGTAATGGCAGTGAAGGGGTGGCTCAATGCAAGAAAATGACTATATTTGGTGAGTATGTCAACAACAACTAGTATCACACTCTTGTGGTTTGATAATGGCAGACCTTCAATGAAGTCCATGGAGATGTCTTGCCAAGCTCTCTCTGGGATTGGGAGTGGTTGGAGGAGACCACTAGGGAAGGAAGATCTGCCCTTGTTACACTGACAGACCTCACAGGTAGCCACAAACTGAAGAATATCATTTTTCATTTTTAGCCAAAAGAAATGGGTTTTTTCCCTTTGATAAGTTCCCAACATACCTGAGTGCCCTCCAATGGCAGAAGAGTGCAGAGACTGAAAAATGGAATGCCTGACATTGTTGGCAGAACCAATGTAGAGTCTGCCCTTAAAAACCGTAAGATGCCCTAAGCATAAGAAAATGGTGACTGAGATGTAGAGATAAGCAACTGAGAGATATGATGTTGAGCAATGGCATCACCCTCATAACTATCTATAATATCAAGTGCCAACTGTGGAGTGCTATAGGAGGGAGCATGACATTCATCATGGTAAGTGGGTAACCTGGAGAGAGCATCAGCTGCAGAGTTGTCCATTCCTTTCTTGTATTTGATAATGTAATCAAAACCCATGAGTTTAATGAGACACTTCTGTTGAAGAGCAGTTGAGATTCTTTGATCCATCAAGTACTTAAGGCTTTGATAGTCAGTGTGAATAATAAACTTACTATGAGAAAGATAATACTTCCACTTATGTACTGCCATGACAATGGCCAAATATTCTTTCTCATAAGTGGACAAGGATAGTGCTTTAGGACCAAGTGCTTTACTGAAAAAGGAAATAGGTTTACCTTCCTGCATTAATATATCTCCCACCCCCCTGGCACAAGCATCAGTTTAAATGGTGAATTGTTTGGAGAAGTCAGGTAATGCCAGTACTGGTGCTCTTGTCATAGCGGCTTTAAGTTCAGTAAAGGTTGTATGGGCATCTGAAGTCCAATGAAAAGCATACTTTTTTAGCATGTCAGTAAGGGGTTTTGAAATAGTACCATACCCTTGAATAAAGCGGCGATAATAGCCTGTTAAGCCAAGAAACCCTCTCAACTGCTTTTATGTAGTAGGCAATGGCCAAGTTTGCATTGCAAGTATCTTCTCAGGGTCGGCCGCAACTCCTTGAGCTGTAATGAGGTGGCCCAAATAATCCAGCTAAGATTGGCCAAAAATACACTTGGATAACTTTTCATATAAGGAGTGTTGTCTTAATACTGAGAAGACTTGTTGTAGATAAGCAACATGTTCCTCCACTGAAGAGCTATAGACCAATATATCATCAAAAAAGACCAACAAAATTTTTCGTAAAAATGGTTGAAAGATGTCATTCATGAGGGCTTAAAATGTGGCTGGGGAATTAGTAAGGCCAAATGACATGAATCTAAACTCATAGTGTCCATGGTGGGTTTTAAATGTTGTTTTATGAATATCTGGACCAAATAACCTGATTTGATGATAACCCGATCGTAAATCTATCTTGGAGAAAATGATGGCTCCTTTTAGTTCATCAAGTAGTTCATCAATCAATGTAATTGGAAATTTTTCCTTCACAGTCATGTCATTGAGTTTTCGATAGTCGACACAAAACCGCCAAGTGTCATCCTTCTATTTGACAAGCAGAATGGGAGAAGCAAAAGGACTATTGATTTTCTGAATAAGCCCTGCAGTAAGCATCTCTGCAACCATGTTTTCGACCACCGATTTTTGGATATATGGGCATCGATAGGGTCGTTGAGAAGTGGGGTGAGAATGTGGTTTAAGAGGTATTTTGTGATCCAAGGTTCTCTGTGGTGGAAGTTGAGACGGTTCAGCAAAAATATCAGCATAAGTATCCACTAAAGAAGTGAGGAAGGTTGGTGTGGGTGGAGGTGGTGATGTGGATATAGCGAAAAATTGACCCAACAATGCAGGTACTTTACTCTTAACATATTTTGTAAAAGCAGAAGCACTAATAAGACTCAAGGAAGATTTAGAGGAACTCCCCTGCAGTGTGATGTGGTGGTTTCGATGCATGAAGGATATCTTTAGTTGAGCAAAATTGAAAGTGATATCACCCAGTTGATGCAGCCAATCATCTCCGAGTACCATATCATAACCACCCAGTGGAATAACTCGCAAATCAAATGAAAAGGAATTTCCCTGCATTTCCCAACAAAGTTGGTGACAGATGCCCTTATTGATGGTGTTATCTCCATTAGCTACTATGACTAGCATATGGCCCATTAGAGATGCATGAATACCTAGTTGATCTGTAAGTTGAGAATCAATGAAGGAATGAGTGCTTCATGTGTCGATGAGGATCATAATTGACTTATTCTGCAAGAGCCCAACAATTCGAATAGTATCATGAACTATATTTCCTATCAGGGCATGTAAGGAGATTTCCATAGTAGAGTCGGGAGAAGGAGGTAAATCAGCCGAATGGGTAGGATTGGTCAGTTGGTCTAGCTCATCACTGTACTCATCAGTTATAAGCATGAAAAGTTGCCGAGTCTTGCATTTATGGCCTTGTTTGTAAAACTCATCGCAATTGTAGCACAAGCCTTTATCCTTGCGCTGCTGCATTTGTGCATAAGTAAGGCGCCTGATTGGTGGTATGGATTTGTTTGGGGAATTATTGGTAGGTGTGGTGGGTAATTTAACAATAGGTTGTGAAGAAGAACCACTAGATTTACCATAGGAAGTAGCTGGTGAATAAAAGGGTGTGATGATGTTAGATGGGTGGGAGATGGTTAATGGAGGAGGTCCAGAGGGTTTGTGAAATGATTTCAGTGGTTTAGGTAAATGATGCAGAGATGCTTGTTGCATTCTTGCAAGAAAAAATTCCTCAGAAACAGTATCTGGTTTAAACATCTGAACAGCAGTACGCAGCTCCTCTTTCAAGCCACTTATAAAACTCAGTGTATAGAAGTTGTCTGGTAGAGTTGGGTTATTGGCTACCATGAAGGTTTTATAATGTTCTCATTGATCATAGTAAGCCTCCACTGTAGATGTTTGAGACAATTTATTGAATCACCCCACATAGTTGTCATGTGCAATATCCTCATATATAGCACATAAATCTTTAGTAAAAGTATCCCAAGAAATAATTTCTTTACCCTGTTGATAGTTTAAAAACCATGGATCTACCTGGGAATCGAAGTGAATAGCAGCCATATATACTCGTTCCTCATCAGGAAACTTATGAAGATGAAAATAACGGTTGCACTTAAGAACCCATCCACGAGGGTTGATACCATTAAAACGAGGAAAATCAACTTTAGGGGTACGATTAAACTTACTATGCTCTATGTGAGTTAGACGATGAGCATCGGAATGAAATCCACCATGATGAGCATCTGAATTGGAAGACTCAGCCTCAAATCCAGTATCTGCAGAGCGTTTGATGCGTAGAAATTGAATGATATCTTGTAGATCGTTTTTCATTTCAATGAAATCCGAATCCAAACGAGTGACATATTAATTGAGGGTAGCTACAAATATTGACGTTTGCTTCACCGAAGCAGCTAATTCAGTAACATATGCTGTGAGTTGATTGAGATTCGAGTTAACTCCGGCGACGGTGACTTTATCCGCCATGACCACGGGTCCAGAATAACATGTTGATATCAATTGTAGTGTATTGGAATACAACTACAAGAAATGAAGAAGATAATTCAGCAGCAAGCTGCTTTCTCTCTATGATACAGAGCCTAACTTTCAATTGAAAGCAAAAACTATTTCATTCATTGACCTCCTCAATTACATATTGGTTCTTTAATACCCAATCGAGTCCTTTAGTTACCAACGGTTACAAATTCATCACATTAAGAACACGAAACTCGAAGAAATAAATAATCTAATCATAAGCAACGGTTAGGCCTAGTTACTCATATGGCTGAAAGATTAGTCAGGCCCAGCAGGGATCATGGCATGTGTACATGACAACTCACTCTATCATAATCCACATCTTTATCTTGTATTGGTGTTTGTAGATTCAGTTGTTGAATTTGATTTTCTCCTTCATTTCTTATTTTATTTCTTCTTGTCCTTATCCTTGAAGATTCTCCCATTTCATTAGTTCCTCCACCTGCAAGTCTTTTAATCCTTCTCACAGTTGTTGGCGGTTCTAACGTATTTATTCTTGTTCCAGCCATTAATCTTATCAAGTTGTTGGATATTGTATAAGATATTTTACTAATTGTTTCAAATTTTTTCCAATCACAATGTCAATTTTTACCTTTTTCTTCAAATAATCATCAATTCCTCCCTATTTCTGGGCGCCAAAATGTAGTTGCAGAAAATCCTACACTACACCCTTGTTAAGATTTCACAATAATCAACTCATATTTTGAAGATTAAAAACAACACTTTATTATTTGATTCTCGTAAATGTTTACAGAAATGGAAGAAATCAAGAATACAATTATTCTCTTGAAGTTTCTCTCTCCTCAAGACTTTCTCAACTCTCAAAAAATACATCATCCTTTTCTGAATCTATTGGAACCCTTTATATAGGAAATTACATAGTGGATGACTACTAAGTTTTCCTTTTATTTCGGATCTACTCAGCGATCTTATCGCGACAGTTTTAATGTTAAATCTCTCAAGCGTTGTAACCATCGCAGGATAAACATGCTCTTCTCGTATTTCTTCAATCGTCAGCTATTGCGTCATTCTTTGAATCATCCTTTAAGTATCTTTATGACGCTCGCAAAGTGTCGTTGAGGAACTCGCGGTAATGCTCGCAGTAGTGTTGTTAATCTCACAAGAATAATGTCGTAGCGATATTCTGGTTACACACCTTCTTTCAAACGGGAAGAGTAACTTCAACGACTTTTGGGTATAATGAGATTTGGTACGATGAGTTCCTCATGATCCACGATTTTTTAAATAACGTGGTGGATAATGTTCGTTGTAAACCTTCCCTAGTAGTTTTGAAGAAGTATCCATTGTTGAGAGATCTCAAGCGAAAGTTGCTAGACAGCTTGGAAAGTCCCCAGGCAAAGGAATAGAGAACGAAGAATCGTGATGGCGGGTTCCGGGCGGTTTCAAAAAATCCTCATGCATCTCTCGTGTCTTTTAGTTCTTCCAATAACTAGGTATGTGTCGCCTCCTTGTTGGTTTGTCTCAAAACATGTGAATTTTTGCTGAATTTAGCTCTTTTCTAGACTTTATTTCTTTGCCCAAAGTAGATTTCACAAAGCATTAGATGTAAATCATAAGCATAGTGCATCAAGAGTTCTTAGACTAAGCATACACTATCAAACAAAATCACAAATAATCAATGAAAATCATAAATCGATTAAAAATCAATGCAAAAAGTCATAAGAATCAATTATAATTACCAAGCAATTGTGAACTTGGCTTCCTCTGTCATCCTAGTGTTGGGGTTTAGCTCCTCATGCTCAAAACGCACCCAAAAGATAGAAACATGGCTCAAACGGTGTTTTTATTGAGAAATAATATTATGCAGCGAGTTTGTAACAGATATATTTGTTACAGAACTCACTGTTACAGAGCCTATTGTTTAGAGAAAATCCTAACAGAAATAATTGTTGATGAACTGTTACAAAGCTTTTATCGCAGACACTTTTCAACATCGATACTTCTTTTGTGCTGTTTAAATAAGACTGCCTATGCTAGTTTGTTCTTCGTGTTCAGTTCTGAAGCGTCAGTTCTTTGTCTTCTTCACCTGCTGCTGCTATCTTATCTGCAGCTTCATTCCAAAGCCTCTACAACCTCTAAAACCTCCCCAAACTCTCGACTCCCTTGCTGTGACTCCTCACAACCCTTTTTATACGTAAAATTGCTATAAAATATCTTATTTTCCTTCTCTTCCAAGACACGGCAATATTTCTTCGGGAATCATTTATTTCCTTTTTTTCTTCTCATACGCATGTTTTATTGTAGTCCAAAACTCTTAAAGATAGAATGAATTCTTCTGAGAAGATATCTTCCTTTGTTCACAACGAAATTTCCAAATATTCAACCCAAACCTGATATTCTTTCTTCCCGTGAAAAGTTCATGTCCCTATGTTGCGTCATCTTGATGATTCAGCCCAATTCGATCGATTGAAACACTTATACCAGGCATGTTTAAAGTTACAAGGTCCAATGAAACTGAACCCAACGATTGAATCCCCTTTAATCATGCCCAAAAATCCATCCCTAATTCAGAACCGTGAAGAAACAATTTCCCGCCTTTTTATGAATTTGAATTTAGGAAGATACCTCCCCCTATCCAGTTCTGGTGTGTCAATAGTAGTTGCTCTGGGGTGCCTTTATAACTATTCTTGGGTTCTTTTAACGCTTCTCTGGGGCATCTCCAACATACTTCCGGGGTACATGCGGTACATCTTCTGGAGGGTGCAAACATCACTTTTCGAGCTAAGTTCACCGCAAAAGCTTATTTCTCAAAAACACCTACAAAAACATAGAAAAGCCATAATAAATACAAAATCGAGCACTAACAATACATATAATTGACATCAAAATAGACACATAAATGCGTCCATCAAATACCCCCAAACTTATTATTTGCTAGTCCCGAGCAAATCTAATCTACAAAATAAAATTCTAACTCACTGTCGCAGGCATCGTCGATTGCATTTAGCGTATGCAATAAGCCTTTAAACCCCTAGGTGGCCTTAGAGGCCGAGTTATAATCTCGGGAGGGCTTACCAGAGATATACCCACAAAAACTTTACTCCATACCCTATAGATATCTACGCAGAACCTTGGAAGGAACTAAAGAATCTCCTTGGTTGGCATACTTATTGACTACAAGAAGAAGTACCCTGATGCGAAATTCCAATTGTTGTACACGAGTTTGCACTTAAGCATATTAAAATTCATATATAAGTGACAGATCTCTACTCCGATAGTTGCACTATGGACATCAATATTCGGAGTCAAAAAATCACATGGATAGATTAAGAGATGGATATAGAAAAACATAGATGGTTTTGATGTTCACTAGGTGAATGGTGTTTCTCATATCCATAATGAAGGCCAATAAGGGAACCATAATGAACCTATCCTAATGGACTGAGATACTGGTCTGACTAATATCAACACAACTGGCATATATAAGGGAACCATCAGTCGATTTATTGCACAATAATAAACTTTTCATTTTTCATTTTTTTTTAGTAACTCAATCACTCTATTTCACCCTAGCAGTTGTATCAACTTGAATCATGAGCCCCACATAATCACTTATAGAAACATATTTTAAAGAAAAATAAAAATAGAAGTGAAAAGGACTCAACGAGATATGGCGAAACTATCATGTTATTTCTAACACCCGAGCTCTGTGCTTTTATTAATAGACTCTTTAGATGTTTTCATCTAATCAGATTGGTTCCTCAAATCCTACAACCAAAATGCTTCCATCCACTTAGATTGGTTAGTGCAATCCTTAATAAACATAAATTTCTAGGTTCTGGAGTTTAATAATGCAACTAAAAAGTTTCTCCCATACCCCCAAACTTAAATCTAACATTGTCCTCAATATTCTTAAAGATAAAATTAAAAGCATGAACAAGGAGAAATTGTTACCATTTGAAGTAAAAGGGTTAAGGAAAGATATGACCGTGTTGCATGAGTATTGGGTTACCTCCCAATAAGTGCTAAGTTTAAAGTCTTCATCCAGACGTCAAATACCACAAAATGGCTAATTACCTTTTAAATCATATATCAATAGTCAAAACAACTGTGGATCAACAAAACCAAATAAAACTTCCACAATTATAAGACAAATGCATCGGATTAGATAAATAAGCAGATATATCACAACCTGATTCAAAAATTCTTCCAAGACAACTAGATTTATCTATGGCACCCAATTGGGCTTCATATGAGTTTCTTGACAAATAGACTTATTCGAACAACATGTCTCTAATAGCTGGATTTCCTCTTGGACAGTATCAGGAGGATCAGGTTAAGGAGTCGGAAGAGACTCAGGTATACTAGGTTCGATTCCCAAGTTAGGTACTTCTACTAGGGATACTTGACCATCATTACCCCCAAACTTAGGGTAATTAATATTTTCAGAAAGAACTCTAATTATTGCTTGAATTTCTGGATCATCGAAGTCTTTAGAATACTCAAGAGCTTCTTCTAGATCACTACCCCCATACTTAGGGTCATCATTAGTCTCTGTAAGACCTAGCACTATGGCTTGAATTTCAGGGTCCGTAGAGTCTTTAAAGTACTCGAGAGCTTCTTCTATTTCAACAGTTTGGTCACCTAACTGACTTAAGAGAATCTCATCAAATTTATCCAAAGAATCATCCATTAAGGTGTCGTCCCAATTATCCTGAACTAGATCCTGAACTAAAGTGCTAATCATATTCACTTCCTTTAAACCATCAGAAGTTTGTCTAATAACATTAAAGACATTTAGTTCATTGGTCATATTACCAAAGGATATGTTCATAAGTCCGGTCCTACAGTTGATAATAGCATTAGCTGTGGCTAAAAATGGGCGACCTAAAATCACCGGTATTTGAGAACTAGGATCCTGAACAAGTTGAGTGTCTAGAACAACAAAATCCACTGGATAAATAAATTTATCAACCTCAATCAATATATCCTCTATGACACCACGAGGTACTTTCACAGACCTATCATCTAACTATAGGGTCATTTTAGTTGGCTTAAACTCACCAAGACCTAGATGGGTGTACACATGGAACGGGAGTAATTTAACACTAGATCCTAAGTCAAGTAATGATTTATCAACCAGGTGATTACCAATTGCACAAGATATGGTGGGGCATCCAGGGTCTTTATACATAGGGGATGTTTGGTTCAGAAGGATTGAACTTACCTGACCAGCTAAAAAGGATTTCTTATGGACATCAAGCTTACGCTTTCGAGTACAAAAATCCTTAAGAAACTTGGCATACGCAGGCATTTGCCTAATTGCTTCTAGTAAAGGGATGTTAATGTTTACCTGCGTAAAAATCTCCATTATTTCGTTGAAAGTCGACTCTCTCTTTGTTGGAGCTAACAACTGTGGATATGGGGATATGGGCACAAAATGAGACCTATCGGAAACCGTATTGGCATCACTAGAAATTTTATCGGTCTCTTCATCTAGTGGCTCCTTCTGGGTCTCATCTTGGGAACTAGAATGAGAACTAAAAGGTGGATCTACAGTATGTCCACTATTAGGCATGGCTACCTTATTGTCTACCAATTTACCACTTCTAAGGGTTGTTACGAAGTTCACATGATTAAACTCTTTATCTCTAGAGGATACTTCATGAATTGCTCTAGTATTGGGTAGTGGTTGATTAGGGGACTTTTCCTTTTCTCTTTCGCTCAAAAACTCTATAATTTTACTAACCTGATTTTTTAGCTCTAAAATAGCCTGAGAGTTTTCCTGTAAACCTTTCTCAACCGTTTGCTTTAAATCTGCATTATAATTATGAGATAATATTGTGAGAGACTCTTCTAAGCTCATGATTTTTTTATCCAACAGGTTCTGATACTGATCTGGCCCTAAATGGTTCTTAGTATACCCAAAACTTGGGAGAGTCTGAGAACTACTAGTCTGACTTTGACTATGACCCTTAGACCAAGAGAAATTCGGGTGGTTTCTCCAACCAGGGTTATAAGTGTCTGAATATGGATCAAATCTTTGATGGTTTGCAAACCTAGAGTTGTTACAAATAGTATGGGCTTGCTCTTCGTATCTAGCATGGCGTGAACCTTGATTCATTTCTAAGGCCTCTAGACGCCTAAGAATAGCAGACCCATAATCAACTCTATCGATCCTATGGATAGGATTTCTAGGTATTTATGGTTCTCTCATTGAAGCCCATTTCCTAGTTTTATCGGCTAACTCGATGAACTCATCAAAACAATCATCTGGGTCTTGATGGGTAAATTCTCCACCACTAATTATTTCTACATGCATACGGGTTTCACTATCAAGTCCCTCATATAAAATTTGGGTCATGTGGGATTTTTCAAAGCCATGATGTGGACACTGGTATAACAATTCACTAAACCTTTCTACATAATCATGAAGTTTTTCACCTAATTTTTGCTTAAAGGTTTGGATAGACTGTCGAACAGCTGCATCCTTATGGTGTGTGTAGAATTTCTTAACAAATGCCTCTAAAATACCATCCCAGGTGGTAATTGTTTTAGAAGGGATCAAATGATACCACTCTTTGGCTTTCTCATAGAAAGAGAAGTGAAACAAACATAACCTAAGCACATCTTTGGAGACATTCGGATAGTTCATTATGTCACAAATCATTTCAAAGTCTCTTATGTGGGTATATGGGTTCTCATTCTCTAACCCCCTAAACTTAAGTAGCATGCCAATAGTCTCAGGTCTAATATCAAACTGGACTGTAGAAGATGGTAGAACTACACCTGGATCATGCACTACTTTAGATGGGTTCAAACGATCCCTTAGGGTTTTTACTGGGACCTCATCATCATTTTACTTAACCATTTCGGAAAAAATAGAAGTATTAAGGATATTTTCTTTACCGTGAGAAGAATGTCCAAAAATAGGACTTTATCGATTAAGGTAGTCAAGATTCTTGTTTCCTAAAATATCACTTCTAGGTTTTTCACGCATAAACCGTCCTAGAGCGTCTCTCTTACGTTCTGGAATACAAGAATTCAACAAAATGTGCACATGCAAATGCTGGGCTCACTAATTTAGGTAATCTTGGGTTACCTACATCAAAATATACCCAAAGGTACTGGGCTGAGGTTTGTGGTGTTTCAAATGATAACGCCCAGAGGGTTTACCGTACTAAACCACTTGTTTTCCTAAAATCGGTGCCGGACGAAAATGCAATTGGTGTGTGCAGTGTTTTTTTTTTTTTTTATAAATAAAGTACTAAAAATAAACACAAACAAATAAAAGAAAAATTACTAGTCCAAAAATAAATAAAGAAACTACTAAAAATAAGATAAAAGTCTAAAAATAAAATCTCCAGTTTCTCCCTTTTTGTAAGGCAAGATCAACTTTCCACGTTTCGCTTCAAGCCAACCCTACACAGAAAAAACAAAAATACCAAAGACGTAAAATAGAAGAAAAAAAATATATACAAAACCTAAAAAAAAAAAAAAAACCTAAAACCTAAACCTAAATACAAGTCCCCGGCAACGGCGCCAAAAACTGGTGTAGTTTTAACAGTGGTAAGAAAAGGGTTTGATTCTCGGACTTGGGAAGTTGTTGATTTTAGGACTTACTTAAATAAAATACTAAAAGTAGCAAATAAAACAAGGATGATATCAATAATTCGAGAGACAGGGATTTAGGATTCCACCAAACTTCACAATCAATTGGTTCATACGATGATTCATAACAATTTTAGCTCTTTTATAGACTCCATTTATTTGCCCAAAATAGATTTCACAAAGCATTAGATGTAAATCATAATCATAGTGCATCAAGAGTTCTTAGACTAAGCATACACTTTCAAACAAAATCACAAATAATCAATGAAAATCATAAATCGATTAAAAATCAATGGAAAAGTCATAAGAATCGATTATAATTACCAAACAATTGTGAACTTGGATTCCTATGTCATCCTAGTGTTGGGGTTTAGCTCCTCATGCTCAAAATGCACCCAAAAGATAGAAACATGGCTCAAACGTTGTTTTTATTGAGAAATAATATTATGCAGTGAGTTTGTAACATATATATTTGTTACAGAACTCACTGTTACAGAGCTACTGTTTAGAGAAAATCCTAACAGAAATAATTGTTGCTGAACTGTTACAAAGATTTTATCGCAGACACTGTTCAACATCGACACTTATTTTGTGTTGTTTAAATAAGACTGCCTATGCTAGTCTGTTCTTCGTGTTCCTCAGTTCTGAAGCGTCGGTTCTTCGTCTTCTTCACATGTTGCTGTTATCTTCTCCGCACCTTCGTTCCAAAGCCTCTGCAACCTCTAAAACCTCCCAAAACTCTCGACTCCCTTGTTGTGACTCCTCATAACCCTTTTTATACGTAACATGGCTATAAAATCTATTCTTTTCCTTCTCTTCCAAGACACGACAATATTTCTCCGGGAATCATTTATTTCCTTTTTTTCTTCTCCTACGCATGTTTTATTGCAGTCCAAAACTCGTAAAGATAGAATGAATTCTTCTGAGAAGATATCTTCCTTTGTTCACAACGAAATTTCCAAATATTCAACCCAAACCCGATATTCTTTCTTCCCGTGAAAAGTTCATGTCCATGTGTTGCGTCATCTTGATGATTCATCCCAATTCGATCGATTGAAACACTTATACCATGCCTGTTTAACGTTACAAGGTCCAATGAAACTGAACCCAGCGATTGAATCCCCTTTAATCATGCCCAAAAATCCATCCCTAATTCAGAACCGTGAAGAAACAATTTCCCGCCTTTTTATGAATTTGAATTTAGGAAGATACCTCCCCCTATCTAGTTCTGGTGTGTCAATAGTAGTTGCTCTGGGGTGCCTTTATAACTTTTCTTGGGTTCTTTTAATGCTTCTCTGGGGCATCTCCAACATACTTTCGGGGGTACCTGCGGTACATCTTCTAGAGGGTACAAACATCACTTTTCGAGCTAAGTTCACCGCAAAAGCTTATTTATCAAAAACACCTACAAAAACATAAAAAGCCATAATAAATACAAAATAGAGCACTAACAATACATATAATTGAGATCAAAATAGACACATAAATGCGTCCATCACAATGGCATATGCGGAATGCCTTGGTGGTAGGTTGCACGGCTTGCAAATTAGGCTACCAGCGAGGGTTTTGGCATGTTCCAATGAAACGTGCGACCAAGTTGGCCTAGGTTGCATGGCTTGCAAGTTAGGCTACCAGCGTGCGTGTTTTTAATGTACCAATAGCACGCACGGACATTAGGGACACGGCTAGTTAATGAAAGCTACCAGTGAGCGTGTTGGCATGTGCCAATGGCACGCTCGGCTATTAGGGCCACGTCTTGGTAATGAAAGCTACCAGTGAGCACGTGGGCATGTGCCAGTGGCATGCTCAGCCATTAGGGCCACGACTTGGTAATGAAAGCTACCAGTGAGAGCGTTGGAATGTGCCAATGGCACGCTCGGCCACTAGGGCCACGACTTGGTAATGAAAGCTACCAGTGAGCGCGTTGGCATGTGCCAATGGCATGCTCGGACATTAGGGCGGATTGGTAATGAAAGCTACCAGTAAGCGTGTTTGCATGTGCCAATGGCACGTGGCGTCTTGGTCCCTTGGTTGCACGGTTTGGAAAGCTGGGAAAATGACGCTTTTGGCATGGCGCGGCTAGGGCCAAGGTAAGGGTGTTTCGCTTGGCGCGGTGTGACTAGCATAGATAGGGCCAAGGCAAAGTGTGTTTGGCATGGCACGGCTAGCTTGGGCTAGGTGTGGCTGGCATGATTTTCCATTGGCACAAAGGTGTGGCTAGCATGATTGGCATGCTTGGGAGGTTGGTGTGATTGACATAGCTAGGTCCAAGGCATAGTGCGTTTGGCATGGCGTGGATAGCTTGGGCTAGGTGTGGATGACATGATTTGACATTGGCACAGAGGTGCGTCTAGCATGGTTGGTATGCTTTGGCGCATTTAGCGTGGCTGGCATGATTTTCCGTTGGCACATTGGTGCGGCTAGCATGTTTGGCACGTTTGGCGTGGCTGGAATGATTTTCCGTTGCCACAGGGGTGCGGCTAGCATGGTTGGCATGCTTTGGCGCGGTTGGTGTGACTATAATAGATAGGTCCAAGGCAGAGTGCGTTTGGCATGGCGCGGATAGCTTGGGATAGGTATGGATGACATGATTTTCCATTGGCACAGGGGTGCGGCTAGCATGGTTGGCATGCTTTGGCACGTTTGGCGTGGCTGGAATGATTTTCCGTTGGCACTGGGGTGCATCTATCATGGTTAGCATGCTTTAGCGCGGTTGGTGTGACTAGCATATCTAGGGTAAGGCAAAATGTGTTTGGCATGGCACGGCTAGCTTGGGCTAGGTGTGGCTAGCATGATTTTCCATTGTCACAGAGGTGCGGCTAGCATGGTTGGCATGCTTTGGCGCGGTTGGTGTGACTAGAATAGGTAGGGCAATGGCAGAGTGCGTTTGGCATGACGCAACTAGCTTGGGCTAGGTGTGGATGGCATGATTTTCCATTGGCACGGAGGGGAATTAGGGTTTCGCTCGTTGTAACCCTAATTTGAAAAAAATACCCCCTATTAATTACTGACTACATGCATTAAATGTTCTTATAAATGTGTCACCAATGACATTAGGTTATTCGGGGTTTTACAATTTACCCTTTGTCTAATAACCACCATCAACACAAGGTTGAAGTGAATTACTAACTATGTTTCAGGGGTAGATTTGGAAGAAAAATATCAAAGTTACTCAAACGATAAAAGGATAAATGACAGTTCGGAAACTCCTCTATCATTGAGATGGGTAATGAATATATTGGGCTCAAATGTTTCTCTCAGTTGGGATTTTTCATGGAATTTTTTTTTCTTGATAAGAAATGAACTTTACTATGAACATTAGTGTATCACATGGTAGACATGTCTTTCTCCACTGATTCTATAATGAATTATGGAGGATCATTGAACCACTCATAGAGTTAACATTGTTGGTCTAACTAGTTAAGTATTAACGATAAACATGTATTTTAATGGAATTTTTAAAACTAAAATAAATAGTTTATTAAATCCAAGAAGATATTAATTTATTCTTGGATAATTATCCAAAAAAATATGACATTGTCTATTTATGAATCTAATTCGCAATACTCTGTAGCAAATGAAAGTGAAGAATCCATAACATTGTATAAAATCCTTTTGTTAGTTTGTTGCATTGCTCCTAAAGTAAAAGTAGGTGTACTAGTATTCCCTCGAAAAATACCTAAACAAACAATGTCATCAAATATTATAAAATTAGCTTTATAATCTGGAATAACATAGTCGGCTTGTTGAAAATGAAGTGTTATGGAAGGATATTTACTAATATCAAATCTTCCCCGTAGGCGGAAACAAACATCAAAAATTTGGTGAGAACCAATATATTCAATTCCGAGATCGTTAAAAGATTCCTTCACCAAATCTGCAACTCTATCAAAATGATCTTTATACATAATGGATATTGGAGTACCGGAATCTATGGCTGTACCGCCTTCTCCTTGACTGTGAAGTTTGAAAGTACCTTTAGGAAATCTTACTCTTTTGTTACCTACACTAATATCTTCTAGATTTAAGTAATAGAGTTGCGTTCGAAACTTAGGAACAACAATGGGAGTTGTATATACTTTTTGACCTGCACCTCCAATTTTCGCATCTGCACCAAACCTTAAATATGTATCTGATCCCTCAATATTCGGGTTAAAAGTCTCGAAGCAGTATGAAAATTTACCTTGTCCAGCAGCACCTAATTGATTTAGAAAAGACCATTGTCCTGATCCTAAGCCCAGTATTCCTGCAATAAGATCTGGTTTTCCATATAAATGATTACTACCGATAAATTTTTCGAAATTCTCTTGGACAAAACCACAACCCATGTGTAACTCAATGCTTGCAAGGCCGCCGGTGTTAGAGCCTAGAGTGAATTTTTCTTTAGCAAAAATTCCAGATGTAACTGATCCAGTCGCATAGCTTGCTACGTAAGTGCATTGACCATCATCATTGCATTTATCTCCTTTACATAGAGGATGTGTATTACAAGGAACGGGATGATATGTAGTTGACGAATTCCAAGGATAAAGTAGCATATCTTGAGTGAAAGTTTTAGTGGCACCTTTGCACTGAAGCCATGTTTGATCACTACCCGTATCAACCATCAAATAGTAATTCATGAATGATTTTCGCCTGCCAGGAAACGTACCTAAACCAACCATTACAACGTAAAATAACCTTGGTTCGTAAACTACAGGTAAACGCACAACATCAGGATTCATGCGACGTGTTCCATTGAACTGGAATAATATTTGTGACTCGATGTAACGTGCTTGAGCTTTGGATCGTTCGGCGAGCCTTTGAACTCTTTCATCTCTTGTTAAATGGTCACCAGGATGTAAAAGTGATTCTTTGGAGTCTATATGAATCATTTTCATACTAAATCCTTTTTTTAGATTCACCGCGTTGACTGAGTTTAATAGTAGCGAAACATGAAAGATTGTTATAAGAAAAATGAAAATAGTTCTTCCCATTTTTAAGTAAAATGAACTGATGAACATAACTATGTGCATATTTGAACTTCCATATATAGAACTATGTTGAGAAAATGATACAAAGAATGCCACTTGTTACTAAACATAGGGATCCAATCTGCATTGACACACAAAAGATTATCAATATTTTATTAAGATTTATTAAGAAATCATATATTTATGAAGAAAGCATATCGATCAGATCTTTGGATACCAAGATATATTGTGAAATCATATCATTCGAATCTTAGGATATCAAAAATTATTAAGGAAGCATATTATAAAATCTTTGGAAATCAATATCTATTAAGAAAGCATATCACTCACATATTTGAATATCAAGATACTTAAAGGGTACGTATTTTAGTGATTAGAAACTTAATTCTTAGCTTAATTTGGATTTGGCATAGTTCTTATGAACGATTGTTATAATAAAAATAAAAATAAAAATTGTTCTTCCGATTTTTAAGAAAGTGAACTGATGAACATAAATATGTGAAGTTTTTTGAACTTCCATATATAGAACTATGTTGAGAAAATGATACAACGAATGTCACTTGTTACTAAACATAGGGATCCAAGTTGCATTAACACACAAAATATTATTAAGATTTATTAAAAAATCATATCATGAATTAATTTTTTGGATATTAATATCTATGAAGAAAGCATATAGATCAAATCTTTGGATACAAAGATTTATTGTGAAAGCATATCAGTCGAATCTTAGGATATCAAAAATTATTAAGGAAGCATATTATAAAATATTTGGAAATCAAGATTTATTAAGAAAGCATATCACTTAGATCTTTGAATATCAAGATACTTAAAAGGTAAGTATTTTAGTGATTAGAAACTTAATTTGAATTTGGCATATCGGTATTTATTCTTATGTAGTTTTGTTTTCATTTTTTATCTAACTATATATATAACAAGAAGTTTTTTTTTTTTTTTTTCTAAGTCCAAATATAACAATAAGATAGTCGAATGAAAATTTTAATAACTTCTAGAAAGATTTTGAATCTTTTGTTAGTTAATTGAGATTTTAAGAGAGTTTCCTAAACTTAGTCCGGCCACTTAGGTATGCGTACTGTTTTCATACTTGAGTGGGTTATGTTCTAAAATCGGTTTGTTCATGAACTAATATATTTATATAATAAGGAATGCAATCTTTTACAAAACGTAGCTATAATGTTCCTCAATTGATTCGAGTGAATCAAAATCGATTTTGGTTCAATTATGTCTTGTATTCTTCTATGAGAATATAAACAATTGAACAACTTTAGAACTAGTTTCATTTGAGTCATTTGAACTAGTTATGGTTAATATGAATAAGGTTGATGAAAGTGTTCATATGGCTAACTTCGGATAACTATTGTTGAGCCAACAAAGGTGTACACGTTTAGGTACGGTTAATCATATCTAAATGAAGTCACTTTTCATTTGTGTGTAACTAGGTAAGTTCGATCTAATGGTTGAAATACATTAGCTTGAGTCTAATTAGGTTTTCATCTAACGCTAAATATTGAATACTTTGTTACCAAGGTAACATTCATTGCAAACCCTGATTTGAAGACTATATAAGGGAGAACTCTACAACTGGGAAACCTAATCATCACACCTCATGTGTGATACTAGTTGTGACTAGAATTTATTCTCCTTTAACCTTAGGTTTTTATAAAATCATATAGGTTAACGACTTGAAGAATTCATTGGGATTGTGAAGCCAAACCTAACTATTTTCCCTGTAGTTGCATGTTATGATTTTGTTGTTTTCTATCGTGATTGATTACTATCTTCTATAATATTTGCTTGAGATATAATCTCCGTTAGGCAAGATTAAAAGTAGTCACAAACATCTTCGTCTCATCGTTTGTGATTCCATGATATCTTGTTTTTCTTGCATACGATTATGATTATTGTGAGGTGATTGATATATCTAGGGTGTTCTTTGGGAATATAAGTCTAGTATATCAATTGGTTCCTGTTCACCTTGATTTATCAAAAGACAGAACGAAACTTATAGTTATATCTATGGGAGACAGATCAATCTATTCAATAAACTTTTCTGTGTGTGACACATTGGTTTATCAAGTCTTTGACTTTTGGTTATAGCAACTCTTAGTTGTGGGTGAGATCAACTAAGGGAATCAAGTGCGTAGAGTCTTGTTGGGATTCAGAGACGTAAGGAGCGCAACTGTACCTTGATCAGTGTGAGATTAGTTAGGTCTCAATTGCATTCCAGTCCAAAGTTAACTTGGAGTAGTCTAGTGTATGTAGCGGCTTAATACATTTTGGTGTTCAAATCTAGACTAGGTCCCGAGGTTTTTCTGTTTTTGTTGTTTCCTCGTTAACAAAACTTCCGGTGTCTGTGTTATTTTTTTTTCCACATTTTATTTATTTATATTATTTAAATATTACAGATTGTGTGTAAGTTCAATCAATTGTGAATCCAACCTTTGTTTGTTGATTAAATTGATTAACACTTGGATATTGGTTTTTGATATCGTCCAAGTTGTTTCTTATGATAATCAGGCTCACGAATTTCTACCTGTTTAATTTGCTGATTACATTAAGAAACAGAGATATAACTCTTTGATATACTTTTCTTAAGATTGATTCTGACTGTCTAGTCGATTCTTGTGAAAATATATTGGATTTAGTCCCTACAGATTGCTAATCTAAATATTGGGTGTGGTTGGTAGACCCCCACGTTTTCAACAAGTTTCCATTGTGTTGGAGAAAAACGTGGACTCTGCAAAAGTATTAACCGACGACAATAATGTGTTTGCAACACAAAAGAAGACTTTATTAACTATCCTATATATCCATGAAAGCATAGTAATTTTCTGCATTCAAAAAATCCATTCTTCAAAATTAGAAGGTCTCAACTAAAATATTCGCAAGCCAATATTTGACTGAAGTAGTTATCAGGGGAAGAACCATCATCAAAGGTGCATTAATTGGAATTATCGCATTGTACTGTTTTTCCTTCGTCAAGGTTTTGTCCCACTGGGTTTTCCTTTCAAGTAAATTACTACCCCCTACTAAATTAGACTCAAATATATGCGTGTCCAACATTGTCTCAGTCTTTATGCTTATTCGACGCCATGTTTTTCTGTTTTAAGATTTCAAGGTGTGTTTGTAGTGACTCGGCATTAATGTTCATCGTTATAATCATGTTTATTTAGTAAGATGTCCTTGTGTCTAAGAGTATCCATATAAATAGATACAAAAATCCTTATAAATTTACACACTCCCCTTCTCTCTCTACTTAGTGCCTCTTGTTCTCTAATTTCTAGATTTATAACATATTTGTACTCTCTTTCCTTGAATTTTGGAAAATGGCAAAATCTCTAAATATCTTGCAAAATTAAATTATTCATCGGGATAAATTTTGTAAAATGTGGGTAAACTCCTACTTCAGAAAGATCGATGGGTAAAAAATGATTTGAAAATTCTTACTTTTGTAAATCCATCAATATTTTTGAAGTAAATTTGGGTAAACGGGGGTAAATGCGGGTATACGTGGGTAAACTCTTAAAGAAAATAAAACTAATGATAAAAAAATTCATATATCCCATCAAGTATTATTGAAAATTAGATGATTACCCACATTACCCCTTTCCCATTTGTTTAAAAAACTCTCCCAAAACTGTGTACTCACATTTATTTACCTGGTGAGGCCCAAAAGTAGCCCCATGATGTTAAAGCATAGATCGGTTGAACCTACCAAGCGTTGATATGTCATATTTTAGTGAATCAAAACTCATTTTAAGAGTCACTTGATTATGTACTAGGGTCAACTTCGTATAGATTACCTTGAAAGTATTAGGATATGAGACATTACAAGTATTGCAAAGACTTGAAGAAGTGAAGAAGTAAGGAGCTAAAACGACAACATCATCCTTCCACTTGAGGTTAGTGATATTTGACTTGAACGGTTTCATTCGCTAACGTATCTTTCAAGTCGTGCATATTGACAACAAAACTTCAAAGCATGAATGACACTTTAGTTAGACATAGTATTAAGGAATACAATACGAGGTTTATTGCTTAACTATTAGACTTTGTAGATAAGACATCGACACAATCGTTTGAATGCTATTGTGATTATGTATGGGTATAAGGTGAGGATTTCATCTTAGGAAACAATGTTTTACATGTGTTTTAAGGAAGTAAATTCATGAAATTTTTTGGTGAATCAAAAAGGAAATCGCTAGGCATTATTGGTATTGTAATTCATTGCATATATTTTGAACTACCAATATGTGTGATTAGTATAACCGCTCATGAATTGTTTATGTCCTTGGTAAAACTATTCACAAAGGCATGACTTTTGTATTGGTATGACTTTTATTAGTAAAATCGATCTTAAGTAATCACCTGAGATTGTATGATTGATTTTGTGATTTTTTGTATGACCGACTCTGGGTAAAGGGGAACCAATCCTAGTAAGATGTGCAACACATCACAAAAGGGAATCTATCCTTGTATGAGGTGCAACAAGTTTTTAGCAGAAAGGGGAACCGATCCTATGGGCATGTGAAACACGTTTTTAAGCAAAATGGAACCTATCATATGGACATGTGCAACACATACAAGATATATACCATATATATGTGGGAAACCGATCCTATTACCTAGTCAACCGAATTTTGGAAAGCTAGTGTGACTATGCACAATACTCACATGGAGGTAGAACCGAAACTTGTTTTGGTAGAATTGTACATGATTTGTGATTGAGTGTTCTTGATCAATCACATAGTTCTTGAAAGTCAGATGAACCAATTCTAAACTTGTTTGGAAGTGTGGAAAATCGGTTTCAAGGTTGTAAGTATGACTTACAAAGTAAGGATGTTGACATACTTTGAACATGTGTAGTAACGCTAATCTTTAATTGTTCAAAGTTATTCCTTAATAGCTAAAGAAAGAAAATCCCGGATCGAATAAATAAGTTACGAATCTTTTATTTAAGGTTTTTAATTTTATTTTAGGAAAATGAAAATTAGTAATGTGCATTTACTAGTTAGAGATTTTTTAAGAGAATTTCAGTCAATATTTTGGGCAGAGAATTTCCAAGAATTATGGAAACCGAATATGGAATATATTGCATATCTTGAGAATATTTTTGGTTTTGGAAATTCTTTGGTGTCCAAACTTCCTTGGTCTATAAATATGAAGGTTTGCATTTCGAGCAAACTAATCCTTCGTACAAGAAGAAGTATCTCAATTGTTCTGTTACTAGTGAAGCCACCTATTAGGAGAGGAGAGTAACATAATTAGGAGAAATCTTTTACGACTGCTCAGTTTAAAGACTTCTTTGGGATTGAGAAGCTCTATTAGTACCGTTGGTGGGAAACTAGATAAATGCGGTTTATCTTTTGTTTTCGATTGATTTGGTTGACTAACGGTGGTTTAACTTTGATTGCACCTAGTTTGTTTATGCTTGAGAATATTCTCTTCTGATATAAGATTCACTCAAACTAGATCGAAGTTTCGACGGGGATCTTTAGAATGCTTGTGGATCTAAAGACGTCTTGTGATAATCCATTGTTAACAGACTTTGTTCTGTGCATGATTGATCACAAGAGATTCAAGTTGATTGTGTGCAAGTGTTTATTGAAGATCTAAGAAGATTTGATGACAACGAAGATATTAAAGAATACTGATTTGGGATTCATAATCTTTGGTGTGCACAATACTTGTTTCGGTATAGAGGATTCAAATATAATCGGTTTATCCTTGTGGTAGATTAGATTGATTAGTTGTGTAGATCGGCATCAATACAGTTCTTTATGATTAAAAATATTGACTGCAAAATCTTAACAATTAATTCGGTAGTTGATAATAAGATAAATCTAAGAACCTGACGAAAGAGTTTATTGAGATAAACATAAGATACTTTGTCGAACTCACATAACTTGGTTGAAGAGAGTTGCTACCAAATAGATTTGTTGTTCATTTACTGTTTGGAATACGAACCAAAGGAATTGTTCCAAGTACGTGACTTATTATAAGTTGGAGGCGTGGGAATACAGACAGAACTAGGTGAACTATAAGTTTAGTTTCTTGGTCTCAATTATACAAAGATGGTTTGATTTTGTATAGCGGCTTAATCCTGAGAGTATTCAATTTTGGACAAGGTCCTGGGTTTTTTTTGCATTTGCGGTTTCCTCGTTAACAAAATCTTGATGTGTCTTTTACTTTTCTATTTTCGCAATTATAATTGTTTTTATTATAATTAGAAGTAAAAAAATACACAAACGTTAATTCATATTTACTTGATAAGTAATCATATTGTGTTTGGTTAAGTCCGAATCTTTTATCAAGTAAACATACTTCATTGTTGTATTGTCTCGATCTTGTATCCATAGACGATCACACGAAGTGTGAACCGATTAGTTGTATTGTCTCGACTCAGTCCATAGACAATCACTTTCGGGACAGAGCCCTCCACCATGTGTGTACACGGTATTCCCATGATTTTTTTAAAATTCAGGGTTGTCAATGGATACCCATTTACCCGGACCAGAACCGACTCATTTGGTATCTAGCGGGTCTACGGGACGGATACCTGACATAATTTTATAAAACCTAGAAAAAGAATGGCAATGCTTCACTATATCACTAACCTTGTCTATATATTTATGAGAAAAACATGTCTGCATATATCCCTCTCCATCACTGTCTTTTAATCTCAAATTATTTATTTTTCCTCCAAGTTCGAACTAATTATAAGTGATACCTACCGATTTGATTACTAAAATTGATTACTCAAGTTCTGAAGCTATGGAATACAAAAGTTTTCTAATATGAAGTTAGTTGGTGAGTATATCCAACAATTTTTAAATCAGATAAAAAAAATTGTTTATTTATATACACCATATGAAAAGAAAAAAAATCAAATCATTAGAAAAATCGTTTGAATATGCAACCAGATAAAAACCAGATAATCGTAGTAAGATTATCTGCAATTTATGTTCTTACGAACCAGCCATCCTAAAGAAAAAACCCTAGCGCCGATGAACATATTCTTCTCAGGTCTGCTCCTTTGGAGCGGATCTGAGCAGAAAAAACATCCTCTGATCAGTAACTTTGATCCTTAATCTCTAGTAATCATAAAAACCCCAACTTTTTTCTTCATCAGTACCATTAAAAACCCTAAATCAAGCCGCAATGGATTTAGCAGTCCTCATCGGCTAAATCTTCGATTCACCGGCCATTCGATTTCAATTGATTGTCTGCTTGCCAATTATTTGTGATACTCAACCTTAATTCTGAAGATTTGAATCTAATTTATCCTTTTATTACTGGATGGAGAATGGTTCTATCATCTGATTTTATCGACTCTGATCTACACCAATAACCTATCTGGTCTGATTTCCAACTGGAACAGCCTCTTTTCTATTCAAACTTGAGGTAATCTTCATGTTGGTACCTCCTCAAATTCATCATCGTCGGAAAAGTAGAAGGAACGTTCTTAGACTATTATCCATATAATTTTATTTTATATCATGATGTTAAATCTTCTGATTAAGCCTCAATTCGGTGTTGTTCCCAGAGTTTTTTTGTTTTCAACTTTTGGATTTATTTAATACTGTGAAACCTTGTGTCTGCCTTATAATCTCACAAGATAAACCCAAAATTTTACGCTTATTTTCATTAAATCTTGATATGTATGTTGATTGCAAGAGATCTCTGATTCGCTGTTTACCGTTTATATGTAGGTTGTAAACCTGTTTGTTTTTTAATTTGATTCATGTTTTCCTGCATAGCCTTTCCTGGGCTAGTCAAGATCCCTTGATTCTCATTTTTTTTCTTTCTGAACTTGTTTTGAAAATTGAAGGAATTTTCAATCCACCAGGCTAGTTTCATTTCAAAGTGTGTTTTTGTGGTCCTTAATGCCTGTGTCCTTTTGCTTTGTTGCTGCAAATTTAAGTGTGTTTCTAGTTTTCCAATTTGTTTGCATAGGTTCGATTCACTTATTTTGTTGGTTTTAATTGCCAAGGATCTTGTTCTTCCCTTGTAGTTTGTGTGTTCTTTTTCTACTTTCTGATCAAGTTTGTGGCCTTTCGGAGGCCACTCAGATTTGGGTTTTCCTTGTTTTTTCTAGTCTCTGGGAAAATAGTATTGAGCTTAAACCTATGGAACCATAGAAAATAACATCATTGATTTCATGCTTCAACTTATTATCATTTCTGCGCCATTCATCGAGATATTCAGCCAAAGGATTTCAGCCCTTCTCTGCTAGATTGGCAGTACCACTACAACCTCAGAAGTAAACTCATATGAGTATGTTTAAAAAATTTCCAACCTTAGTGCATTTGGGGAAACCTGTGGTTATCCATACTCGTATATTCAACATCTCCTCGTATGTAAAATTGTTTACTCAAACCCTTGGGCAGATTTAACTTTAATCATTCTCTCAGTAGCAAGCTTCATTCCTAATTGATATGTGAATTGGCCGGTGATAAGTTGTATTTTAATTTTTAAGAAAATTGTAATCTTTTATTTCCTAGTTTACTTGAGTCTAAGTTTGTAATCCCTTTTGTGTTTTCAGTTTTAGTAATTGTAATAGTTATTACTAGTAGTAGGATCCCTAGTACCTTAGGTTTATCTAGTTGAGTTTGTAATTCAGTTTTAGTAACACTGTACTAGCACTACTCCTTCAAAGAGCAGGGATTGGAAGTCACATTCAAAGTTAAAATCTCAATTAAAGTGATGGATCCAGTTGAAAATCAAAGGAGTAGTCAGATATCTCTCGGGCAGTTTAGCGCAGCAACCAGATACAAAGGCTTGGATAACATTTTTAATCAGCTACATCGAACATATCTACCACCAACTAAATTCCTGTGGACATTGTCATGTCCATCAAAAGTACAAATTTTCTCGTGGAAAGCATTGACCGGAGGATTTTCTACCTTCAACTCCAACACTCACCCTCGACCCAGCTCTGATCCGAAGACAGTTATTTATCTCCAATATCATGTTGATGTAGATTCATGGCTTACCAATCTTATTATAACCGATGAATCTTGGGGTATTATATACCCTTGTGTAACAGTCCCTTAATATTTTAATACACTCCATGCTTCAAAAAAAAAAAAAAAGATAAAAGATAAAAAGTAGTGATGTCAGCCATTTTAAATTGCAGACCTCACATTTTAAAAAGAAACTTTTACTGCCTTCCAGTCATATCTTTATCGTGCATGAACATTTAAATTCTTAAAGTGTTCAAAAAAATATTCGGATCAAGATTTCTAAACGTGCATGACTCGCCACCTTACCCGTTATTGCATTAACACTTCATGTCTTGCAATAAGAACGCTAATTCCCGAAGAATGGAGATGGGTGGGCTAGGCCATACCGGGCCCATGATAGCACACAATCTCCCACATGTTGTTCCATGTTCTAACCCCCGATTGGTCATAATATACTCCTATCTCGGATTTGGCATGGTTGCCATGTAGCGCAATGATTGCGCGTCTCGGATTTTTGGCATGGTTGCCATGATTTTTGCGCAATGATTGCACGGTACGTGCAATTGTTATGTATTGCGTGATGGTTGCACGGTACGTGCATTTTGGCATGCTTGCCTCGCTTTTGCGCAGTGATTGCGCGGTATGTGTGAGTGGCATGATTGCCATGCTTTTGCGCAATGATTGCACGCTGCGTGCAATTGCTATGTATTGCGCGATGATTGCACGGTACGTGCATTTGGCATGTTTGCCGTGCTTTTTCACAATGGTTTGCGGTATGCGTAGACTTAGGGTTTTGTGTATCGAAACCCTAATTCAGTGTTTGAAAAAGGGTACCCTGGTAATTTTTACATAAGCACATTAAATGTTCTAATAAATGTGTTTAGTGTCACCGGTGACGTCATGCTATATGTGAGGTTTTACGGTTTTACCCTTTGTTCAAAAACCACCATCAATACCAGGAGAGCACCTCAGACTGCTATATCTCACCACCCACATCAACCGATTGCCCCTAAAGAGGGCCTTCATCGATGGAGGCGCGTCCTTGAATCTGATCTCCACACACATGCTCGACGTCCTAGGCGGGCAACGATCTGCAATAAAAATGCGAGTCACTACAGTAAAAGGATTCGGAGGGCACACCTAAATAGATATTGGGATCATTAACCTGGCAATGAAGATCTGACATATCCGAGGAATTACCCCCTTCTATGTTTTAGAAGATGATACAACCTTCCATGTACTGTTGGGGCGCGGTTGGCTGCTCAATCACAAGGTAATCAATGCGTAAAAACTAACATTATGAGGCAAACAGTATCGGATCACCGCCACGAGCAACCCTTTCGACCCGGAGGAAGCATACATGGCAGACGCCATCTTTTATGATGAACCAAAAGAAAAGGATGAAGTGTCGGACGCGAGGCTCACGCCACTCCCAAAATGGGAAGATGTGGAAAAAACAGAGCTAGACAAATCTGTGTTCAGCCCATCAAGAATGGTATTCCCAACAGATAGGAAAAGAAAGCAAGGTGAAGAACCCAGTTTTCAGCGCTTTTCCAGGCCTGGTGGATGACATATATACCTATTATAGCAATTAGCCAAGGGGATATCCGCAAAAGATCAAAACCATGTCGATGACTTGATGAGTAAAGCGGAAATTCCCGATGAAAAAACGATACGAGATTTGGTGGAGCTCCCCTACAACACCATTGATGATCAGTAGTTACGCGATCAATTAGTAAGCGTCACCATAAAAACTGAAGAAGAGCGAGCACCGGAAGACCACACAGTGGATGAGATGGAGGAAATCACCATATGAACACAAGAGGACAAACATAATCAAGAACTTAGACAAAGAGGAAAGGGAAGCCTTAATCTCACTGCTTAAAAAATACAAATATGTCTTTGCTTACGACTATGACGAAATGCCAGGTCTGGACAGCGACCTCGAAGCACACAATTTGATAGTATCGCCCGAATTCAAGCCGGTGAAGCAGAGAAGCCGCGAGTTTCCTAGAGCCACCGCCCTCACGATAAAGGAGGAAGTTGAGCGGCTACTCAAAGCCAAATTCATCAAGCTAATACAACACCCCACCTGGTTGGAAAACATCGTGCCAGTAACAAAGAAAAATGGGAAGGTTTTGTGTTGTGTGGACTATAGGGACCTGAATCGCGCTTTCCCAAAGGATGAATTCCTACAACCAAATATCGACATGATGTTGGACACAACTGGGAAGAAGAAGAGGTATACTTTTATGGATGGCTTCAGCGGGTACAACCAAGTAAATATGGACCCCGCATATGTGAAGAAAACCGCCTTCCAAACCCCTTACGACAATTTTTACTATGTGGTAATATCGTTTGGATTGAAGAACGCAGGCGCCATATATCAGCGCGCCATGACGTCCATATTTCATGATCTACTGCATCAGATAGTATAGGTGTATGTCGATGACATAGTAGTCAAGACAGAAGAGGCTGAGGACCACATCTCTCACCTAACGACAACCTTCGAAAGATGAAGAAAATTTAATCTCAAAATGAACCCACTTAAGTATGCTTTCGGAGTCACCTCCGGGAATTTTTTGGGTTTCGTCTTCGTGGTTACCAGTGAGGGAAATCAAGTGGACCCAAGTAAATTCGAGGCAATAGCAACCATGACGCCACCAGCAAATACCAAGGAATTGCATGCTTTCATAGGACGAATATCGTACATACGGCGTTTTTTCCATGGTCTAGCACAGATAATGACTGCATTCCTCCCTTTGTTAAAGAAGGGTGTACCTTTTGAGTGGGGAGAAGCACAGTGCACCGCGTTTGAAAAGTTGAAACAATGTCTTGTCATCCCAAAGGTCCTTAAACCTCCAGTGCGGGGTGCCTCTCTTTACCTTAACACGGCTTTCACTAATTCGGCAATTGGAGCGGTTCTCGCACAAGACATGGGGGGGTAATGAACTATCACCCATCTATTACGTAAGCCGAGTTCTACGCGATACAGAAATAAGATACCCGCGTGTAGAGAAAGCGTGCTTGGCTTTCATATACGCAACTCAAAAGCTGCGCCCTTATCTCTTAACGCATGAGACCATTGTAGTGGCGGCGGCAAACCCAATAGCATACCTGGCGTCAAAACCTATCCTTACAGGGGAGAACCGCCCGGTGGCTGCTCCAATTCTCGGAATTCGAACTCGAGTATCAGCGACCCAACGCCGTAAGAGGACAAGCGATAGCTGACTTGATGGCCATGTTCCTAGGAGCAAGGGACGACGAAGTGCACGAACATATACCCAGGGAAGTCGCGACCGCCGATGTCGACAAGCCCTGGACCATTTTCTTGAATGGGCCCTCTTATGGATCTGTCGGGGGAGTGGGAGTAGTTTTTGAATACCCAAGGGGAGAGTTATTTTATTACTCATTCGGACTAGACTTCCTGTGCAACAATAATGTAACGGAATATGAAGCCATGATTCTGGTTCTTCAGTTGGAAAATGAACTTAACCTTGGTGGCGTCAAAATTAAGGGTGACTCTCAACTCATTAAGAACCAAGTAAACGACAATTTCCATGTCAAGGAGCCGCACCTGGCCCCCTACCGAGCAGAAGCCCAAAGGTTGATAAACTAGACATGATCGACTCTATATCACACCGGCAAGGGTAAAAATAAGCACGCAGACGCCCTGGAAACATTGGCGAGTAAAGTGCCATTAAACGACGAAGAAGAGGGCATGATCACTATACGAAGGAAAGGATTACCTAGTTCCTGTAAAGAGGACATGTCCTTCGAAGAAACAGACGACTGAAGAAAGGTGTATATCGAGGATCTGACGTGGATGGACGAAGAGCGAGTGATCCCTACACAAACTCTTTAAAAAATTAATAATCCAAGGCGTGTTGTATTACAAGGAAGCCGGGGGATACCTTGCCAGATGCGTAAGCAGAAAAGAAGCGGAGAAGTTATTACAAGAATTACATTCAGAAACGTGCAAACAAACCGGCACTGTCCATTTATGCAGAAAACTTCAGGTAACGGGTGTATATTGGCCGAGCATGTCACTCCAGGATAGCTGCGCCGATTGTCAAGCCCCACCTCAACCCGCGGAAGTATGCACGGTCGAAGAAGCGGATTGGAGGCAACCCTACATGGATTTTATCCAGCATAAGAAGTTACCTAGTGACAGGCAGATGACTCTCAAAATACAAAAGAAGGTGCCACGCTTCTATATCATGAAGGAATTCTCTACCGAAGAAGCTATGGTAATGCTGTGTTACGGTGTCTATCGAGCCAAGAAGTGCTAGAAGTCATGACTCGAATCCACGATGCGGAGCACCAAGGGATTCGAAAGTTGTTCCTACAACTCTATGAAGGAGGGTTTTATTGGCCTACCATGGAAAGCGATACTATGGAACACGCTCGAAGGTGTCTCCAGTGCCAGAAGCATGGGAACTTGATCCAAGCGCCACACACACTATTGCACAGTATAGTAATGCCTTGGCCATTTCATAGCAACAGAATACGCGTCCAAATGGGTCAAAGCCATACCTCTCAAAGACTATGTTGGAGCAACGATAGCGGCGTTCATCAAACAACACATCATTTGCAGATTCGGCGCGCCCATGATAATCAAAGCAGATAACGCAAAATCATTTGTCAACAAGGATGTGATTGATCTACTCCAACAATACAATATGAGGCTGCACACGTCTACCCCTTACTATCCTAAAGGCAACGGACAAGTGGAGGCGTCAAATAAAACACTCATCCGCATCCTCAGCAGGCTAATGCATGATCACCACAGAGAATGGCACGAGCAACTACCTTTGGCACTTTGGGCATATAGGATCTCTAAACGAAGTTCTACAGGCGCGTCTCCTTATTCACTGGTCTACGGGGAGGACGCAATCCTACCTACATAAATAGAAATCACGTCTTCAAGAGTAGCAATGGCTATCCATACTACCCCAGACGAAGTAAGACGCTTTTCCCACCTAGACACCATAGTAGAAAGAAGATCACTAGGAGAAAGGTTCACAGAAGCCTACAGAAAACGTGCGGGTAACTACTACAACCAGAGCGTGAAAGAAAGGTCATTCGAGATCGGAGAGCTAGTCCTGAAAATCGCCCCGCATGTGCAAATAAATGCCAGCGCTGGAAAATTTGCAGCAAACTGGGAAGGTCCTTTCACAATTCGAAAAAAGGCAGAAAGCGGATACTATAAGCTATAGCGTATGAATGAGGCTAAAGTCAATACGCCCATCAATGGAAAATGGCTGAAAAAATTCTACGCATAAGTGATATCATGTAAGCACCCACTGCAATAAATAAAGTAAGTTGCGAAAAGAATCCTTGTCTAAATAGTACTCTACAAAAGGTCTCAGGTTAGTCAAAGGCGCCTGATCGACTGATAAATTATACGAAAGGTCTCAGGTCAGCCAAAGGCGCATGTTATACGAAAGGTCTCGTGTCAGCAAAAGTATACAAAAGGTCTCAGGTTATCCAAAGGCGCCTGATTGACTGACAAACTTTACTAAAGGTCTCAGGTTAGCCAAAGGCGCCTGATTGACTGACAAGTATACAAAAGGTCTCAGGTTAGCCAAAGTAACCTGATCGAATGGCATATTTTACTTAAGGTCTTAGGTTAGCCAAAGGCGCTTGATCGACTGACCAAATTTTACAAAAGGTCTCAGGTCAGCCAAATGCTCCTGATAGACTGACAAGCATACAGAAAGTCACATGTTAGCCAAAGGCGCCTGATCGACAGACACTCTACAAAAGTCCCAAATTAGTCAACGACACCCGATCGACTGCAAGGTACGCCAAAAGTCTCGAGTCAACCAAAGGCGCCTGACCGATTGAAAAATTCTACAAAAACCTCAGGATAGCCCAAAGCGCCCGGTCGACGAAGGGTATATACTTCAGCCCAAAGGAGGGAAGTATGCGCGTTTAACTAACGCCCGCCCCGCCCATCACCCCTTTGCAAAAAAAAGAGAGGGGGGAGTATGTGTGTTTAACTAACGCCCGCCCCACCCACCACCCCATTTGCCAAAAAAGAGAGGGGGTGTAGGCGCGTTTAACTAACACCCTCCCGCCTCACTCACCACCCTTTTGCCAAAAAAAGAGGAGTAGGCGCGTTTAACTAACGCACGCCCCACCCACCACCCCTTTTGCCAAAAAAAAAAAGAGATGGGGAATAGGCGTATTTAACTAACTCATGCCCTGCCCATCACCCCTTTGCAAAATAAAAAAGTGAGAGAGTAAGCGTGTTTACCCAACAACCACCCCACCCACTACCCCGTAAAAAAAAAGAGGGGGAAGGGGAGCAGGCGCATGAGCCATCTAAAAGAAAAAAGAATAAAATAAAGGAGCAGGCGCATTCAATAAACGTTTAACCCGCGTAACAACCTTATTAAAAAAAGGGGGAGAAGAAAAAGAAGAGACCACAGACAAGCCAAAGACGCGATATATTTGCATAAAAACAAACAACTTAACAAAAAACGAAAATTTCGCTAACACAAAGGAGAAAACAACAATAGAACTAAACATTTAGAGGTTACACAACCTAATCGGCTAGTATCGCCAGACACCTAGCGATGTCAGCATCCAAGGTTTCAACCATCAGGCGACCATCTTCCTGCTGCGCAGTAGTCAAACGAAGATCCTGATCGGCTTCATGCACCAAATCAAGGATGCCATGGATGACATTACCTTCAACCCCAACCTCACGGGAAATTGAAAGAGTATCCTCATGATTATTGTATGCCTTGCGCATCTTATCCCGGAGAATCAACCTGAGCGTCCATAATAAGCCTGCTTCCTATTTCAGGATCAACAAACGAGCCAACTCGTCCTCAAGATAATGATGAGGAACGAGCGTGGACACAACTGCTAAAGTTATGGTATGACCGAGGAGTGGGGGAGATTCCCGACTCGGTACCCAAAGATGACAATCGGAGATGGCGCGGTCTGTAGCATTTAGCATCATCAAAGAATCCGCGAATAACTGGTTAGCAGCATCACGAGCGGTAACAGCTTCATCAAATGCTCGTTGGATCTCAAACGACACCCGACCGAAGGAAGTATCTCGCTGGGCAACCTGGAAAAATTCACGTTGCAATCTGTAAGCCGCAGACTTAGCATCCTTGTTTATTCTCCGTTGTGTCCGCAACTCTTCAATCTCGGCTTTCACGAGCAGAAGCTATTTCAATTCATCCTGCCTGAATTGCGCTGAGACCAACATGGGGATAGGCGCCAAAGACAATACGTAACCATGAAGAGAGTTGGCAACCTATGTTATAAAAGGCGCTCGCCTTTGGCGCCTAAGCGCAGCACAACGCCCGAGGAATTCAAGGCGACCCCATATTCCATTTCGGCGCCTAAGGTGAGCGATTTTTTCGCTTTGAGCGCCTGGCGGAATCTGTAGGCGTTAGCCTAAGCGCCAAAGGTGCCATGGATAGATGGTAAACCTATTAGAATTTAGGAGTTACAAGGATAGGGTAATGGCAATATTCATCCAACAAAAGGAACCCTAAATCAGCAATCAACACAAGGGTTTCATTCAGGTACTAATACGATCTCTTATTTGATAAAAAATGAATAGAAATTAGCTATTATTTGATAAACAATGAATGGAGAATAAGGAGAAATGGTAATGGCAATATTAATACTTGGATAGTTTGGCTAGTGCCTGTACATTCGTTTACATATAGTTGTTTACGAAAATAATAAAAGATGCACAACACAAGGAAAGGAATTTACCTCTAATTATTTGCAAGTCGACATATTGCAGAGATGATAAAGGAAAATGAAACTATACAAGGAGACTTATCTCCAATTATTTGCAAGAATAATGTCGACATTTTTCAGCGACAATAAAGGAAAACGAAACTACACAAGGAAAGGAATTTATCTCTAATTATTAATAAGAATAATGTCGACATTTTACAGTGATAATAAAGGAAAATTAAACTACACAAGGGAAGGACTTTATCTATAATTATTTACAAGAATAATGTCAACATCTAAATCATAAATAAACCAAAAGTTTCCTAAGCAGTAGCATACTTTCTTGATATATCTCCATACTAAAAGATCTGATTGAGTTTTTGTGTGTTAGTACAGCTAGCGTTCTTGTGTGTTGTGACAGCTTGTGTCCTGCATGAGTATATGTTATCCTTATGCATTTCGGGTGTAGGAGACTTAAAAGTGAAAGAGTACAGCTTGTGTCCCGCGTGTGTATATGTTTAGCCAGTTAGCCTTGCTTGTGCCTTTCGTGTGTACGAGACTTAATAGAGAAAGAGTATTAGCTGATGATGGTGCAATACAAATAACAGAAGGAAACAAAGTCTTAGCAGATTCTATTCCTCCATCTACTGCTCCTCATCGCTCGAGTACCCGAGAAAATACGGGAAATAGATACTTATGTGTACAAGCCTGTAAAGACCTCCATCGGATCGTTTCATTGCAGAGAATGTCCCTCCTTTGAAGGTTACAAGTTACATTCTCCAAACATGCCCACGGGAACAAATATGTTGGAAGAGTGTGTTGCGCATATATCTAAGTATTGATGAATTTGTAGAATTTATGGTGGTTGATGGTTTTTTCATGATTGAGTTGTTTAGAAAATATGTGCACATCTGTAAGATTAGTTTCATTTAGTACCTGAATCATCTAGTACTCGTTCTCCATGATTTAGGTGATAAATTGTAACAGTGGTCGCCTATGGCGCCTAAGGCGCGCCTAGGCGCTAGGTCTGGCGCCTCGCCTTGCCTAGCGCCTTACAACATAGTTGGCAACAAAGTATGATGGTGAGCAAGGAATCAGAATAACCCATTAGGGAAACATAAGAGGATATATATATATACACACACATATTAAGGGGGTACAGAGTATGAAGCAACTGTTTATCCCCTTTGCATGCAATGAAACGTGTCAATGACAGACTAAAATGATGGAGAATGACCTCGATATTAGTACAGGGGACTGGAAGCCCAAAGTATGAGGTCAATACGACTCTTGGAAACAAAAGAGAGTGAGTCAAGAAGAAAATTCGACAGTGTACGGTGAAAAGAAATTAAACGTGCCATAATTCCAGAAGAAACAACAAAAAAGCAACCTCGAAACAAAAACAACAAAAGGAGAAATATAAAACTAACACCTAACTTAACCCGTTATTAATGCATCATCGTAGGTAGCTCGTCTCTAAGATAAGACGGATTAACAAGCGCAGAAACAGCGGTCAAAGACAGAGTATGTCCAAGGAGGCGAGGGGAAGAATGACCAAAGATATGAGACCGACAGTCATTGATGGCGTACTCAATAGTCGCTTTCATTGTCAAGGACTCGGTAAATAATGAAGCAGCATAATTACGAGCCGTAACTACATCATCCAAGGCGTGCTGAACTGCAGATGTCAATCGACCATCCACATCGGCAGACTGGCAAGCTTCAAAGAATTCCGCGAACCGAGCATGCGCTGTAGCCCGGCTGATCGTCCTGTGTGTTCGAAAAGCGCCTCTATCTCTGCCTTCACTGACAACAAGCGTGTCAGTTCCAACCTCTTGAACATCGAGACTAATGAAGGGACCGGCGCCAAAGTCAGCGCGTATCCGGGAAGAAAGTGAGCCATGAGCACAAACGATATAACTTTAAAGAGACTGAGATGAAAAATGACCGAATGTACAACACGGTATTACTATATGAAGGAAAGCAATCATAAATGCTTTGACAACCGTCCTACCTACGATGATGCATGGCATAAAGAGTAGTGAGAGAATATTTGACTATTAGATTATTTGGTAAATAATCCAATAGTCAGGGGACTAATGTTAATACATGAAAAATACTCCCCTTAACGGGTCAAGGGTGCCCTTAAGAGTGGTAACAAACTTGGGTCAAGGCACGAAGACTTGGGGACTAAGCCCAAGTCTAGGTGGAAAAGGCCCAAATAGATGGAAGGATTAAGAAGGAATTAACAAAGAATAAATGGGTTAGATTAAGGAATGACATTAAAAGTAATTAAGAAGTATTATGACACGTGACGTGATGTCACAAAGTGAGGGGCTTTTGGGAAAGCCTATAAAAGAAAGGACAATGTACAATGGAAAGATAACTCTCTCTTACTATTATTGGATTGTGAGGTTTTGTGTGATAGCTAGGACGAGTAGGACCTAGACCGAAATTTGGGTATTAACAACTATATGAGAGGCTTTTTGGTTATATTTATCAAAGATATCATCATCAGATATACAGAGGTTTTCCTAGCCAGATGCTAGGTTTTGAAGCCTTGCTTCTTTATCTAAAGTACCATTCGAATACAGTCTCCAAGATATTCCAAGCTTGTTTCGAAGTTTCACATGTAGTGACAAGATATCGGAGATCTTGACTTATGGAATTATGATATCATTCAATCCATCAAAATTATTCTTTGGAACTGATTTTAGTTGGGTCATATTCATCAATATCCTTGGTGGAGGTTTTATTATTTACAATAGTTATTGGGCGAGTATAATATTTGATAACCTTCACCCATGTATTAAAATCACAAGCTTGTAAGAAGAAACACATAACTATTTTCCACCATAAGTAATTTGTGACATCGAATCTTGGTTATACGTTAATTGAACTTGGTTGACACAAGCTCAAATTCATATCGACATGTTTGGATCGGTACAAACACAAACTTATTAGGTAAAGATCATAATTCGTGCAAGTGTTATTCCTCGAGTTCTTTTATCATATCCTTTTAATTCACGATTTTCTACTTGCAACTCATGTATGAAAGTTGCCTCTGCCTGGTGGGTGTTGGGGGGGGGGGGGGGGGTACATTTATTTGATCTTCGGACACTTTAGAACCATCTAGTTTACTCTTCATATCACTTGGTAACGTTTCATTTGTACGCTCTTCTTTGTTCTTCCTTTTGCAATTCTCAGTTATCTAATTATCTACTTAAGTCGTACCGAAATCATCTACTTCTATTCTCGACACTCTTTCTTGTACGTTTATAATTCACATGTGCATTCCCAAGCTTGCCTTCCCCTATTTGAGCATATCATAGTGTGTTTATTTTAGTACTCTCTAAAGGAATTGAGCGTGAGTTACACTTCTCCAAAACTGGGGTTGGAATTCGACAAGTCAAGTCGAGCTTTATCACAATGTGATTTCACTTTTACCAGCGTATCCGCAGGGTTATTTTGTCATTGGAATGAAATATGAAAGTTCACTTATAACGATTTACAATAGCTTAATTCATTTACAAATTCATGAATTTAATTCAAGTGGAAGTTTTTCAGAACAAATTCATATATGAATCCGAAATAAAAAGTTTATAGGTGATTTAACTGGGTTAGATGGAAAAGCTAACATAATGAGACATTTTCCAAACCTGTTCACAATGGGGCATATCACCAATATTTCCTTGGACTTTGGGGTATTTCTCCAATTTTCCATATAATATATACTTGAGAGTTTTATTTAAGAGGTCTTGCTAGGACGCCTATAAATACTAGCAGCTTGGTTAGTATTAACTCTTATATTGATTTTTCTCTTGGTTTTTCTATGTCTCCCATGAAAGACCAAGTTCCTAAGGTTTTCAAAGATTTTGGTAACCATTAGCATGAATCTTACGAAGAATAATTGCTGAAAGAGATCGAGGAAATGACTCAGGGCATCGAAGCTTCTATTATTGCTATTATATAAGGTGCACAACAACCTAAGAATAATATCGTTGTTGCTTCACAGATGTCTAATACCCAATTTATCAAGTATACAGTTAGGTGTGTGGATCCACTTGAACCACCAAAGTTCAAGCACAAGAAAGTTCCATAGATAGCATGATGGTAGCCAGACTGGCCGAACTCGCATTAGGTTTATAGAATGTGGACTTTAATTAGAGTTTATAATGCTCTTTCACGACTATATGGAGATATAGAGTTAGGAAATATTAATAGTGAAATTAAGATGGGTGACTTATTGGGAAGTCCTCATGTTGATTGTCTTTTTGTTTTGTTTTTTTGACAATTTCTCAGTTGTTTTTCTTATGACGGCCATTGACTACTGCATGAAGGGTTACACGAGAGAAAATATGATTTTTATGGCATGATTTATTGGGCAGGCGCTTTCCCTAAGTTGGTGAAAATCCAAACATCATGAATTTAATTCAATATTTTAATGCATTTTCAATTTCAAATTATTAAAACGAAATTAGTTGTTCAAAATAATTGCGCCAAAATATTCTCCTCGTTACAAGGTTTCCAACGAGCCATCATTTTCCCGAATCGGACTTGCCACGAAGAATTAATAGTCGTTAAACGGATCGATTCAATGTATCAAAGACGTATTAAGTAGTAAAATTAGTAAAATATTTTTAGCGGATCATATATCGTCACTAATGCACCAAAGCCAGTCAGAACTATGACTCTGCAGTTAACTGTGCTTGAGTGAGAGTAATAATAAGATGGGTGACCTATTGGGAAGTCCTCGTGTTGATTGTCTTTTTTTTTGACATTTTTTTTGAGGTTTTTCTTATGACGGCCATTGACTACTTAACGAGGGAATTATACGAGAGAAAATTTTACTTTTGTTCCATGATATATAGGGGGGAGGGTTCTTCTCTAAGTTAGTGAAATCCGAAAATCATGCATTTAATTTAAATTTTTTTATACTTTTTCATTATAAAACTATTTAAAAAAGATTAGTTGTTTAATAGCTGGGCCAAAACATTCTCCTCGTCTTAAGGTTACCAACGATCCATCATTTTCCTGAATCAGATTTGGCACAAAAACTTAATAGTCGCTAGATGTATTGAGTCAATACATCGGAGACATGTTAATGTAGCTCCCCAAAATTAAGTTATTTACTAATCCAAGAGATCAACTACATAATAAAGCTTTAAGGATCTATATCATTTAATTAAATATCCATTTAAAAATCTGCTGCAAAACTTAACCCAAAACTAACCCATACATTCTGATATTACATAAATAAAAAATATATGAATACATTAATGTATTTTTTTTTACATATTAACTAACAATTATGTGTTTATATAATGATGTTATTTTTATTAATTTAAAAGATCAACTACATAATGAGGCATTAAGGATCTAATCATTAAAAAACCTAATCTATCAAGTAAAGAACAATCGTAACAACATCATCTGAACTACTTACTATGCCTTGATTTATAGCTGCTTCTACTTCAACATTACCACTGAACTCGATGAATTGACGATTTTGAAACATCTCAGTCTGCCATACTTTACATAGTTTAAGATGATTTTCATGATGTTTCCCATGCTTGACACCTGTTGCTCGAGAATGTGTATCTCTCTGTCTTTTTTAATTTCTTCCATAATCCTAATGTCATTTTCATTAAAATAAAGGGCTATTGTCAGAATATCCTGGTAGATCCTCCATCTACTAATTGTTTCTCTTAAACTTTGTTTCTAAACATATGTATATTCCTGCTCAACTTCTAGCATTCTCTCCAACACTCCCTGTTGTTGTAGACATAACACAATAAATAATATCATATGACTTGTTCAAATAAGTTATGACAGCTGATAGAGCATCTTTTTCTGACCCTATCATTATATCAGTTTCATATATCTCTACAACCAATTCGCAAACCACATTTAATGAGGCACTAATAATCCAATCATTGAAAACCCTTCTCTATCAAGAAAATAACAATCGCAACAACATCATCTAAACTACTTATTATGCCTTGATTTATAGCTGCTTCTACTTCGACATTACCACTGAACTCGATGAATAGACGATTTTGAAACATCCCCGTCTGCCATACTTTACATAGTTTAAGATGATTTTCAAGATGTTTTCCATGCTTGACACCTGTTGCTCGAGAATGTGTATCTCTGTCTTTTTTAATTTCTTCCATAATCCTAATCTCATTTTCATTAAAACAAAGGGCTATTGTCAGAATATCCTGGTAGATCCTCCATATACTAATTTTTTCTCTTAATTATTCAAGCCGCATAATGCGCACCATGGCAACGACGCCAAAACCAAACCACATACTGCACCCACAGGCAACCATGCCAAACTAAGCCGCTATGTTATTTGGCACATGCCAAAAATAGCGCCATAGGCTTGCAAACCGTGCAACTAGGTCAACTTGGATGTGCGTGCCAACACGCACCACTAGCCAATTTCCAAGTCGCTATGTCATTTGGCACATGCCAAAAATAGCGCCCTAGGCTTGCAAACCGTACAACTAGGTCAACTTAGATGTGCGTGCCAACACGCACCACTAACCAATTTCCAAGTCGCTATGACGTTTGGCACATGCCAAAAATAGCGACCTAGGCTTGCAAACCGTGAAACTAGGTCAACTTGGCCGTGTGTGCCATTGGCACATGCCAACACGCACCACTAGCCAATTCCCAAGTCGCTATGCCGTTTGGCACATGCCAAAAATAGCGCCCTAAGCTTGCAAACCGTGTAACTAGGTCAACTTGGACGTGCGTGCCATTGGCACATGCCAACACGCACCACTATCCAATTTCCAAGTCGCTATGCCGTTTGGCACATGCCAAAAATAGCGCCCTAGGCTTGCAAACCGTGCAACTAGGTAAACTTGGCCGTGCGTGCCATTGGCACATGCCAACATGCACCACTAGCCAATTTCTAAGCCGCTATGCCGTTTGGAACATGCCAAAAATAGCGCCCTAGGCTTGCAGACCGTGCAACTAGGTCAACTTGGCCGTGCGTGCCATTGGAACATGCCAACACGCACCACTAGCCAATTTCCCAAGTCACTATGCCGTTTGGCACATGCCACAAATAGCGCCCTAGGCTTGCAAACCGTGGAACTAGGTTAACATGGTCGTGCGTGCCATTGGAAAATGCAAAACACGCACCACTAGCCATTCTCCAAACCGCTACCAAGCCCAAAATTGATGGCCCAAGTGGTCGTGTGTGCCATTGGCACATGCCAACAAACAAACCACTAGCCACTTTCTATTCCAAGCCGTTATGCCATTGGCACATGCCAAAGTAGCGCCCACAACATGGCCAAAGTGGTCGTGCGTGACATTGGCACATGCCAACACATAACCACTAGCCAATTCCCATTCCAAGCCTCTATGCCATGGGCACATGCCAAAGTAGCGCCCGCAACTTGGCCAAAGTGGCCGTACGTGCCATTGGCACATGCCAAACACGTTACCACTAGCGACTTTCTATTCCAAGGAATTCCGTGCATGCCATTGGCACATGCCAAATGCTCCACTAAGCGACTTTTGCATTACCATCCGCACTCAAAGTACAACTCGCGGCCAAGGCATTCCGCACATGCTATTGGCACATGCCAAATGATCCACTAAACAACTTTGGCATTGCAATCCGCACTCAAAGCACAACTCGCGGCCAAGGCATTCCGCACATGTCATTGGCACATGCCAAATGCTCTACTAAGCGATTTTGGAATTGTCATCCGCACTCAAAGTACAACTTGCGGTCGAGACATCCCGCACATGTCATTGGCACATGCGGCAATGCTTCACTAGCAACTTTGGCATTGCCACTTGCGCCCAACTCTTGAGACATAAACACAATCTGGGGATGCTTTCTTGGGGTTTTGGTTTGGCAGTCACATCGTGCAGAGTACACTACGCTCGCAATAAAGCAAGGCATGCAAGGAATGAATACGGTCAATTAAATTAGGAAATTTATGGTGAAAACGTTTTTCACTGTAAATCCAACGGTTTCCACCTCCTCTGTTTTAATTGACACGTTTACTCAATTCCTTAATGAGGCCAGGGTACGTTCAATGTTACTTGTATAAATAGGTTTCACATATTCTTCCAAAACACACAAGTCTTGGTCAGGAAAAATACAACACTATCATATAGCAACTTTGCAAGCTCTCTAAAAAACTTCCATCACTAGCAAGCTTCTGCAAGCTTCTACACTTCTGATATAAGTCGAGATACTACCTAGCCATAAATCTCTGGTCTCATCACCCTTCTTCGCTATCCTCCCCAAATCAACCCTTTTCCTTCACTTTGTGACCGAAGCAAATCTGGAACGACCATCTTCTTGGTTTAGGCCAGAGTTGTACAGATTGATATCTCGAATCAAAAGTGCTCACGTGCAGCACATATGTTTAAGGGTTTAAACCAGTCTCACCATCATCGAATTTACCAAATTCGGCAGAGGCGATTTTCTCCCTTAAGCAATTGGCGACCACAACGGGAGTTTTAATCTCTCAGTTACAAAAACTGATCTTTAGTTCAAAATCTGATTTACCATTCGCTCAACATGGTAGAACTAAGATCTGGGTCCGCGACAAACTCTGAAGGCGCCAACATAGAAGCCGCCCCTAGCACAAATGCTCCTTCCACCAATGCCTCTGCGTTACCTGCCGATCTTGGCAGCATGGAAAGTACCCCTCCAAGTGTTACACCTCCTGTTACCAGGGCTACTTCCGTTCCAAATGTCTCCGCACCATCTGCCAACTCAAACGACACTGAGGGCAGCCCTTCAGGTGTCATGCCACCAGTCAACATGGCTCGTGTCGCCGCTGCCACCACTAGTGTTTCAGCAGGCATGATGCCTCCAATCACCACTCGAGCCACAATATCTACTCAATCGTCGGTGCAAGATAACAGAGGAGGCAAACCTTATTTCACAATCACGGATTTTATGGAAAGGCAGGAGGCTCTAGCCAGGGCTCAAACATATATGGATTCAACCCAGAAGGAGGTGCTTGTCTTCCTCAAAGACTTGATGGATCAACCTACACGGGACCCACGACGGCCTAAATCAAGAGCAGATGCTCCCGACAACCTTGATGCTAATGTCACACCCCCCGGAAGGATACTCCAGACAACGCCAAGGTCAAGTGCTCCCAATGATCTTGGAATTGGCACCGTAATTGAGCACACCAATGCAAATGAGGAAATCCGCATTACGAACATAGTGACAGGAAATCTCCCACTGGATTTCGTAACACGTGAATACCTGGAATGACTCCTACAAAACTGAATCAAGAACGACACGGATGTGCATCAACACCAACCTCCTTATCCAATCGAAATCCAGAGAATTCCCCTCCCAAGAGGATACTCATCCCCTAAGTTTGCCTTATACGACAGAACCGGTAACGCAAGGGAACATGTCTCACGATTTCTAGAGGCTCTAGGTGAGCACGAATACAACCATGTTTTTCGCCTACGAGAATTTTCAAAGTCACTCACTGGAAGAGTGTACACGTGGTACAACAGCATCGCCCCAGGCAGCATCCGCGATTGGGGTGAAATGGTTACGTCCTTTTACAAGAAGTATTATTTGTGTCCGAGCAAGTCACTCTCTCGGATCTAGGAAGAATGTTCCAACATAATGACGAACATCCAAACGATTTTGTCAAGAGATTTAGAATTCAAGCACTGGACTGCCATGACCCGGGTGCGACTTAGCAGCAACTAGTAAATTCGTGCATCAATGGCATGACTCCCATCTATCGTGCTTTACTGGAAAACTTACGATTCCAGACCTTTTCCGAACTCCACGAAGCTGCTAAACGATCATCCATGATAGCGCCAGCCCTGTTGGAAAGAACTAGGCCTCCCAAAAATGAAGATACACGAGAAGTTCGAAGAAGCCCGCATTTTCTCAACAAGATATACAACACCGGCCCCTCCTCCGTGAGCGTGGTAGACGAAAGGGGAAAGAGGAAAACACCTCGAACGGATCAACACCCTGGGCGCACGGCCCCAGCACGAAGCGAAGCCTCGCGAAAGACCCCAACCAAGCCCTCTGAACGTCTCCCTGAAGCCAGAGGAGATGACTCAGATTTCCCCTTTCCGATCGAGGAAGTAATCAAACTTCTGTAAACATGGGTCCATGATGATGTCATTAGGATACCGGCTCCTAGGCACCCACATACTGAAGAAGAGATGGAAAATCCCATATTTTGTCACTACCACAGATTCGTCAGTCATCCAACCAGCGACTGCAACAGATTGAAAACCATTTTCAAAGAAATGATAGAGGCAGGGGAGTTATGACTAAGGAATGAAGGAATACATAGAGATCCGCTTCCCATAAGAAACTGTGAAATCTCTGGGGACTCCATACACGAAACAGTGCAGTCCATGATGCAAAAAATATGCTAAATCCTCTACTTTTCCAAGAAGAAACGTCGAGACGCTTTGGAAGCCCTCAACCACATAGTATCTGGGAAGCGACTCCACTCTGCCAAAAAAAACACACCTGAGGAACAGATCTCTCCAGGCATCCCTTCCGAGAAGCACAACTGGGGACTTCTCACCATAGCCCGCTTAAAGGACGCCGAGTTCGAAAACACGCTTATCGACGCAACCTCATAGTTCAACATTGTTACGTTCAAGACCCTGAAAGCGGCGGGAGTAATAAAACAAGAGGCCACTCACTCCCCATCGATTATCAAAGACCATGAGAGGAATCACCTGCATGCGCTTGGCTACGCTATTCTTGGGATCAACATATGAAATATCGCAACGCACAAGACTTTCTACATTATCAAGAATATAAATTACGACATGGTTTTGGGGCGCCCGTGGGTACTCGACAACAAAACGGAATTAGGAGCATCACCCTTGCCTATGTCAACGCCAGAGAGGGTATCGAACAAGCCGGCTAACTTTCTACCCTATCAACATCTTACCAACAATACTTAACTACTGGAAAGGAGTCGCCAAAGCCACCTGCCAAACTCCAAACTCAAGTAAGCCTCACTAAGACGCCCTCTTTATCACCAACCATTTCTCACCGCAACCCGCCCTGGGGACTCGAAACGGTTGTCGAGCACAACACTATCAAGAGATGTGAATGGAACACCGAACCTTTTAAGCGTTTTACCAGGGATCTGAAAGTCACCCTGGAAGACTGCGGGAACAACCACAAGGCGATCGTACCACAACCTAATCCTTTCCGGATAGGGGATATAGTAATCAGAGCCGCCTCATTTCAAGTCGGAAAGATGACTATGAAGATGCCGATTCGGAAAAGTTCCCTCGAAGAAGAGGAAGATGAACCATACCTAGTAGCCGACATCCTCTTGGGTGGATATTGCAAACTTATCAACACGGATAAACTGGAAGGCATAGTGATTCATTCGCGCTGGTTGGAGGCTGCCAACATATGAAAGGTCAAGATATTCAATTTCCTGACACATGCTCCTCAATACCTCTTTAGCAATTTTCCTTTTCACTATGTATTGCATCAGGATGAATGCATCACTTTCATTTCCCCTTTCATCTCCGACGTGGATTCAACGTGAATCATTACTCCACCAAGAAGACCAACGCCATCAACAAAGTTTTCACCAAGATTCTTTCTCAAGAGATCCTACAATAAAATCATTTGACTCGCTCATGTCGAATCCATAGGAACCTCGTGCTTTTGCGCACCTCACCCGGAGGAACAGAAGGGATATCTTGGATAATGACTCTAATCTCGCAAAGTAATGAGACGATCCTACCCAACGACTCTTTGTAAGAAGATCGAGCTCCATTAATCCTATGATGCTTCTCGGAGAAACCAACAATTCCATCGCCATTGTCACCATGGGATGCCATCACAAAAGTATGAAAACGGTGTATTCGCCTCACTATACGACCAATAGAGAGGGAGAAGACAACGAAATCTTGCCATCAATATTTATCTGAGAAGGAAGGGCATGCTTCATGGCTATAACGGCCCTAGGAAATCACACATCAATAAAGGATCCCCAATCAGAGCCGTGCACAAAGAAGACAATTCAACTCATAAGGAAAGTTCGCATCAAGCGATTATTCTTCCCTCACTTGAACCGGCCCCACCGGCTAGCATGCTCAATTTGCTAACTCGCGCCAAATTTCCAAAATTCATGCCGGTCCCACCAATCACGACGACCTTTCAATGCCGCCCAAGTTGAACCAGTTATCACGTCCATCTCCCATAGGTCCCACCAGCCAACACGCTCAGTTTTTCAACTCGCGCCAGCAGCTCAATGCTTCCCAACCGTCCATTTCCGCTAATTTGGGCCAACCTCCCGATTTGTGAAAAAACTGCCAAGGACAAGGATTCCAAATCCAGTTCGCATCTCAGAAAAAAGGTCAGATAAATCTCCCGCTTCTCTCTCAGATTTTGTCTTCACACCATATCATGCTTACCTCGCAACAAAACTCATGTTCCGAAAGCTGTTGTGGACTTAATGTTGACGGTGTGATTTTAGGTGGCGGTAAAATCAGGTAAAACCCCATGACCTA